>SJOL01000902.1:0-77099 GCA_004794785.1 Opisthorchis felineus | reverse complement strand
CTGCATTCGGACACTTTTCAAGCGGATACAGACACACTGCAGCACAACAGAATCCAAGATCAAAGAAGAAAAACGCCTTTACAAAATGTTCCAGAAAAATGGATACCCGAGAATTTTCATCTGGAGATCACTCAGGAAGCCAAATACGATCAACGCAACAGCACAAAATGGAAGCAAACGAGTCGCACTCCCATACATCAAGAACACCGCTGAAGTGACGGCAAGACTCTTACGACGGCATAATATAACGGTCGCTTACAAGCCTGCGGACACTTTGCGGAGGACACTATCAAGACCCAAAGGAAAATAAGTTCAATGACGAAGAACAATGCCATATACAGGATCCAATGCAAGGACTGTGACAAACGGTACATAGGACGAACGGGAAGGAAGCTCTCCACCAAAATACACGAAGACAAGCTCGCCACTGAAAGACACGATCAATTTTCCCTCATCTCCGTACACAAAGATCAGATCAAGGCCAGTTGTCGGTGGTGCAATGGAAAGTTCCAGCAGCAGAACCTGCGGAGTTTCGGCCATGTATTGCGCATGCCTAACCTACGGCGGCAGAATCAGAGAGTCGGCCATCCCTAGACCTGATAGGGTGTAGAAACGAGTTTTCGAAACTTCTTTGTGCTGTCTGTGCAACTCCCCTTCCAGGATGGAGACCGCTTCAGGCCTATTGCGGTTTGTTGGAGATGCTGCATCTTATGGTGTTCCCGTCCTCTATTCCTATCTAGTCTGTCCGAATGATCGTATGGCGGGGCAGGTTCCCCGGAATCACTAAAATAAGCTAGCCTATAGTCCCTTCATCATTTACCTTTATTCTTTCGTGCACAACATGGCATTCAAATTTATCAAGGTTGCGCTGCAGCGCAGCGTTCGCGCTGACCACTGACGCCATGCTGTCGATGATGATGACGCAAAGTGTAAATGTACATCGAAGGGCACAAGCCATTGTAGGCAACACTCTTAAACTATGCTCATATTGCGCGTTTGCACAGTAGGCGCTCCGATTTGGGCAATGAAACCCGCAGAGTGTCGTGCGTCTTCCCTGTGTACTCTATAAAATACCAGGCAAATATTTTACTCATTGCCAATCTTCAGTCACACTGTTTGATGCGTGCAAACTGCGCTTGGTTTTAGGTTGCAGAATGATTCTGGATAGTGAAGAAAAACGTTTTATTTTGGTTTGTTTTAGTTAAACGTCGGCAAAGCAAAGTACCAGACATTAAATAGGGCTGATAGATTTACCCATGGATAGGAACGGGCTTGAAGGTCTCATGTTCCGTTGATAGCTAGATGGTTCTAGCTAGTAAGTTTTTTTGAAAGGGCAAATAATATGACAGATAGGAATTTTGACACCTTGAACACGCATTTTGTGGAAACTAAACGCAAAACAGTGCCTCCGTTCTCAGCCTCTCACTTAAAAAAGAGTTGGAATCGAAAGCCCATTCAAAATAGGCATCCCAGTTGGAACATGGAATAGATGCAAGAGTTCATGGTATTTTATGACGACGCGGGATAGACCTAAGAAAGTGGAACAGAAGGATAACTAATCCTGATAAGACTAAATGTTAGCCAGAATAGAAACAGAGTCACAGTTTTACCAACAAAACCTTAAGTCCAAAGAATTGGCGTGATCTGTGCCAATGTGCACTGTTCGGGCATTAAATCTCTCAGCGCTTCGTATTCTTTGACATAGCGGTTCATGTTAGTCGGAGGAAATAAAATTCGGTGAACGATTCTGCCGAGATTTACCACTTTATTTCTCAGACTAAATAAAGTCAACATGAACAGGAAAGATGTCAACCACAATTGGGGTATTCAATTTAAGGAACTAACGTATTAGTGTTAAATTGACGGTGAAGATGTGGTGACGCAAATGGTAGAGCTTGGCAGAGCTCCTAAACTAACAGACTCTAATTTGAGCGCCCACCTAATTCGGTGTATGCCGATGAATGCACACCGGACAATATATTCTACTACTCTGTGGCTTAACTAATCCTGAATTTTGCGAGCTGTTTTCCGTCTTGTTCGAATGCCACTTTAGTTGTACCGATTTTACTTGGCTTCAGTGATATTGTGAAAACGCTAGGAGCAATAACACTCTATGTTCAGAATACATCGCGATTTCAGTGTTTTCGTGAAATAAATCGAAGAATTATACACAGAAAATTAGTTACAAACCAAAAAACTGATAGAAGCATACATGACGCAACGAAAGCAAATTTGAAGAAACTAGTGCAGTGACAAAAGCGAAATGCTGTAAACAGTCCCGAAAGTTTTGTCCCAACATGAATTCCTCGTGTCATTAGGAATGGTGTTTTCCTTTTCTTCCGGAGTACAAACATTAGTATCAAATATGGTCATTACTGACTACCTGTAACCATTCAGGCTGGAGAAACTGCACCAATGGCACTTGTTCTACAAGCTGACTTGCGCCCATGCACTGCTAAGTAGGATGGCATAAAATCGGTATAGGTATGACCATATCGCTTTCACTCAACTGTGAATTAATAAGCCACATGCACATTTTCTGAACAAATGCGTACGCCCGCAAAATCGAATTATATTACAAAATAGTTTATGAGCTTAATTCCCAATAATGTCGTTCAGTGGCGGATGGAGGAAATCTGCCTGTCAGGGTAACAAGGAACATTTGGATGCACTGATTAGCATGTGTAACGCTGAGTTTAGGAAAGGCAAAAAACCGATCTTTTGCATATTGTTAACAAGTTGAGCATCACATGAACACTGTGACAGAAACGCCGAATTCCGGCGAGCCTAAAGATATCACGTTGTACCAGATTAGCACCATTAGAGGTTACTTGGGAATGCATGGTTACCTTTCCTTCTAGCTAACCTATACGACTCTACTGCAGGTGACATGGTGTTTTGCGAACATTGTAAGAATTTCTTGACTGTCGATAAGGGCACGTTTCCAGTTATGACTGTCAGCCTCCAGGAGCCTTTAGGTTTGCACATTGTGGATGGGTGTTCACTGCGAGTATCACGTAATCGCATTACGTAATCAAGCAAGTCGCCGTTCACATACATTGCCCCATGTAAAGATCATGTGAATTTTAGATCCTGAGTGTTGCAACATAAATCCGAATAATTTCAGCCTTCACCATCACTATCGCGTTAGGGGTTTTCATATGTCGCATTAACAGTTAGCTCCACACATCTAAAAGAAACGCCCTAGTTGTAGGACAGACGACAAGGTGCACAGTTTATCACAGTTAGTTGAGTAGCAATGCGAAACTTTCAACATTAGAACTTTAGCTGGCTTAACTTTTCATGACAAGTTAATGACTTACCGCAGTTCAATACACCTGAAATCAGTGCTACGGCAATTACAACTTCCACAACCAAGCCATATCTCCACGGTCAAAATACCAAACGACGAAAGATCATAGAATACAGGTGCAATCCGGTGAAGTCCGACAGCCTAGAGGAGTTTCAAATGTTAAATAAACGGTTGGAACCTTTCATGGAATACCTGCCGTCAAGAAAAGCTGCATGGACTTTATTCAATGTACAGTTACACAACCATACGCTTTTTTCAATTGTTCCTGCTCAGTCTCGATAATGAAAGCAGAATAATGGCCTAGTGACTTTGCTGTACAACACATATCAGAGTGTAACAGTGAACAAAATTTTAGGAATCGCAAGTAAATGCTCCTCGTGTGTTGTTAAAATAAGTTGAAACATAGTGTGTTGCATCGAGTGAAGACGTTTACCTGAAGATCACTGAGTTGAACTCCAGCGTTTTTCGTTGTCGTGGACAATGTTTTTCGTTAGTTTCTGAAAAGCTTACACATAGCAAACAAAAACGCGAATAATAAAATTTGATTCTACTACTTAGGGTTTTAACACTATTGGTTTTCCGCTGTCCCGGCGGTCTCTCGGACAATGATATATTCATTACGATTGGAAAAACCTGAACCGATTTAGTTAACGAGCATCAACTGTGGCCCGAGCGTGACCAAACTTAATCCGTCAACGGTCGAGTTGAAAAGCCTGAAGATCGCTCGTTTTTTGTATACAGGTTTTGAAAGTAGACGTTGCGCTTCAAGTTCATGAAACGGTTGTCCGTGATTGACCATGGGTATTTTCGGAAAATTCCGGATTCTGGCGGGAAACCCGGATTAGTATTGGTGAGGTTGATCGAATCGATTTCTGAAGAGATCACATTCTTGCGATAGGCGAACTGACCACACTCCATAGTTTGCGATTTCCTGCCCACATCCTGCGTATAACAGTCGACCAACTTTTTTCAAGAGATCATTTGCTCATCCTCTTAAATAATGCAAATGAGATATGAGGTGTCATGCAGTTATTTGGCAGCGAAATACGGTAATCATACCAGTAACCTCAGGCGCATGACAACTGTGGTGTCCGTGGATAGGGCCAAAGAGTCAGGACATATCAGTCGTTAGAGTTTGCGTCACCCTAGGCGCGGTCGTCCTTTAAATAATGCTGGTGAATCCAAGCCATTGCGTTCAATGCATAATACCTGTCAATCTCCCTTAAGTAAACCCCAATCCGGATATGTACGCATCAAATATATCGGCTACCGTTTGCAGTGCGCAGATACCACCCTATTAAACCAAATCATCGCTGAGCGAATCTGTGGCAGGTAGATACGTTCTGCGAACATTACATCGTTGCAACAGCTGACAATTCTGATACTCATGGGTCACTTAGAAATCAAGGCCTTTCTAAACATGTCACGCTACTCAGGAGGTTACAGAACTTAGCCATCTACCCAAATTTCGTCAATTTTACATACCGGGAAACTCAATGCCATATATGGAGAAGGCTCAATTGTTTCGCACTGATTGAATTGGCTAAATCTCCACAAAATTGAATTGAAACGATTAGGCGTAGAACATTCAGGTATAAGTTAGCGCCATCTACTTGGAACAAAGCAAACATGGGACCCCTATCATCTTAGCGTAAACAGTTTTCGGACGACAGATAAATCGATCATTTCAAAAGCGCAAGCCAAATGAAAAAACGACAGGTTTACCGAGCGTACATGACCTTCTCCGGGGTGGCGAAATCAAGCAGAATGTTTGTTGCAAGCAACCGATTTACGAATAACCGCATTTCTGGGTTAACTAATCCTGCTCATTTAATCATACCTTTTCAAATCTGTTCAAATTACGTTGGCTTTTAAACAAGTAGGGTTCATCCGTACGGCCTCAAGAAGCACTGTGATGTTCAATTCTTAGCTTCATGCGATTTAGCTAAAATGCACACATTGGTATCATGTTGTGCACCCAGACGTGCCATGGTACATACACATATATTTTACAACCCCTAATATTGAACCCTATCAGAACTCGTATGTTGCTCTTTGCCACACCGTCAGTAATTGGAAGCATGATTACAATTTAGGAAAATTTAATAACCAACATGATATTAGCATGCCGGCAGGCATGTTCCAAGTGTAACCTGTGATTTGAAATCTTTGGAAAAACAAGCCCCGGCCTCCCAACAGGTGGCTCGCCAATAAACTATAACGGGAGGATAAATGCTTCTACTTTAAGCAAGCTATAATGGACCAGCTTCTTGAAACAATCTGTGGCGCGCTTTACAGTGACTATTATATTGAGGTTGCTTAACTTCTTCAATCAGCATCTCAACTTCGAGCACGCAGTGACCTCGAGAAAACGATTATCGGCTGGCCACAATCGCCAATCAGAGTCTTCCATGTTGCCTGACGAGCCGGCATGCCTGTATTCCGTTGAAGCGTCCAACCGGATTACCACAATACCGTCGTATGTAAATATCAGGGGTTTCGCGGTATTCAGCCATAATTTCACCTGGGTGAGTTGATAGCTTTTTGATGAACCAGTCTTTTAGCTATGGTTGTATTAATGAACTACTTGCAAACGTATAAGTAGTCATCAACTATCATGTGGTTACATAAGTCTCACCCATGTTCTAGTGTTGCATTGCTGGGAGGATTCGGATACGTGCTCGTGATATCGCTAATTCGCCAAACGGTGAATAAAGTGCACATCGACTGAGCATTGTGGGATATCATGACGGTCAATAGCAGCGGGACGTCAGTCACAAACGTTCGCCGTCAAGCTGTAGAAGCTCACTCATTGTCGTACCGGTTAAATAAAATTCAGGTTATGGCTCATGGGGATCCCATTCTCAGACGCGTATAATCCACTGTCTTCCAGATGCGGTCAACCACATACAAGCGTCGTTGAATATGTCGCCTCTACCGCGCCGGACGTTCTCTAGCCCTCGCAAACGTACCACGAATTCGAGCCCGGTTTTCCCAGCTGCCCTGGTTTTTGTATTGAAAGACATCATGCAGCCATCGTGGCAGACCACGCATCCTTTGGCCATCTCTTACAAACCGGAACTCACATAAATTATTTGGGATAGTCCGCATTCTTTTCGGTAACGTGAAAGCGCAGTAGGACCGATAGTGGATCATCGACAATGTTGAAGCTATTATGCATGATCTCTACTCTACTACACAATACAACATCTATACCACAATGTCGTGTTCTTAAAATAATGTTCTATTTGATTAAGCTGTTAGATCACAAAGGAACGAGTTATTATGTGCGACCGATTTTGTCACCCTGTGCACGGCACGCAAATCGCCAGTAACCCAAGTGCGCGAAATTTGATGGCCATATATCATACATTTGTGGACCTCGTCACAAATGTTTAATCTGTATTGCTTTTGGAACGTTTGACTACTTCAGCAGCATATCGATCAGAACCAGATGGAAAACGCATAACCTAATCACAAACCTTCAGCTGTATGTGGCTTTTCATTTCGTCAATGAAGGTGAAGTACTGGGCCTCCATTAGTCCTTCCGTGGCGAAGCGTGTATTGTGCAACTATATGATTGGTATACATTCGGTGTCATTTTCAGCAGGGCAAAGTCAAGACAACCTGACGATGTTAGGTTATAAGCCCTCATCAAGATGTTAACGGATGGTGAGTGCATGTGACCACTGATCCGCTGGGCTTTCAGCCGTGTCAGTTATCGAAACGTGGCTGAGTGACTAGCATCCCGCATGAGGCAGATTTCACTTGCTAGCTTTAATTTTTTTCCGGTATTTCTGGTTTCATAGGAATGTTTCTACCTGAACACCGGACGCTGACTGCGGATGCCACATTATTCTTGGAGTACAGAGGATGCCGTTCCGAACACACTTTAAGTTCATCGCATAGATATATAATTTTTGCTATCGACATACATATCGACAGCTGCGAAATGCAATATGACCATTGTTCCATAGGCCATAAACACAACCAACCCTTGTGCTCTATCCTATTTGAAGTGACAAACGTCCTTCTTTGAGATAACCTTTCTAGTTGTACTTGTCCTATCAGGGTTTTACGGCGTAATTCACGCATTCATGTTGATCCACAGCGGTCTCCGGAAGCTCTCTTGCTGACATCGCTCAGCTTCCATGTTCTGATGAGCTTCGTAGCTTTAAGCTTTCACAAATCACTTGATATTCCATTCGATATATTGTCGTGGAAATATGGTTTGTTTGGACAATACGGGCGATAGCATGTCCCCTTGGGCATTGTGCATATCCTAAGTAATTTATTCGGTCAAACTTGCCGTGGGTAATTTGCGACTGGCTGAAAAGCAAGAATGATTACAAGCGAAATCCAATCGCGCTTTTTCTAGTCTGCTGTAATTTAATGTAACTACTCGGATAGTTTTCAAAGAGTTTCGTTACCGAACTGTTGCCCCACGCACGCATCTGGACATTTGATATATACGCCCGGCAATTATACCTAAACGTCTATTTACACTAGGGATTGCCAATAAACAGTGATCTGATTTGGTAGTTGCGTTCTCAACATGAGCGCGTCCCCAACTGGGAAACACTACTTAGGGCTTGTTCAAGGGATAATGCAACAAAACTTAACCCATTAGCACCGCATACATTGCGTGAAAGTGGGATTACCAAACCGATCTTCGCTGACGATATGGATCCGTATCCTCCTCCTTTCGGTGTCACAGAAGTTTGCCGCCCGGAACGTATTTGGGGATATGTGAAAGACAATGCAGCTACGTGGTCACATATTAGTCTGTGAGTTTCACAATCCATATTTAGTTTCGTGGACTCAAGAAACTAAGCGAGTAAAGGGTTTCTACCTCAAAGGTTTCGTCAAATTCTTTGTAGTTTAAAGCATATACGGAATACAACTGGTTTGCTACCCAGACCTGAACTAAGGAGCCTACAACCCGACCAAATCTCTGTCTAATATGTGCTCCACTAATAACCTGAAAACTTCAACCGTCCAAATCCGCAATCTACCGCGGTTCAACTATCATCGTAATACGGTTCCACATCTATAATGGGAACATGTAAATTGTTGGTGGAGTGCCGTTATTTGCCCGCAGTCGCAAAAGGGATATTAATGGATGCTAAATTAAATAAAAGGTATTGTGTGGAAATGTTTTCAACCGTTTCTTACTCAGTAAAGAGCTAGCAACTCAGTCTATTTTGGTGGTAGTTGTCTTTATCAGGGAGCCGAATGATTTGACCGCAAACGCTACTACCGTTTGGGTTGACATTATAAGTGCATTGTATGTGATATCGATTGGCCTGGTGATAAAACATGTGGAATCGGCTCTTGCAGTTCGTTTCTGTAATCAACCTTCGAACTCACTATCGATGACAGGAGACTTTTCGGAGGTAGCATAGACCACCGAGAATTCCTTGGAAGGTGCTTCCACGTTGCTCAGTACAAAGCAGTTCATCTTAATGTTTACGCAGTCAATGTCATCGTTTATGCTGTCGGTTGGTGTCAGCAAATTTGAAACATACAACTCCCGAGTACCGAAGATGGAATATAAGTATATATATACATATATATATAATTAAGGAATGCTGAACATAACCTATCCGTTTTCAGCTTATACGAAGATCACTTGGTGAAAATTAACTGAATAAATACACTGAGCGGGTGTGGATACTGATGTTGATGATGCAAATGATGACATGAGCTGGAGGCATGCAGTATTTTGGCTTCTTTTCGTATCCACTCTGGGATAAAAACATTCTAGCCTTGCCACACCTGGTACAGTATAGCCTGAGACAGTTTCGTAATTAAGAAAATATTGACGAACTTTGTATAGTGAGTGTAGATTACCAATCTAGTTACAAAAGTTTCGGCTCACAGAAGTACCCCTGATGAACTGCTTGTGCGCTCGCAGCATTATCCACCGTCTGTCCTAGTTGACTTGTAGGGACTTCATTGCCGGACGACAGTCACGAGTTTTTGAGTATGTACCACCTACGATTTGTAAAAGTATATCAAACTACTGATCATTCAGTGCTCACGGGAGATGTTCCAGGACCAGCACCTTCATTCTGATTTTAACTGGGCGCGTATCAAATAGTTTGCAGAGTAACTGTGACCACGACTTCCATGACCGTGCACTACAACCCAGCCGCCGCGCTAATAATTTACTATTAATCATCGGGATACGGCCTTACATCCTTCAAAATTCAAATCAGTCGGGCAATTATCAATTGAGATCTACTTTCAGCGAAGTCGAAACATACATACACGGATTTGCACAACAATTATTATCACTCACAATGTAGTGTTCCTCTAACTTGAAAACTAGGCACAGCTAACAGAGATTGGAACAAACAGGGAGCAATAAAAGTGATGCAGAGTAAGTCCTGAACAGCGGAACAGCGTGGTTTGGTCTGTCACCACAAACTGACGTTAACCGAAGGGTCGAACCAATAGTACATTTTCAAATTGGTGTTCCAGATGTTTGCTCTGAAGTGTGGGGATCCATGACTTAGCTGATGTATATGTTTATGTCACCCCGATGACGATTGTCCACTTCATACATTTCGACTCGTCAGGAGAGTAAAACTCGTAGGGGGAAAATACATGTAAGCGCAAACCACTACCAAATATCCAGGCGGCCTTACGTTCGTGTTTGTTTCTAAATTTAACACTCAATTAAATTGAGCTGATCCAAGGAAGACAAGGAAGGACTTTGTCGAAGTGAACATGGTGGGGAGCTTAATGCGTTAGAACGCTTTGCATCTTGATGCGACCGTGCTATTCAAAGAGGACGATCGCAGCAAAATAAGTTGCTGGATGGCTATGGGAGGCAGTTTGTTTGGGTCGCATCACGGTCGTTCCATTTATTGGACTACTAGAAGTCTTCTAGTCTCAACCTAGTGTGCGTGGGTCCTGGAAATCGAATAATCTTGGATCTATCTACAACTGAACACGAGTTCATCAATCTGGTATACTACATCTATATACTTCTTACCTGGTGTGTCAATTTCCTACGCCGAATTCGGTATACAACTGACGACATTTAGCTTCTGGTGGGGCGAGCAACATACGCAAATCAGCTCCATATACTTGGGCAACAAATCATGTAGTAATAATTCATTTTGGAAATTGTGTCATTGTACCACATGTAAAATTTAGCCATGCGACAAATAGCCGCTGCATGTTTTCGCTGAGATTAGATATATGAAGGCAAATGCGTCATAACCTTCCAAGGTGCAGTGGTCAGCTGGTTGCAATTGCGACGACGCCAAAGCTGACGGTGGGTGATTATGTCGCGTGCATGAATTTCCACGGATGTTAGGATACCGTCCCATATTGAGCCATCACCGGAATTTTTTCGCAATGCCCTACTGTCGACTGGTTGACGTGCGTGCCGACTGGCTAATATAAGAGTTGATCGTAGAAAAACTAGAATCTGAATGACTTCTAATGCCGTCCAATATCACAACACACATCGACTTCACTCAAAATCTATTGTACTGACCGTCAGTGTCCACGCTCCACTAGGTGGACCATTACGTGTTAGTTATCTGTTTCTAACATAATTAGGTTGATTATCGGAAGATGGCAAGCACTAACAAATGTCCCTTTTGCCAGAATTATGAATACAAATTTATGTGCGCCCAATGAACATAAATACGATGCAAGAACGGAATAGGCCGGAAAGTGACTTATCGTGTGGGGACAACTGTTGCGAGTTCTTAAGTAACGTTGCGGACGCGGGGCGTGTCTTGTCTGCAGTATGGCGGCTGCGCGTATTCTGTGGTTGGCCCCGGAGTCTTGTGGAGCTCGGTTGACTTCCTGCCTGTTCGCCAGAGTGCTTCGTTTTGGGTCGAGTTGCATGCCTACTTATTGTGTGCAGTGTGAAGAGCGGGGTGTTCATTTGTTTTTGATAATTGCACGGACATGACTACAACTTGACCTGATGTGAACTATGATCGTAAGCCTGGCACGCGACGCAGGTGGTAGCCGGATAAACAAAAATTGATGGGAAATTGAAGTGTACCGATTGTCGACTAAAGTTGCAAGTGGTAAAGTAATTTTAAGTGATTTGTGTGTATCTGAGGCGTAATTTAGTGAGTGGCAGCTACATACACTCGCAAAAAGAAATGAGTGGAGCATCCGTTAAACACTACACCAGAGTAACGACGAATTCTGCTAGCATTGCCTTCCAGTTGTCTCACGGTTGTTTCGGCGCTAGCTTGAATTTTGTCCATTTTCCATGACTCGTTGTTTAGCCACGGGTTAGACAAGACGTAAATTACCAGAAAGTGAAGTACGGCGGAACTAGTCCATTTTGAACAGAAATTCTGGAACACATGGTTTGAGAATGTTCACACTATTGTGGTAGTCACTTGGAGACTCGGTCATTCAGATTGGAATGAACGTGGATTTCGTCCAATACACTCATTACTCCCTCTCGGTTGTAGTGAGTCGATGCGAATCATGTTGCAATAGTGCACCATACACAGGAATCGTCGGAGAATGATAATACTCGGATTCAGGGCCTTTGATTGAGACTTCGGTGCAAAATATCCGGTATCATTGGTATGTACCCATAATTCCGTAGATGAGCTCGTTTCGCACTCGCAGAATAAGGCGAAACAAGAGTGAACTAGGAGAAATAATGCATCAAATGTATTCGAGGTTGCCATGAGTAGGCTGCAAAACAAATTACTCGTCGGCTCAATCCTATCAGGTTAGGAAACATCGCATGTTTCTCAGTCCTCTAACTGATGAAAATCGCCAGTACGTCTCTGAAGACTAGCATTAGAATATTGGGACAGGGGTTAGTCGCAACTTATTGCGAAACAGTCGAGTCTACACCGCGTGTGGTACCAAAACCATAAATACGCTAAAAATGACGCGATAACAGTTCGAATGAAGAAAAATTCTATCCGCCTTCAATATAAACGGCATCAGTAGTTGCAGCAACTGATTTCGGTTGCAGCTTCAGTCGGATGCCCAAATGCGTTCACTCATGACTTTTAATGATGCGCTTGCAGGCAACCGTGTTCTTTGTAGAAAAGCAGTGCTGTTTATCTCTGTAAAAGACCGCGTGTCAATCCGGCTGACGAGCAACTATATGACTTCCAAAACTCCTGCTGCCAGAATTAGGTTTTGTTTAGTTCTACTGCTGCCAGTTCACCCCAGCGCTTCAATCCTGTGCGTGTCTTTCCATGTGGATCGAATCTGTTAATAGTTGTTGTATACATACCGATTAATTTTTTTGTTGTTTAAGCGTGTCCCGTATTCTCCCACCACCTTTCAGTCCTGAACGCAAGGCACCGAGCTTTTCAGTCTACATCCTTTTAAGCGAACCACCTGGGATTTTACATCTTCTGACCTCTTTTCCAGTCGGCGTAGATTGTTGGTAAGCACAACTATTTGGCACTTGCGTATTTCTGCATGATCCAAGTTCGTTGAATTCAGGACACTCTCATTGTCCGAAGTTTGGAAATTCCAATATTTTGCAAGTTTACTCATATTCATAGGAAGGCACATTTTGCTGAACGTCCCCTTAAACGAGCTTTTACACAATTGAACACTTCCTACCTGCGTAGATGTCGTAGCCTGGCATGAAACCGACGCCTGGGTTTGACGGACCGCTAGTTACCCACTACACCACTATGCTTGCTGCCGGACTGTCGAGAATATAGATGGATACGTATGACGGTAATCCACTGGAATGTTGAAAGTTTAGGAAAGCTTGGAAAATATGTGTGAATATAAGGCCGATTGACGATGGTAATAAGTTAATATACAGCCTGAAATAATGCTGTGAATCATCGGAATAGACGTATGAGTCCGAATGACTCTTTCTTGGTAATTTGGGCGACGAAATTTCAAGACACAGCTGGGCAGGAATTAAATGTAGCACAGTCTTCCATTAAGAAAATATTTGTCGGGGGTCCTTTTATCTGGTTATCAGATGATATCAGATGAACACGATCCATGAAGAATGTCTAGGAGAACACGTTTTGACTTTCCGTCCGATATCCATTTAATCAACAATATATGTTCAAGCAACTTCTGGCCCTTGTGCATGTGTCGGTTTGAACTTTGGCTTAACAAAAACGTATTCGGAATTAGAAATTTCGAGTAAGGTGTGTAGCACCTTGTCCCAACTTTTGAAAGGGGTTTCTTTGTGCTGTGAAGCATTTCTGATCAACCTCTATTTAAGCTGCTTAAAGTTTGCGGTCATGCGCGCAATTCACTTGTGCCCATATGAATTATTGGAATAACCAATACCCACGCGGTTTTCTTGTTAGCTGAATAGTTAATCGTCAACAGGGTAAGCGTTGGATAACGGGCAACGTTTTGGGGGTTGGATACAAAATAATTTTGAGCACCACTCTCATCTAAACCTTTACCAATCGGCTAATAAGTTATTTGAAGCAGGTATGAGCAGAAATCTGTCTTCCGAAAGTTATGACCTACCTAATATTTTAAACGATCGAGTGGCACTAACTCATGACTAACTGATGCAGACTGGAAACTCTGAATGACTGTTGTACAGTATGGATCACTATTCTGTTTGGCTATATCCGATACATAGGGCGAGGTCCTTACCACTATTCACATCAACAACCAGCGCTGAGTATGACAGCCTCTAAGTTGATTAAGTGGCCAATAGTTTCATTTCAGCGGATGGCTTCGTGTTAGTAGATGGAGTGCGTCCGGTTCTGGAAAGTCTTTGTAAGTTACAATAAATACTAATGATTTTTATCTACAACGCTTTTCGTGTGATAAGCTATTGTTGTTCTAAGCACGTTAACAAGGTAGAATCAGTTCACAGGATGCAGATAGTACGTTTTGCCGTCACGGGAAATGAATCGCAGCTTCTGAGTCGTCATCGGTTTCAACTGTGTGGTATTAGTTAACGCCTGATAATGAGTGAAAATCAGCGCAAAAATGTCACGCAATGTAATCTGTCACCTGAATATGAACCGCGGTCAATAGTATTATTCGCCTTCTTCAAGGACATGCTTCAGCGTCTGTGGAATCGGGCAGGGAGTAGCAACGCAAATTTATCTACAGCAGTAACTACTTTCCATCATTTATCAAAAGGGGTTTAGTGAAAGCTGCAGGTCAGCTTCGGAGAGGTCATTTTTATTTGCAGCTGCTGAACTGGTTTCGCCTAGAAGCTATACACCAGCCTCATGTTTCAAATAATGATTTTTGTGCACAATATAAACCCGTGAGTAGACTCTACATTGCCAGTATTGCTGATGATGATAATGATCTGTCTGTCGATCAAGCCAACCAGGTTGCAGCCAGTCACGTGACACGAAACGCGGGTTTTTGCGTTGAGCATGTCACTTGACAAAACACCGGGTGCTCAACCCCGCCGCGAAATACTGTTTAAAGAACACATATCACACTCTAAATCTGCGACGGCAGACGGACTTGCCGTAACATGTGGTTGTTATAAGTAGCCAAGGCATTCAGAGAACCTTCATGCCGAAGAATTAGGAAGAAAATTTTGCTTAGAAATGCCTTCTTCATTCATCTACCAGATGAAAAGAATTTATGTGAGCGGCTAATTTGTGCACCTTTCCAGGCTAATGATGAGATTTCTGGCTGGCACGCTACTGATATTTCAATAAATTGTCCAAATTATCGCGAAATGTACATGACTTTCATCCCCAAAATCACATTTTTGTGCAAGCTAATTGCTGGATTCGCCTATTATTTTATCATCACTCGTATCGAAATAGCAGTGTAATGGGTCGTCATCACCTGGGACTTAGCTTTGGTTGTGTAACGCGTACAACTTATTTATTTTGAAGTGTGTTGAAGCCCATGGAAGACAATATACAGGCTTTTTTACAGTTCTTTTGCAAAAAAAGCCGAAGATGTGTCACATTAGCGGTGTACGTCAGCAAGTGTGACAATCGGCCGAACCATTTTCCCTTTAGTCACACGTGCATACATGGTCCATGGTATGGGTAAGTTTGAAAATTTTGCTTTTAACGTATTTGCCTTATCTGAGGCTGCCAGCTGCGCTGTCCACCAGTTTGAGTTTCACACACTTCGATAAATAATTTAGCGTGAAATTAGGTGTAAAACTTAACCGCAGCAAATATCTTTAACAATTTTACCCCGACGTTTCTAAATCACTCCGAGATTACATCAACAAGCAGCTCGCAATCTCTATTGCACCATAATGAACGGACAAGCTGGGAGCATTGGAGTACGGTAGTGGAATTGCTCTGGGACGAAATGGAAGACGTGCAAAAATTTCAACCGGTAAATCTTTAGTCGTGCTTCAAAATCTAGTTTCCTTTCACGGCCCAAGTCTGATCCACAAACTGATCGTCCGGGTGAATCAGTATTTGTTAAAGTGAGGCTTAGAAATCCAACAATATAATCACGTGATATATACATCATTTTTTTGACCTAGTAAGTAATCAGCCGGCACGCGACTTGCTGCCCGTTTACGCGATGTTTAGGCAGAGAGTAATTAGTGTAAGGAGTGGACACAAAAGATCATTTGGGTAAATTCCAGAGAAACGCAACATTTATCAATCGCCTCGACTTACGATAGATACAATCATATATTTCCGCACAAATGATTGTAGCAGCTAGGTGTGTCCGCACCTTCATCACATCTTCATCCACTGGATGATCTATTGTGTCGTCTTGGTTTGTGCATGCGAATTCACACTTTTGTATAAGTTGGGTCTGCAAACCCTAATACGTCAGATGTGTGGGTGCTGTCCCGTGGTCTTGGATTAGCCTTGGGATATCTTTAGGCAGCATCTACATCAGCATTGGCAGCATCACACTAAGGGAGTGTTGGGAATTATCTGCAATTGGTACGTAAAAATTTCCAACTGTCAGCCATATGTATTACTCAGAAATTGAAAACCTGATCGCGCCTGACGTTGCTTGGCTCCCCATATCGGTATAAGTAACACATGGCCCTTCGAAAGCACCCTGCGGTGCTGCATGCAGTATTGGAGTTATGTGCCGAGGGCCCCAACTATATCCCGTCAACTGGTCACGGTAATGTGAATGCTCCGATAATCAAATATAAAAGGTTCCCGACCTAGTCGAGTTGAACGTGACGATCTATGCACAAGACGGTAAGCGTTAGACTGATCGCCTTCTATCTCCTGTTAGGAACAATGCGGAATGAACCATATAGATAACAGATGTCTGTTATCGCCTCCGGAATAGGAGGACTTTCGATTTTTATGGACATTGCGGGTGGCAAAACTTCTCTTCTGGGCGGATCGCGAGATCCGGAATCCGGATGAGCTAATGCAATTTGGCTGGCGAATTCTCGATGAATACGCTGAATCCGGATACTAATGTTCTTTTGTTTTCAAGACAAGACAACTAGGATGTACAGCGCACTGGAACGTCTGGACTGCTTTCCTCATTATCAGTAACAATGTTTGAAGAAGCTCAGAGAGTTTTGCCCAATTTAGCTCTTCGATCTCCAAGACTGACGACGCCTCGCAATCGACTTAGTCGTACTTAGTTCATTCGGGCCCGGTGGATCATTCCGATCGCGGCTAACATTTGCGCGATCGATTTACGAATCCTATCTATATGCCGTCTGTAAATTTGGTAGTTTGCGGTTCTATATAAGTGATTTGCTCGGACACTTGCAGAATTGCACAGGACGCCTTTTGGTACGTTGCAATATGGGCTTGTTAATTATGGCTTGTTTCACATCGGCCATCCTTTGGAGATCAGCCATTAAAGAACATTCGAGTTTTGAAAGTTCCTTTTTGAAGGCGTCCTGGGAGACAACAAGGATGTCGCACGTGATCACCATCCAAAAAACGTGAAGGAGAACGAAGACCAATGAGTGGTGGATACATGCCACGTATAGACAACACAATGCTGTTTTCCTCGTTGATGAAGTAATCCATGTATTTGTGCAGCTTCGGTTGTTACAGCAACACCCTCCGTGCGGAGGGAATATGAACCACCAATGGTGCGCGAGCTGGGAGTAATATCAACCACAGCACCTGGATCATAAATGCTTGGATCAGAAAGGCGACGCCTATCGACAGGAGCGGGTGCAATGTACATGCAAGAACGGTCAGTTGTATATATTGTTTCAGAATGCAGAATATGAGGACTGTCAATCTCCATGAAAGGCGAAGTATAAAGAAGGATTTCGAGGTGGCCGGTGCCGCGGAGGATGCGTCGTTCGCAGATGCTGCAGTAATCTATTTTCTTACGGATATGCCATTAGAAAATAAAAGGCTAATTACTGAAATGGAGGCCTAAGGATTCGCGCGTTCTTGCGGTAATGCAATCCATACCTGGCATCCAGGCTGACGGCAAACGCGGCGGCAATCATTCCGTGCGATCTGATTACAGGTGTTAGTCATGCATGTCTTCCAATGGCATACTGCTCTGATCGATATTCGGGAACCAGTAAAATCCCCAAAGATTTGCGCTCCCCCAGTTTAGCTCACAATAATTTATCAATATGTCATCGAGATAATATTCAGCACGGGTCAGCCTACATCCCAATATGCCAACCCTCCAAATGCAAATAATGATGGGCTTCAACCCACTGTGACCGTCAACGCAAATATGTACAACTGCAGGAAAGCAGAAGGTAGCAGATGTTCTTTTCGAGCAAATGTATAAATGAAAGGCTGGTAAATATTTGGAGATTATGATTCATTCTTTACCAAACGTAAACAAATTTGAAGAGCACATCTATTCCCCAGATTTACCATGCCTATTTGGCCAGTGAGAGTGCAGCAGCACTCAACCAGTTGGAAAACGGAAATGTTTATCGTAGTCTCTTATCTTGTGGCTGGCTGAACACGAGAAACTCAGCAGAATGATTTACTCAGAAACTTAAACGCACCGTCGGTGGATACGATGATCTATAAAATTGTCCTCGGTTGTGAGCGGATTTGGACGCCGTTTCATCTCAAACGCTGGAGGGAACCTAGTTCGTGCATTTGAAAACGTGTGCCTATAGTATTAGGGAACAAAGAGAAATATCCAGAACCCCATCGAGGAATGAACATGGCGGTTATTCTGGGGATTGTTTTGCAGAATATCAGTTGGATAAATGTACCGACAAATGCTAATGTAAACCACCGCGTGCCCCACTCTAACGTGGTTAGCATGATTCCACCTCAATTTATTTGACAGTCACAGAAATATTCCTTCCATTTTCGATAGGTGGCACTCAACATTAACGCATTTGGGCATTGTATCCATATGAGGGACGTCGAACAAACCACAATGTGATGTTTTTATATCAATTTCACATAATAGCGTGATGGCAAGCAGGATGCAATCTGATGTCCACAAGCAAAGTAACAGCATTATATTTGCGCCGCTGTCACTACAGGCCATTTAGTGTACATTTTTCAGTGAGAAATATCAAGCTATTAAGCTCTAAACTTTAACAAACCAAAATGTTTGCCACAACTGGCACATTCAAGGTGAAGTTACTCGTAAAGATGGCCCGCATAACTGTTAGCACTGATTTTTCTGATTCTTTAATGACCCCAAGATAAGCAAGCAAGAATGTTTGCAAGGATTTGTCGCTAGCCGTTACGTTCCAGGCAGTGCAGTGTCCGTTTGATCAGTGTCAAAATTTTGCTCAAGCTGAGGCCCACGAAATTTCGGAAAAACTCGGAGGATTGAAGGCACTTGACAAATGGTAGTCTTCGTAGTTGCGGGCTGGGGACAACACATTTCCCTCTTGTGTAACGGAACTTGTATACATAATGGTAATTTTTGTTCACTCTGGATTACGAACGGGTGCACGATTATCGACGAGGAAGCTAGGAAATACGGAATTTGTAATGCAGGACTAGCTTCACAGTACCGCAAATTAACATCGTAGTTAAAACGCTAACAGAGGCAGTTAACCGGCATCACGAGCAATTTCTGGCACAGTCCTTGGAGAAAAGTAGATAAACACCAGTAGTTTATTATTTAGATCCATGTTTGGACAACCTCCATTAAAACGATCACACATATCAGTAGCGAAGTTAAGCAATGTACCAGCTGGCCTTATATTCACAAAAAGGACGCCGTAGATTGTTTCGTGGAATCCCACAATGGTTTTTAATGTGTTGCTTATGTTTTGTTGCAGTTAACCAATATAGAGAGGCTAAAGAAGTTTCAAGATAACACTAAGGCGGTTGCGATGAATAATGTTGATAGTACTCAGATTTCCAGAATCTGCAGGCAGGGACAAGGAGAGCAAACGAAGTTTGGTGAGGGCTGATATTTTTCTGGATTTTCTAGGGATACGATGAACCAGCAGATTGTTCTTGTGACAAAATTGCCCATTCATCCTCTGATCGGTATTTCAGCCTTGGACATAGCCTGCAGGTTGCCCACCTAATAGAAGCTCCGTTCTACGGCTTCGGCGATTCAGAAGGTGCGCTTACAGTGTCTTCCTCGGCGGTATTCTCACAATCCATTCCATCCCATGAAATTATTTCGGCGCAGCCAACACAAGTGCTAGCCAAAATCTATTGTTGCGAGTCAAAGTACTGAAAAAAATTTAACAAAATAGTTACTTCTTAACACCCTGCAGGGATCAGCGCTTGTATTGGGGTCCGATTGTGCAACAAAATTCCTTTGGTGAAAGTTTGAATTGTGATTTCAAATATTCACAGTACTTCAACACAATGCAGCTGATAATCAAGCACGAATACCGTAAGAGCGGCGAATGCCACGAATTCTCTCTTTGACGCCCAATGCCGGAGGCATCATAGCGCCTTTGTAAAATTGTATTCAATGCTTAGCGCAGGCATGAAGTTTTGTGTGTTGAACGCTGTCCGTCACGAATTAGCGCTAATACCCAACACAAATGCGCACATCAAGCCTATTGTTGACCACCGAGTGCAAGACGGTCATTGGCTGTTTTGCACCGTGCAGATGTCAGTAGCATGTGCACATCCCCACTGACATAAGCGCATGGACTCTGATAATGGCATTATGCACGCCCAGTGACGACCTGAGCTTCCGTCAGTATTCCACATGCCGAAGCAAATCAGATTTGCTCATGAGCTACAACAAGTCCCGGCGCTTAACATTTTCGAGCTGATCAAGCTAGGAGGTCAGCAGATGAGACAAACGGAGTTAAACTGACCCGGCCGTTGAAACTGAATAAACTGGACCGGGCGTTTTCACTGATGAAACACGCGAACCAATACCAGTATGCTTTTGTTCTCGGCTCACGAAAAAGGATTCGGCCTCGCTCGTCTTGCGGGCATTAAAAATGTGGAAGTAATTTCCAAACATATTCAATTTTAGCAGGGGCCCCGGAAAATCCCGGACGCCACTGTTTCTGCCATAAGCGAAGATGAAACACACATTATAGCTACCAGGTAGTTGTTCCCACAATCTGAAAAGTCACGAGCATGGGAAAACCCATGATCAGACAAACGTAGTTAACAGCCCGGTATATCACACTGTTGCCACATTTCTTGAAGAAATGAAGTTTGTGCCAAAAGGACAATTGAGGTTACATCACTAACTATAGACTCGTACAGACAACCTGGTGAGAACGCAGTTTCCATGACAGCCACGAAAGTTGTCGTTTAAGTAACAAATGTGTGAGAATTCTCTCAAGGGTTAACTATATAAAATACTAGAATGCTGCAACCCCCGACTATTTTCAGCTGTTTTGTATAGGTCAAAAAAGGGCTCGTAGGAATTTGAAGCGCCAAGTTATCGGCTAGATGTACTGGTGCTCTACCGGAACATCCTCCGTAGCAGTATTAGGCCGCAATTGAAGTGGAATTACTTGCTTCGTTGGTTGATTTCGGGGAAAATCCAAATGATTCGCAATAATAATAATGCAGGCATTTGAGCAGAACCGCGAATCTGTTTCAAATTTAAAGGGTGACATTTCCTTGTTGTACTCAGTGCCTACTAGATGGGTTCGGTCATTTTTTTTTAAAATGCGATGATATGCAAACTAGGGTTGTTCAACCGTTATTCGGCTTGATATATTTGGAAATTGGACGCAGCTCTCTCGGATCACATATTTCAACGGTCGGCACACGATTTAAGATATTGTTTCATTTTGCTCACATATTTACATGCAGTTTTATGTTAGATGTTGCATGAGAGAACCCAACTTTGGTGTACTTCCGCGGATGCTGTTCTTGTGAACCATTCTAGGTTACACTGTCATAGTTTTTCTGTCCCTGGTATAGAAAATCTAGACGTGCCCATGGTTGCATGCCTAAGACAGACTCAGGACGCATTTTATTAGAAAATATAACCAGCTAATCCGCACGCATTACGCTGGGCTATATCATGGTTATGGATTTATCAAAACGTGTTTTGATAGACTCATTGGAGGAAATCCCGAAGTTGTTGCCAGGACTTATTCTTCAATGTGGCTGAAAGTTGTTAGGGCCCACAGGTATTTCAAAGACGAGTGTCTCCGCAAGGTCGATCTAAAATTCAGTAAATATATTTATTTTACGTACAAACGTTCCCGTGAATCTCAATAAACTTCCTGCGGCGACGCCGGTGGCGGGACATTTATTTGGATAAAACACTATTGATCAAAATGGAAGAGAATGCCCTGTACTGAAAAAAATATTTTACCGTAAACATACAGGATCGCTCTGGCGGATGGACTCGTTAATGGTCTGGTACCAGCAATGATAACGCATCTTTTGAGTGTGTGCACCTGTGCTAGTGGAAATATTACTCGTAGACTGCTTTTTGTTTGACGTTTTCTCATCATGCTTCGAGCAACAGGCTGATTGTTGGCAGTGTCAAACTCGTTGAATGACGTTTTTTCACAAGCTTTTTTGAAAGACGTTCGGTTACGTCAGGTTTGCACTCTCTCAATCTGTTCTTTGGCGATCTATTTACAAAGCACTTTTACTAAGAGTTAATTGCAGGACATTGCATTTGCTAGTGGCTAAGCTGGTGGGTGTTCCAAAGCTTTCTTACGTTCATCAAATACTCTTCACTAACTTCCATAGTAAATGCGGAATGGTATGTGGAATAACTACGCTTTGATGGCAGACGAAAATCACTTCCAACATGCTGCACTCCCTATTATAAGAAGAAGTCCAACCATTGTACCTACAAACGAAAATTCTTACTCGGAAATGGTGTCCAAGGCACTCACAGGCATTTTCATGCGATTATGTAAGAAATCTGAAGAATTTCGGTGGACCTGACAACATGTATGTGCGGAACATACAATTCAACCTGACCAAAAACACGACCTAACGGCCAGAACCACTCTTCATTCTGAAGGAAATAGACGTGTTTGCGTAATTCATACAAACTGGTTCACACTATAGAAAATCTGAGTACCAGCGGTGGGCGACGCTTCTCCAATAGATTTTGGCGTCATTTGTAACACACAAACATGTGTTCCACTACTTTACTTTCAAGTGCCTGTGTGCATGATATGTTTTCTCTAAATTGAAAACCCGTATAATTTTGTTTACGCGAAACTACTTGGGGCCAACTATATGATTGTAACTGAAGTGACTGGAGAATAATGACGAACTTAGACAAACCTGGAGCTTGTAAAATGGGACCTTCCTCGGTCAGTTCCAGGGCGCATTCTTCGGGGGCATCGGTGGGTCCAAAAATTGAACCAAACGATTATATAAACAGCAAAAAAACAACATATGTAATTCACCCGGATTATGTTTTCTGGGCAACCATCATTTATCTTAACCTCTTGGCGCCCATCAGAACGCAATGATGCCGGTTTGGTTCAGATAAGATATATATCTAGAAAATGTAATTGTCTTCGTGCTTGGTTTTGCAAGCCCGAGAGCAAAAGCGAAATAAAAGAAACGTCAAAACATTATAGACACTCTAGTTTGAGCACACTTTAGCGAAATGTTTCCGTTTTAAAGGTTGACTGTTGAAAGTTTGGTTATTCCTAATGCACGAGAAAACGCCGCTGATGTCTAAAACATTATTTTCAACAATTTTGGGGAAAGCTTGCAAAATAACTCTGACTGTGGCTCGTTCGGAGGATGCTTATTGGTCTAACAAACTGACGCTAGGGAACGTATATTCTCAAACGTTTTAGTGGATATGTTCTAAAATGAGACATCATGTAACACATCAAATACACGGTACACTTTCCAAACTTCATCAAGTTTTACAAACAGATGTACAACGGTCTCTTTATTTCTGTTGGCCAGGAATAACGTTGAGCATTTCATTTGTGTTAGAACATTTTTATTTCATTGGCATGCACGATACACTTAATATTTTTTTAAATGCCTCGTCAAAGGCTTTGGAAATTTATTTTCCAACATAAAATGTCAGCTTACGTCTGGAATTTAGAACAATAACTGATGCGGCCCATCAAAGTCTACTCCATTTTGCCGGGTACTGTACAGTTTTCCTGCTAAGTGGTGCACACGCGATGGTAAAACTATACGGCAGTAGGCGTTACCTTACCCGGCACGCCTGAGGTCGGCATGCCGCGAAATCTACTGCAACATGCTGCTTTCTTGGCTCAACACGCCGTTTGAATTTTCTTTCCCGCTTTAATATCACTGTGAATGCTGGAATGTGTTTGCAACATAAATAAATATAATTGGAACAATTTAAGCCAAACAAGATAGAACAACGTTTATTCGCAATCAGCGAATCAGTGATCCAAGCAAATACCCATGTACTTCAGAAAAATATTGTTGCTGTGCCAGATATCAGCAAACAAATTAAGACAACATCATGGATTAGTAATGCTCTAAACCTTTGCCGCTCGAAGAGGTGAAAACCACCCCAATCGCTCCACTACTATCCTTTTTGGGATACCCCATCTTAATCACGTGTTATATACAAAGAACAAACAAATTAGTGCATCTTCAATGAGGCAGATTGCGTAGGGAATGTAGCAGTCGTCATTCAGTGGTTTGCTTCTTTCGTAAAGCAGATTTGACTAACGGAACTTGATCGGCAGCATTTTAACATATAACAATAACCGGCTTGACGGAAGCACTTGTTAGTGCCTAAGTTCCCTTGAATTCATTCTTCGATTGCTTCGGTTTTTATCTTCTATCGTATAAAAGATCTGTTTGCTTTAAAGTGCAGATCTCGCCAAACGACGTTGTTGCTTCTGAGAGATTCCTAAGAGGTTCCTGAAACATTTCTATGAGCACGTGTTAATATTACAAATATCCTACAATGTTATCCTGGACGAACGTTTTTGATATACCAACTGGAGCAACAAAAACAAAGAAAGTCGACTTAACTAATGCATATCTATTTAGGTTAGGTTCGTGTAAAGTTATTTTAATGAGTAAGCAATCAGGCATATCTGTTGTAGCTGAGGAGTAATGGTTCAGCAGGTATGTTAAACAGTAACATGTAGGTAAAGGTTCAAAGGGCGTACAGAAATATCGCGCTAGTTACAGGCTTTTAATGCAAACCTCTTTGAAGTTTTACTCCCAGAAAGAGGGGTGGAACTTTCAATCAACTCGAATGCAAAATGTAGATACCTAACGAATCGCCCAACAGTGTGTTTCAAATTGTCATGTCAGTGCCAGGAAACAGAAGATGGGACTGCTTTGCAAATATGGCCCCATGAATACATATTACCCACAGTCATTCTGTGACTTCATGTATATTATAGGAAAAGACCTCGCGAAACAATGAAGCTTCTCGTTTATAACAAAATAATATAATCTCAACGAAGACGGTAAATTATGCAACCTTATTACGGGTTTTTAACAATTTTTCAAGCAAAACAATTTTAAAACCCACTCAGAGCTTTCTAAATGACCGTTGTAACCCGGACCCCAAACAAGTGTGCGGCGACATTGTCAGTAGATGAAATACAATAGTTTTGTAACACCAAAGTCCTTATTTCAGCTATGCCCGAAGAGTTAGCTTGATAAAAGACGAACACCGAAGACTTACCACCAGAAACGAGAGTGGAAGCGCTAAACATCATTGCTCTAATAGGTGGAGTGTTCATTGGATGCGTGATGCGGCCAGAAGAAATTAATGTAAAATTAATCTTGAAGATTACCCGCCTTAAGATAAAACAGTGACCACGGCATTGAGAGCACAAAGTCATATATAAACGGAAATTTCAGGCCATCGAACAGATGAAAAACACGTTGTCGTCGTACATGCAGTTCAGCTGTAGATTTTGTACATTTTTCGGCTAATTCATGTGCTCGAAAACGACACTAGAAATTGACATCTCTGCAGGGAACGCTGGCGAATCTATTCCGGGTCGCATTTAACCATAAAGATACGCAGGTTTTTCTCACGGATTATGTTTATTCAACATCGCTGTGGCAGCAGTCGGTGATAAACCTGCTCCTTCAATGACCAGACGAATAATTGTCATGCCACCTGACNGCAATATCACGACACACATCGACTTCACTCGAAAAATAATTGTACTGACCGTCAGTGTCCACGCTCCACTAGGTGGACCATTACGTGTTAGTTATCTGTTTGTAACATAATTAGGTTGATTATCGGAAGATGGCAAGCACTAACAAATGTCCGTTTTGCCAGAATGATGACTACAAATTTATGTGCACTTGATGAACATAAATACGATGCAAGAACGGAATAAGCCGAAAATGTAAATGTCTTCGGGTTTGGTTTTGCAAGCCTGGCAGCAAAAGCGAAATAAAACAATTGTCAAAACTTTATAGACACTCTAGTTTGAGCATACTTTAGCGAAATGTTTCCGTTTCAAAGATTGACTGTTGAAAGGTTGGTTATTTGTAATGCACGAACAAAATGTTGCTGATGTCTAAAACAATATTTTCATCAATTTCGGGAAAAGCTTGCAAAATATCTTTGACTGTGGCCCGGTCGGAGGATGCTTATTCGTCTAACAAACTGACACTAGTTAAAATATATTCTCAAACGTTTTAGTGGATATATTCTAAAATGAGGCATCATGTAATGCATCAGATACTCGATACATTCTCCAAATTTCATCAGGTTTTACAAACAAATGTACGGCGGTCTCTTTATTTCTGTTGCCAGGAATGACGTGGAGCGTTCCATTTGTAAAAGAAGCATTTTTATGTCATTGATATGCACCATACACTTGACATAAATACCTCGTCAAAAGGTTTTGAAAATTTACTTTCCAACATAAAATGGCAGCTTACATCTGGAATATAGAGCAATAACTGATGCAGCCCGTCAAAATCTACTCTATTTTGCCAGATACTGTACAGTTTTCCTGCTAAGTGATGCACACGTGATGGTAAAACTATGCGGCTGTAGGCGTTACCTTACCCTGCACGCCTGAGGTCGGCATGCCGCAAAATCTACTGTAACATGCTGCTTCCTTGGCTCAACACGCCGTTTGAATTTTCTTTCCCGTTTTAATATCACTGTGAATGCTGGAATGTGTTTGCAATATAACTAAATATAATTCGAGCAATTTAAGTCAAACAAGATAAAACAACTTTTATCTGCAATCAGCGAATCTGTGATCCAAGCAAATACCCATGTACTTCATACAAAATATTGTTGCTGTGTCAGATTTCTGCAAACTCATTAAAACTACATCACGGATTAGTAATGCTCTAAACCTTTGCCGCTAGGAAACGTGCAAACCACCCCAATCGCTCCACTAATATCCTTATTGGGATGCCCCATCTTAATCACGCGTCAAGTACAAGAGCAAACAGATAAGTGCATCCTCAGTGAGGTTGATTGCGTCCGGAATGCAGCAGTCGTCATTTAGTGGTTTGCTTCTTTCATAAAGCAGATTTGAGTAACGGAAATTGATCGGCGAAATTTTAACATATAACGCTGACCGGCTTGCTGGAAGTACTTGTTAGTGCCTCAGGTCCCTCGAATTCATTTTCCGATTGCTTCTACCATATCAAAGATATCTGCTTTAAAGTGCATATCTTCTCAAACGGCGTTGTTGCTTCCAGTTGGTTGGGATTCCTAAAACATTTCTATGAGCACGTGTTAATATTACAAATATCCTACAATGTTATCCTGGATGGACGTTTTTGATACGCCAACTGGAGCAACAAAACCAAAGAGAGTCGAATTATTTAATGCATATCTATTTAGGTTAGGTTCGTGTAAAGTTATTTTAATGAGTAAGCAATCAGGAATATCTGTTGTAGCTGGGGGGTAATGGTTCAGCAGGTATGTTAAACAGTAACAGGTAAGGTAAAGATACAAAAGGCGTACAGAAATATCGCGCCGGTTACAGGCTTTAATGCAAACCTCTTTGAAGTTTTACTCCCAGAAAGAGGGGTGGAACTTTCAATCAACTCGAATGCAAAATGTAGATACCTAACGAATCGCCCAACAGTGTGTTTCAAATTGTCATGTCAGTGCCAGGAAACAGAAGCTGGGACTGCCTTGCAAAGATGGCCCCATGAATACGTATTACCCACAGTCATTGTGTGACTTCATGCATATTATAGGAAAAGACCTCGCGAAACAATGAAGCTTCCCATTTATAACAAAGTAATATGATCTCAACAAAGACGGTAAATTATGCAGCCTTATTACGGGTTTCTAACAATTTTTCAACCAAAACAATTTTAAAACTCACTCAGAACTTTTTGAATGACCGTTGTAACCCGGACCCCAAACAAGTGTGCGGCGACATTGTCAGTAGACGAAATACAAAATTTTTGTAACACCAACGCCCTTGACTCAGCTATGCCCGAAGAATCAGCTTGATAAAAGACGAACACCGGCGAATTACCACTAGTAACGAGAGTGAAAGCGCTAAACATCAATGCTCTGATAAGTGTAGTGTTCACTGAATGCGTGATGCGGCCAGAAGAAATTAATGTAAAATTAATCTTGAAGATTACCCGCCTTAAGATAAAACAGTGACCACGGAATTAAGAGCCCAAAGTCATATATAAACGGAAATTTCAGGCCATCGAACAGATGGAAAAACATTGTGGTCGTACATGCAGTTCAGCTGTAGATTTTGCACATTTTTCGGCTAATCCATGTGCTCGCAAACGACACTAGAAATTGACATCTCTGCAGGGAACGCTGGCGAATGTATTCCGGGCCGCATTTATCCATAAGTTTTTTCTCACATATTATGTTTCTTCAACATCGCTGCGCCCACAGTCAGTGTTCCAGCGGGTGGGTTATTTGATAAACCTGCTCCTTCAATGACCAGACGAATATTTGTCATACCGCCTGACGTTCAGAATCTAAACTCTTATTAACCGATTTGAAGATGAATTTATTTCACAGTGAAGTTACACATATTAAGCTATAGTAGCAATAAAATGTGCTGAATCATATAAGAACATTGTGATACGTGTGGTAATAAGGAGAAGCAGTCAAATAGTGTTTTTTACAAGCAGCATACAGGACGTGTGAATACTGCCGACTCTGCACCATAAACAAAATTCATTGGTTGATTAATTGGTTGATTTGATTGTTTAGTTCGCCGGGATATATGTAGAACCCCAAAAGTGGATAGTATAATTCCTTTTTATTGCAAAACAGCTGGGTAAGCAATAAAATTTTTCCACCATGTGAAGCTCTACGGTTTGTGCTAAATGCTTTAAAAAGTAACTTTTGTTTTTTATGGTCAAACGTCCACGTTTAGGCGACAATTATCATCAAATTTTCTCTGGTCTTTTGCCTTCAAATAATCAAAAATAACCGAAAATTATCACACCTAGGCCAACTGACCTGGTCAAGATGACCGGCGGCTGGACGGCATTTTTGAGGAATACTCCGATTTTCAAACAGTTTAAAACAAGGGAGGAATAATGGTAAATGTAAAGCAGTCACAGCATCTGCTGGGTACTAAATTGGAAATAGCATAGAGCGTGCTCAAACACCACAAACGCACAGCATGAACACCAGACCATCATTCAACGAAAGCACGTGTGACTAGAAAACAAGAAACGATGGCCGGATATTTAAGGGCGTTTCTACCAACCACTATGCGAATTGAATGTAGGATGACGCAAACGCAAACAATGCTGACAACTCTAAAATTGACACCACGTTATTTTAAGATAGTCGCTACCTTGTGTCAGAACCCGATGTCATGTTCAGGTTATGAAAGATAGCAATCTGACTGATTCACAGCTATTCCTGTTTGGGAATTTCACCAGGGAGACCGAACCGCAAGACATATAATATATGACAGATAAGGTAAAATGGAAACTGCTAAGCTAAAGTTCTGAATGCTCATCAAAGAATTCAACCAAAGCGAGGCGAAGAAAAAGCACGCTGGCGTTGTAATCCAGCAAACAAGCAATAAGATTAGTGAAAATATACGGAATAGACCGACGCAAACAGAGGGTTATTCAAGTGAAATATGGAGAAATAGGCTTTAGCAGTGTTCTATGAGTGTTCATATTTAGAAGTTTGAATGCAACTCTCATACGCAGTGCAGCGTTTACATATTTTGCCTGACAACACAAAAAGCACGTATTCTGCCTTATTTTTTGGATTAACGTTTGTTGGGCTGAATTACGATGTCCGCCTAAACGTAATCCTGTGATGATATTTTGCGTATATGTAATCAGAACAAACTATATCATTGTTCAACAAAATAAACCCAGCATATTTAGTGTCAAAACCATTGTGCCTGTGATCCTAAATTTTACGATCAGTGGTTTAAATGCCCTCGATGAAATCTGATCTGTATGGCGATAAATTCACTCATCACACATAAAATTTAATTGCTTCGGTTCATAGGCTTTCTATTACCGCGTAATTTGCTAAAAAATCAGCAACCCCGACAACTGGCACCCGTAACTGATTGTTCAGTCTTTGTCATAGTCTGAGTGCTTACAAGCCGATCACATGTTGGTTTCAAGCGTCAAGGTTTTAGGCTACTAAATCACAACAGTAAATGCTGCATCAACATTTTAAATCATACAGCCATAGCGGTGTTCACCCCACATGCTGGACAAAGCAATGTTGGTCTGCTATAGAGGAGAATGTTGGTAGCTCACATATTGTAGATAGTCGTTGGTTTGTCCGCTTAGCTGTTGATCAGCAAGTAACCATGTTTTCCACCAATGTCAGTATTTTACTTCCATTGAAAGAACGGTACTCGAGATGAGGCTGATTAGTGTCTACGAAACCATGCAAATCAACCGATTACGAACGACATACTTGAGTTGCACATGTAGTCAGTTTTACGTGCAATAGGGAGTATTCACTCTGGGTGGCATGAACTTTAAGCGCCCGAATATGGATTCTTTTCGTTGCTCATAAAAATACAAATTGATATTGCTTGAAATGGCGTACGTTACTTCAACGGTAATTCCTCTTGTATTTTCTCTTCTACAAAGGCTTCAAATTCAAACCCACCGCTTGGTACACTGGTGCAACCCAGTGGTTATATCTGCAAGGTAAAGCGTTTATTGTGCTTTCGCACCGTACGGTTAATTTTACCTTCATGCGTGTTTACGAGGGTAATATGGGAGCAAGATCTGTCGATTTGGTTCCAATAAAAAAATCGCTATTGGGCGATGAAAAAAACCCATAAGCACGCAGTAGAAATTCGTTGGGCGATTCATGCTCACAAACATTGCACTTTGTATCTTATTATGATGTGATGTCTTTCGTTAGAAGCAGCCACGATTGTGATCCAGTCAGTTCAACCTTGTCGTAGGCAGATCAGGGACGACGCGATTACCATATACGTTTTTGCTAACGAGCATGCATTAATGGAGAAACGTCAAACTCAATTTTGAATAGATTTCGATTCGAAATGTGTTTGCCTCTCAGGTCGAAGCTCGCATAAAGGTTGTGCCTTCATCCAGACGATCCTAAAACCGGATCGTGGTTGAGCATGTAAAGTTTCACAAAGTTTTACAAATATGCTTAGCCGATCTGGTCGCATCTAACTATGTCGCTCGAAACAGCGCAACCCCATAGCGAAGCCAAATTACACGGGTGGGGTATCTTAATTTTTTTTGGTTTACACTATGTGCACGTTAATCTGCAATCAATTGAGAATTCTTTTCAAAAGCATACAATCGCTAAAATCTAAAAAAAATGTTTACTATATTTGTTTTGCGTTGCATCAGCCATTTTGACTGATAAATGTTTTGCGCTGCCTCAACCGTATCATAACAAGAACTATGATCATTCGCGGAACACTATTTAATTGTCGTAATGACTGAATTGACGAAACTTGCATCGGTTACGCCGTGGTGACATTTCTGACCAGGAAAGGCAGTGTTCATATTACCCGTAATCGTCGCGGTGTCCAAAATAACTCTTCCAACATCTACGGCTAGAATAAGTGCCGCATTACCTCTAGAGACGTATAAGGCATTTGGCCAGATATTGGGAAATATAGCTCTAGTGATGCTTGGTTTTGGCCCGTCCGTTGGATCTTCCTTTTTTAGGGATAACGTAAAATCTTGGTGAGTCACGGTGCCCCGCAGAAGTTTCCCGAACTGAGACGGATTGGACAAGTATTCATAACGAACGCCTTAACTAATGTGCACGGAATATCTGAATGTCATTTGCGGTGACAACAAAACATTTCTCTGGCATAAAGTTAACTTCATATACTGCATGAAGATGTAATTGTTTTTATGATTGTTCACACACAGTTATTTTGAAGAAACCGCTTGGGCAGATTTGAACCAGCCGTGTAAACCCTAACTTTATTGGAACACACCGAACTATGTTCATTATTTTTCTTTGAAAACCGATANCGTCAGAATCCAAACTCTTATTGACCGATTCGAAGATGAATTTATTTCACAGTGAAGTTGAGCATATTAGGCTATAGTAGCAATAAAATATGTGCTGAATCATATAAGAACATTGTGATGCGTGTGTCTTTGGCGATAAGGAGACGCATTCAAACGGTGTTTTTTACAAGCAGCATACAGTACGCCTGAAGACTGCCGACTCTGCACCGTATACAAAATTTATTGGTTGATTGAATGATTGATTGGTTTGATTGATTCGTTCGCCCGGAGATATGTAGAATCCCAAAAGTGTATAGTATATTTCCCTTTTATTGCAAAACACCTAGGTATGCATTAAACATTTTCCACCATGTGAACCTCTATGGTTTGTGCTAAATGCTTTGAAAAGTACCTTTCGTTTTTTACGGTCAAAGGTCCACGTTTTACGCGACAATTACCATCAAATTTTCTCTGAGCGTTTGCCTTCGAATAATCAAAAATAAACCGAAAATTATCACACCTAGGCCAACTGGTTTAGACAACCGGCGGCCAGCGGCATTTTTAGGAATACTCCGATTTTCAAGCAGTTTAAAACAGCAGTTTAAACAGCAAACACGCAACAACGTTACGTGAAAATATACGGAATAGACCGACGCGAACAGAGGGTTATTCAAGTGAAATAGAGAGAAATATGCTTTAACGCTGTTCTATGAGTTTTTTTATACCAGTTTGAATGCGACATTGATACGCAGTGCAGCGTTTACATATTTTGCTTGACAACACAAAAAGCACGTATTCTGCCTTATTTTTTGGATTAACGTTTGCTGGGCTGAATTACGATGTCCGCCTAAACGTACTACTGATAATAATAGTAATAATAATATTCGACAAAATGTACCTAGCATATGTGGTGTCAAAACCATTGTGTCTGTGACCCTAAATTTTACGATCAGTGGTTAAAATGCCCTCAATGGAATCTGGTCTGTATGGCGATAAATTCACTCATCGCACATAATATTAAATTGCTTCGGTTTATACGCTTTTTATTATCGTTAAATTTGATAAAAAACAGCAACCCAAACAACTGGCACTGGTAATTGATTGTTCCGTCTTTGTCATAGTCTGAGTGCTTACAAGCCGATCACATGTTGGTTTGAAGCGTCCAGGTTTTAGGCTGCTAAATCACAACAGTAAACACTGCATCACCATTTTGAATTAAACAGCCATAGTGGTGTACACCCCACATTCTGGACAGTGTAATGTTGGTCTGCTATAGAGGAGAATAATGGTAGCTCAAATATTGTAGATTTTTTGTTGGTTTGTTCGCTTAGCTGTTGATCAGCAAGCAACCATGTTTTTCGCCAATGTCAGTATTTAACTTCCATTGAAAGAACGCTAATCGAGATGAGGCTGATTAATGTTTACGAAACCATGCAGATCAACCGATTATGAATGAAATACTTGAGTTGCACATGTAGTCAGTTTTACGTGCAATAGGGAGTATTCACTCTGGGTGGCATGAACTTGGAACACCCGATTATGGATTCTTTTCGTTGCTCATAAAAATACAAATTGAGATTGTTTGAAATGGCATTCATTACTTCAATGGCAATACCTCTTGAATTTCTTCTTCTGCAAAGAATCAATATTCAAACCCACCGCTTGGTACGCTGGTGCAACCAAGTGGTTATATCTGCAAGGTAAACCGTTTATTGTGCTTTCGAACCGTACGGTTAATTTTGCCTTCATTCATGTTTACGAGAGTAATATAGGAGCAAGATCTTTCGATTTGGTTTCAATAAAAAAATCGCTATTGGGCAATGAAAAAACCTCATAAGCACGCAGTAGAAATTCGTTGGGCTATTCATGCTCACAAATATTGCACTTTGTATCTTGTTATGATGTGATGTTTTCCGTTAGAAGCAGCCACGATTGTGATCCAGTCAGTTCAACCTTGTCGTAGGCAGATCAGGGACGACGCGATTACCATATACGTTTTTGCTAACAAGCATGCCTTAATGGTGAAACGTCAAACTCAATTTTGAATAGATTTCCATTTGAAATGTGTTTGCCTTTCAGGCCAAAGTTCACATAAAGGTTGTGCCTTGAGCCAGACGATCCTAAATCCGGATCGTGGTTGAGCATTTAAACCTTCACACAAAGTTTCACAAATATGCTTAACATATCTGGTCGCATCTAACTATGTCGCTCGAAACAGCAAAACCCAATAGCGAAGCCAAATTACACGAGTTAGGTAACCAAAAATTTTTTAGTTTACACTATGTGCACGTTAATCCGCAATCAATTGATAATTCATTCAAAAGCATACATTCGCTAAAATCTAAAAAATGTTTACTGTATTTGTTTTGCCTTGCACCAGCCATTTTGACTGGTAAATGTGTAGCGATACTCCAATTGTATCAGAACAAGAACTACGGTCATTCGCGGACCACTAGTTAACTGTCGCACTGACTAAATTGACGAAACTTGCATCGTTTACGCCGTGGTGACATTTCTAACCAGGAAAGGCAGTGTTCATATTACCCGTAATCATCGCGGCGTCCACAATAACTCTTCCAACATCTACGGCTAGAATAACCGCCGCATTACCTCCCGAGACGTACAAGGCATTTGGCCAGATATTGGGAAATATAGCTCCAGTGGAACTTCATTTTTGCCCGCCCGTTGGACCTTCCTTTTTTAGGGATAACGTAACATCTTGATGAACCACCTTGCCCCGCAAAAGTTTCCCGAACTGAGACGGACTGGACAAGTATTCATAACGAACGCCTTACCTAGTGTGCGTGGAATATCTGAATGTCATTTGCGGTGACAAGAAAACATTTCTGTGGCCTAAAGTTACTTTATACACTGCATGAAAATGTAATTGTTTTTATAATTGTTTGCACACAGTTTTTTGGAGAAACCGCTTGGGCAGATTTGAACCAGCCGTGTAAACCCTAACTTTATTGGAACACACCGAACTATGTTCATTATTTTTCTTTGAAAACCGATACCATTTCAAAAATCTCAAAGGTGTCACTCAAATTATATTGAAGGTTTACTTAACACAAAAAACGTTTTATTTCTGCGATTTTGGAAATAAAATAGATAAACATAACGCGTTTTACTCATTTCTTTATCTTAATGATGGGCGACGAAAAAGGATGCGTTAAAAGATACTACTAAAATGAGCTCCTAAAGGTGTCACAAAAAGAGCTGACAACATGTTCGGGAGAAAGAAAATTTTCAGCTTTAAGATTCATAATTTCTTATAAAATAGTTTACAACTGCCACACCAGGCCATCACATTCAAAGGAATATTGTGCGCCTGACAACCACCAAGTGGTATAATTTGCTTTTATATATACCATCCAGATTCTTGTTGCATAAGTAACCCTTCTAATATTGGGAATGTTCATAAAACCCTGAAATTTGAAAACGCATGATCGTATAAAACCTTTATTTGGATCTGCCGTATGCAACAAGCGTTCAAATACAAACAGAAACATATGCGATATGTCTATTGGCACCGCTGAACGCTGAAATTGAAACAAATGATAAATAATGGAATAATTAGCTATTCGGGGAGAAAGTGATCAACCATTTATGTATCTAATTAATCAGTTCACAAACCTCCGTCTTCCTGCACGATCATTCAGTTGTGCCCCAGTTATATGGCGTGACTAGCTAGGATGACCACTTATTGAAGATATAAACCATCACGGATGTATCGTGGAAGTATGGTGAATTCACATGCGTGTCCAACTTTCAAGCATTGCGATGTGTGAGGATACTGTAGCACATTCTCGTTGTTCATTGACTGAATAGCGTAACTACCATAAACTTGACGAATTACCTTCGGTTATATGTTTTGGTGTTTGACAAATATAGCACTGCCTGGTTCACAATCACTAGGAGGAATATTTAAGACAATCTGTTATTTCCCACTGACGTGCGGGAGGGAGTGCGTTTTCTTCAAGCGCACGGGAGAAAGAGATGCCCTGGATGATTACGTCGACGCCAATGAATTCTGTGCTAGTTGCAGAATCACTTATGATTTTGTAAAATTCTTGAGAAATTTAACGTCCTTCCGTAAAAACGTCCTTCATTTAAGCGAACACTGTCAGCTGTTTCACACGTTTACCAATTTTCGAGAAAAGCTGAATTGATTTACGGACGCCACTTGGAAGCCCGCATTAGCCTTGCACACCAGACATGCACAACGTTCAAGGAAAACAATCAATTGCCTGAACGTGTCTAGAGCTCATAGGTCGTTGTCAATTTTTGGCATAATGACGCAGTTTCCGAATCCTAATTATTCAGACACACAAGGCAGCGTTAACTTATGCGTGATTTTCGGTCCTTTATTCAGTAACGCGTGAATGAGTTGTCAGTGTCGTGGCAGGTAAATCTTTTAAATCATTATTTCCATTCGAATCGTTGACCGATGGTGACATTTCAGCGGTTCAAAATATTTCTCGGTTGAATACTGAGAATAACTTGATGAGATGCGGAGAAGACCGTATAAATGTGCCACATGGTTTTGGACTCAAACTTTCTTGAAAGGTTAAATATCGTCCGACGTAATCATGAAAGGCATATCTTTAGACAATTTGATCTCAACTCACCATACATCCAACACTGTTTGCAAAACAATGTGCAAGCTAGTGAAGAGACTTAGAGCCAGGTTAACCGTGAGTCAACTGTGTTTCTCAAGACATGTCGGCTAGCTGTTGCACGACGTGGTTGCCATACGAGTGTACTAGCCTCCCCTTCATTCCTGTTGGTAAGTTTGTACATTTTGAAGAAGCGAAAATATTTCCGAACTACATGTTGACTGTGTACTACATAGCTTATGAGTATTCACATACATTTACAAAAGCGGTCCTCCAGTGAAGACCCGAGTATTGCATTCGGATTCATTTTACCAAATACACGAAAACACCTGGCGCCTTCGGATCATTAAAACGGAAGCCACTCGTTTCCCAAAATTACTTTGACCAAGGACTGTTTTTGTTTGAGCTTGAAGAGTATGTTAAAAATTACGTTTCGTGTAGCTCCATCACGCTACTTCAACTTTAGTATACAGTAAAGTTACTTGAACTGTGAAAGCATGTAAAACAACATTTCATAAGCGTAGTCGCCTAGTGACACCAGCTTTTGTTTCAGATTAAATGCCATGGTAGTTTGACGCACGATAATACTTGTGTAACGAGAGCCATAAAATGGCCTCTAAGTAATCGACAGTTTTATTGGAAAAAAATATTTTATTCGCCAGCGACGGCCGGCATGACTCCTTTCGAATGCGCCGGTGCGGAGTATCCAAAAATTGCAACATTATGTTTTGGTGCGTTCGCCCGTGCATCTGAATGCCGCGAGTTCTTTGGACAACTTTGAATAGTAGACCCACTACACGAAGACAACTTAAATCACATACTGGTAGGACAATTTATGAAAAAAATATATCACCATCAACAATGAAGTTAAATTATCATCCTAAATCTCATATTAATAGGCCAGTCGATTGAGATATTTCAGTGAAAATGAAATATCTCGTAGAAGCTCAAGACCGACAAAAAGAGATTCCACTATCGCCAGTAGAATTATGGTCTGGTTGACGCTCTGAATTCTTACGCGTGCTGGAATCCTGACGTCGCCACATTCTATTTGCACCAGTCTTACAGTTCAGCGTTCCTGACTTCATGGTTGAATGAACATCAAAACAAGATCCAAATAGGAATTTCCACTAACCGGTCCAGGCTGCTCAATAATGAGCCTTTCGATGGCATCATAATTGACGACAAAATAAAGACCAACAGAGCATGATAATGACCAACCTACCAAGTGATATAAGTCTGAAGGTAATTGCAACAAATGTGTACGTAAGGGCAATAGAGGTTTAGTTTATCGACGTGTGTAATTGATGGCGGCCCGCATTTTCCACGCGCGGTACAATTACGATCATTTTGCGGCTAATATTTAATTATATCAAGAAACGCCATCGGAATCTAGTCGACAGTACACAGATATCGTGGCATATGAACGGTTTTCATGACCGTTGTTCTTGTGAAAATATGCGCTGTCCGGCTTACATTTTCTCCTCTTGCATGCTGTTCCTTTTGGAGGACCCGGATCCAATAATCAGTCAGTGAAAACATGTGTTTATCCTTGTAAAGATTTTATATGAAATGGAGGCCGTCGCAAAACTACATTTATTATGACAGTCGCATAATTTTCGTGGGGCGCTGTCTTCACGTTTTGCAAAGTACCTATTCGTTATTCTGCTGTAGAGATGTGCAGCCTGTAGCGTTGAGGGCCCAGCACCTCACATCCATAAGTTCAGGGTTCTGCATCAAATTGTCCAACCTGCTCTACAGTGTTCATGAAATATGTCACGCCAACAACTGTGACAATTATTGTGTTTAGCCTCAAGTTCAAACTATGTGGTCTTATTTGGAAGTGATTTTATTGTGGATATTGAGAGTCTGAAGCTGCGGTAAGCTACATACACAACATCGTAACATATTAGTATTGCTTTAGACGACTGACTATAAGTCAGCCTAACGCAAGAACAATACGACTGTGTTAAAAGGGTGTACGTGTAGGTGCGGCTGCTTGGAATATTGGCGTTGAGTAGAACATTTAGAACGTTTGCTCTTATGCATTAAAATGGTATCCTGTGAAGAATTTTTACGAGCATGACAATATTTAACCTTCGTTCGAAACTGTATGGTGTGCAACTGTTATCTTCAGAAAACATTTGTAGGTGATTAGCTCAGCCTTCTCGCGTTTTCAACTCGGATAAATTACGTTGAATGTGATTCAACTTTAAAGCACCACCAACCAATGTGTAGCTTCATAGTTTGTATTTCAAAGAGTACAGACGCTTAAAATTAAGGTCTGCAAATTCAGGTCTTAAACTGAGGCCACCAAACGAAAGTGTACGAGGAATAATGATAACGTTTTTTTAGGATTCAATGTAGTGTACCTATGGTGTAGACCTAGGTAGCTTAAATTAGCTAACGAATACAAATCACATTATGCACAAGGTTTACCTATAGATTCACCGGTTTGTGTGCTGGCCATTACAACTTCTACATTGTTCTCTGTGCTTAGCTGTATTTAGAAGCACACATAGTTTGCCGCTGAGCACAGGAGGTATCGCCTGCGGCTCAGGTAGCACGAGATTTATACTTGCTTCCTAGAGAGCAAGCGTGAGAATGATACGGTCATGATTTCGATTCGAACAACTGATTTTGATATTCATGATGCAAGGTTTATGGAATAAAATTTTGTATAAAATTGCCGATCAGCCTCAGCGAGAATGATGTGGAATAATGCTTTCATAAAAGTTAATTTGGCTTATCACTCAAATATGGTTGATGTTTCACCATATCATGTCATATACTGTAAGTACACTGTGATCCCTAAATCGCACTCCACTGGCGCACAGATAAACAATGTGGTACTTGACATTGCACATCGGAACGTGTCCCTCGTACGGTCATGGTTAGGTCGTGGGTGGGTTTTACCAGGATACCAGCAGGATATTTCCAATTTTTTATTAACTAACAGAAAATAAGCACACGATAAATGGGTCTCTTGTAAAATAAAATTTTAAATATTACAGACTTTGTGACCCTTGCTGCCACCAAGCTCCATTGAGAAATTCCCGGAAACACATCAAAATTTGTTTTTCTTATGGGTCACTTGAATAAAACGTACGCAGAGGCCACCTGATCAGTTATGTCAATAGAATTTTTGGTTTTCTGGTAGCCCACAATGTGTTCAGTAAAATCAACTGCGATTATTTATCTGACGCAACATCCGATCAATATGACAAGGATGAATATCTAGTGGGCCAACAATTACAGGCAGTGACGGGTAATCATTTGCAAAGCATAGTGATAAGTTTGGAGAGCGAGTTCCGCCAGGAGTGTTTTTAATATGAATAATGAGTCAAACTCGCGCGAGCCTTTTTTGTGGGCGGAGCGTTCCCATTATAAAACGCCGGTGATCCATTATTCTATTTGCATATATTTTGATAACCGAAGAATATTGCCAGAGATTTATTACAAAAAACAGCTATGCGGTAAGACACACAGAGGAAACATATAGACATATGTTGGGAGTGATGAAACAAGAGATATCGTCATATTTATGTAAGCGAATTTCCGGAGTGCATTGCAAGCGATGTTGAGGATGTGGAAAATCCTACAAAAGTTCTTCGGGCGTTTCCTATTTGCCACATCTGACTTAACCACCAAAATGCCTGTTGGACCACTGAGAAAAAAAAACTTTTGCATTCGTTTCCAACACCATTGAAGAATTTTAGGCCATCTAGAATAAACATCTTTTCCAACTGCTCAATAAAAGATTAAATGATGCACGCCACACTACCGCGCCCCGATTCTAATGTCTCTCACCATAATCGCGGTTAAACTCTCAAAACAACAAGCGAAGTTCTTATTAATTGCGGACACATTTTTTCGTAAAACTGGCAGTCCTTGATAGTGTTACTCGCATTGTCAAACACTTCTGTCTACCACGACATTGGACAGTTGCGATACCCTGTTGGTTTTGGCGATGAGTTGAACTGGCATTTTTCTGCTTAAGTGAAGTGTACGTTTTAATTTTGACAGCAATATTCCGCGCACTTCAATGGTGGGGCTAAACTTTGGGTATATCAAGTAAAATGACCGGAAAATAGAATGTGGATTTTTGAGCGCGCGATGGATAAGCAGCCACGAATTAGCGAAGCTTTCGTTTCAGATAGTAGATTGTAATAATCTAATCTCAACAATGCCAATGCCTGAAAAAGTGCAAGTGTCTTGTGCTCACTCCGTTAGCTGTTGGTCGTCCAAACTCCTACGATTTTTCCATTTGTGAGTGCTGACACTATTTGCTCAGATCGAAAAAAACGCGCGCTAGTATGGCATGCTTACGATCAAAAGTTTTGTCTTCAAATTTTGCTTGCAACGCTGTAGACACATAAGGAGTATGCTGTGTGCGTTGAGCAACATGTGGCATTTAAAAAGTGGGCTCTCAATCAGAAATAACTTGTAGCAAGTTAAGGCGGTTCCTGCAAATTTAGTCACGTTGTTATTTAACACGTCGATTTATTGGAAATTCACGTTTTGCTACAGGCTCAGGTGAGCCTGTATTACGAATTTAACTGAAAGTAGTTGTTCAGCGAAATTTATGTCGTTTGCTTTACCCAAACGACCAAGCCCACCTCCAATTTTCGGGCTGTTAAATGACTTAGTTGTTTTAAATGCAGTGTTTTATGTAATTTCTCCTGATGGAGCACAGTTAAGTGAAGAACGTTACAGGTGATAAATATCATAAAAAAGTCTGCCAGGAGGCTGGAGCTGATGGGGCTTGTATTGTGTTTCTGGGAATATAGGGAAAGGAAACAAACAAATGGGTAGACCGAATCCGAAGTAAGCTGCATGGTGTTACGGCACAGATGATGTATGGAATAATCCAATCAGTGAGACCTACACAAATTTGCCGCCCACACCATGTGCAATTCGTTCATTCATCCACATAAATTAGGTGTGTACGAACATCACAGATGCATGGTTCGTGTGTTTCCAAAAAGCTTCCTTTGATTGCCGGCATAGTTAAACAACCTGGCGTAGTCCCTGGAGGCTAAACTTCATGCTTCTGGTGCAGTCAGTCATTCCACCGGGCACATATGCACGCGCCAGGTGTTCACTTGATAAATGTCCGCACAAAGACCATTCGCTCAGAAGCCTAAGGTATAAATCGCCATAGGTGTATTGATATGATGTGCTCTCTCGCCGGCAATGCTGCACAACTCAAAGCAATAAAATGCCTGGCCATATTTTTGGGCGGTTTCCCTGCGGGAAAATCAAATGTTATAAAAAAGCCAGATTAGCTCTCTGGTAACATTAACCAATTTGCTGTCGTTTGAACTCAGTGCTTGCAAGACAGAAGAGCATCGGTGATCTCATGTGATGTAACTCTCATTAATAAAGATGATATATTCCGATTCTTCTTGTTTGCTAGTTAGCTTAACAACTGGTTCAACCGTTCACGCTCCGAGTTGTGCGGCATTCTGATGAGTGCTACAAAACCTTTATGGTTTTCCGATATATGAGGGACATATGATACTCAAACTTATGAGTGTCCAATGTTGCGAAGCTCAACTAGTTTTTCATAAATTCGTTTATTTGGCTTAACTGTGAAATATAAGGGCGCAACTTCCTTAAATGTTGTGGACAACAAGCTCTGGTGGCGTACACAAACCTGCCTCGAATAGTGACGAAAAGTTTGCAAATCGTTTGCCAAGCTCGTCGAACGGGCCAACAGCCATCTAATCAATTGCCAAATAATGCACCCGAGCTACCAATATTCCAACACATGACGTCGTGTGTAGATCTCTGATCTGTAGTACGACCTTAATGACTGAGGTCGTCTGCCATTTACATTCCAGTTTGATTTTTCTTTAAGGATTCATATTCGCGAGTGCATTTGCATAACGGGACCATACCGTAATCATACGGTTGAACCTTAAGCGCTCAAAAGTGATCAAACTCTGACGCAAACTTGAGAGCACATACTCCAGTCACTATTAACAGCATAATTACGACCCGCGGTCATTGAAACGGACCAGCGTTTCCTCATCGTATGACCGACTGAGCTGTATTTTAAGAACTCCTATTTCCTGCGAATAAAGGCGATACCTAACCGCTATTCACTAATAAGTCGCATTATTCCACTGCTATTTTGGTTGCCACTGAATGGCCAACGGAATATCCCATATTCAATACCGTGTGAACGATTCCGGACTTTTCGCCTCTCACATATTGCTGTTTCTATCCCTGGTTTCCGGATTTCGTTATAACCCAATAACGAATCGATGCTGTGGGTCACAAGTTGCTTGCTAATTTGTGTTCGGAAAACGCTTCTGTAGGAGATTGTAGTGGGTGGGTTGTTGTGGTGAACCCCAGAATTCCAGATTGAATGCGCACATTCCAATTAAAATTCTCAGGCAGCCCTGTTTTCTATTATCTTCGTATCCCATCTCATCGAATACGGTTATTTGATGATTTGCTTCATATGTGCCATGTTTTGATCTTACACGCGGTAATTGCTGCTGGGTAACGCGCTTAGTTGGAGATTGCTGGTGCATTCTGTTTGTGCCTAATTCACCCATAAATTACTCCCAGACATCTTTGCTTACATCCCGATGACTGTTTGATCCATTGTTTCCGTAAATAGCTGTTTCTATCCGGAAGTGGGAGCAATTCTCAAAACTCATGATAAATGCATGCAAAATTCTTTCACCATAATTATTGCTCAAGACAGTGAATTATACAACTCGGTCAGGTGTTGTGTTTGAGGAGATCCATGTTATCACCGTCAGGATGAGCAAACTTGTGACAAAAGGGAGACAAGACCTACATTGAAGTGTGCAGTTAGCTGTATTGCAACCGAAAAGACAGACAAATGCAGAGGAAATGTTTTAAGGCCGAATGGCACCATTTCTTATGTCGCCACGTAATTTCACTTGATGTGGATTGCTGCGAGAGAAGTTTCCCCATGTTTATTGATCACCTGGATAATTTGGTTCTCTACTTCGTTGCCTCAATGAATCCGTTCCCGGAGAGTTTCCCCGAGTGCCCCCAACGTGGTCTCTGGTAATTTTTTGCCGACCATTGCCTGTTCCCAAATAACTTGTGTAATGTTTCAGCCCCAAATTGATCTCGTCCACTATCAGACGTTAGATATTGTTGGTTACTAAGGCTCCGTTTAACAGTGTAGCTTCTCCGACTTGAAGATGACAGACAATCTCATGCAAAAAGCCGGCATGGTCACCAAGTTTCATGGAAGAGCTCCATAGGGTGAACAATTGGCCCCAGTCAATGCTGCCCAGGATGGGGTAACCAGAGTGTCCATATCCTACAGACATTTGTACGTTCGCAATAAACACCCCAGATCTCGCATCTTCCCATTCCCTCCCTCTGTAATTATGCAACACCTTGATCGCGTTATCAAAGTTGTGAGCAGAAGACGTAAACTCGCTCGTCCATTTTGAAACACATCTATTGTCTTCAGCATATTAATCACGGATTCACGAATTCATACACAGGATCGGAGCTTTTGCCCAAGTTTCCCGGATCGGCTTTGTTCTTGTCGTTCAGCGGCTGTCGTACACCCAAAAGGCACAATAAAAAAGGGTGTAGCACTGCTCTTCAAGTTTTAAGCGACGGACAATATGTATGCCAGCACAAGGACCCGCATTAAAAAGTGTCTAATAGTGCTTTCAACTGGGCTCTAGAAGGAGCGTGGACAACCGTCGGAGGAAGGTTATTGCACGCAGCTACTACATGAAATGAGAAATTTTTTTCCTAATGAAAGTGTTCTGTCTGAGATTGAAAACCTTGTTTCCATGTTTACACCGCGTGTTTCCTCGGTCAACAGTGGAACTCCTGTTAGCCAAACCTTGTTCAAACAGGGATAAGTAAGAATTAGGTCCCCTTGGAAGCGACGATACTACAGGGGAAAGAGGTCAAGCGTCGCGAGACGCATTTTGTAGTCCACGGATTTAAGGCCGGCAACCATTTTCGTAGCGGCTCGTTGGACATGCTCAACGAGGGTCACTTGCTCCGTGTGCCCTGAGTATACAACTTGATTGGCATATTCAAGAAGCGGTCTGACTTAGGCCCCATAGAGTATTCGGAAGTCCATGCGAGCAATACTGGTGAAGGATCGTCGAATCATTTGTAGAACGGCGAAAGTCTTTTTGGCCGATTTCTCATTGTGCAATGAGAAGGACATGTTTGAAGAGAGCGAGATATCCAAATCCTCCTCCGAATGACATATGGACGCACTTTTCGTCATTCAGAGGAAGGCACCAGTTTAACCACCACTGCTTTGCAGCGTCTACATCCATTTGGAGGGCACTGACATTGTAATTCTAGGATTTCAAGTCGTCCGCAAAAAGTAGACATGGACTTGAAAGAACGTCTGAAAGGTCGCCGACGTATATCAGAGACACCATTGGTAATAGAACAGAGCCTTGGTGAACTCCAATGGGAACCGGCATCGGAGAATAGTAGGTCGAGCTTACTGTCACTCGGAATGTTCTGTCGGATAAGAACGCCTTGATCCAGTGTAGAATTTTCACTTGAACCCCATAAGACTCGAGACAGTGGAGCAGCGAGCCGTGTGGGTCTTGACCGAATGCTTTGGACAAGTCGAAAAATATGGCATTCGATATGAGTCCCTGTTCCTCGGCCTGGGTTATGCTGTCCATAAATACAATCATATCCATCACGCAAGAACGGTTTGAGAGAAATCCGCTTTGAACTGCAGATATCCAGTTGCTGTAGGTAAGGTGGTCTAGGTTGGCTCGCTTCAGAACACGTTCCACCACCTTGCATGGGACGCTAGTGGGGCTTATAGGCCTGTAGCTGGCAGGCGATAGTCGGTCACCAGTTTTGTAGAGTGGTATAACAAGAGCTTCTTTCTAAGCAGAGGGAAGGTGGCCTTCGTCAAGCGACTGACGAAACACCAGGTAGAGATGATTTGCCAGTGTGTACGGCGTTTCATTCAGGATCCTTGGATGGACATCGCGCAGAAAGGGTTGATCTTGTGCAAGAGTTGACGAATGTCCTCCACCGTGAAGACCAAGTCGGTTGAAGGCCGTTTGTAGTTACGCCTTGGCAAAATTGGATGTGACGAGGACTCTGGAGCTGAATATATGCCTGCAGAGTGCTCTCTGTACACCTCGGATATCAATGTTGGGTCACTCGTGGGTTCCCCGTCCCTATTCCTCAAAGAGAATGCGGATGGCTTGTTTCTGCAGCGATGTCTCATGTATTGGAATAGCACATTACTGGATTTGCGAGCGAGGCCCACAATGGTGGCTTGTTTTCTTATATGCCATTTGTGGATTTCTGATTTACAGCGGTTCCGCATTTTACGAAATGCCGGCTCGTCTTATGTGTCGCCTGTAGTCAACTATTTGAAAAATAGTCGTGAACACTTTTCCAGAAGACACCGAATCCTTTTCGGTATCTCGTAGCCCATGCGACCGAGTGCTGGTTTTCTTGGAAAAAAACAATACCTCAGACTCGTGTACTTTCTAAACATTGGACCTGCATAAGTCTCCTACTAAGGCTGGTCGCAGTTTAACGTGTTCAAAAAAGATGTGCATTCCTGAAAAGTCTGCACGGCAGAAGTTTTGATACACTTTTGCGGTTCAGGATTTTTGGCCCAGTAGCAGATGAAATCAAAGGTTAGCACACAGAGGTCACTGTGTTCCAGTGGAGCTTTAATCATCACCTTATCGACGAAGTGTCTTACGTTAGTGATGACCAAATCCAGGAGGGATGGTAGTTGGCCTGCACGGTATCTGCTGAGTGCAACAACAAGTTGAGTCCGAACGCGTTGCTGAACGACTTTGTTCAGCGCCGCTGAAAAAGGTCCACTTGATCCGACGCTCTGGATCTCAATCCAGGAGGCCTTTGGGGCGTTGAAACCACCTATCAGCAAGCAATGAGTGAAGTGGTAGCTGGAGGAGAGTTGCTCAAGTGTTTGTTTGAGGAGTTGGTCATGTTCCGGGGGACTCCAGGAGCAACTTGAGAGCACACCAGAAGGAGACAGTCGGACCCGCGCAGTGAGATTTAAATCCAAAGTGCAATACAAAAGGGTGCAGGAGTGGTATCAGAGAGAACAATCGGCATGGGCAGGGCCGCATGTATGTACCAAGCAATCCCACCAGCCCTCTCTCCTTTGGAGTCCGCCCGAAAAACGGAGTAGCCGTCTATTGAGATCTTCGCGTCTGGGGCATCTGGTGTAAGCCACGTCTCTGGGAGTGCTGTTCAAGGCAAACTGACTGGTAATAATAGAATCACCGCGGATGTCCAGAAAAGGGGCTTGACAGTTAGCTTTGATTTCCTGTGAAAACCAATCAACGGAATTGGTGTTCCGAAGATCCAACCAAGGATAATGATAAACGTTTTTTCGCCGAATTTTAATGTTGACTGTCCATGATAACCACAGAATCAGCTTTCCTTCCGTGTGGAGAAAAGTATTGGCACGCTCTCTTCCAATATGAGCCAATGGACCACCTATCATGCTTAAGTATCAAGTCAGCATGAGCATTTATTCTCAGCCACTGATCTTTGTAATCGGCGCAATTTCTTTTCGACGCGTTCCATCGGAATTCCCACCCGCACTGGCGTAAACACGGAGATGAAATAAATTAGATACTGATCCGTATAAAGTGTCGCCACAACTGTCGGCGATTCCACATTGCTAGGAGTCAACCCCGGGTAATGTTATACATTTAGAAGAACGAGGTTTGTATCGCCATAGTGGTATTTCAGGAATTCGCTGTTGATCCCCACAGTCAATTTAGTATCCTTGGTTTTGACATAGGATTTCTAAGAGCACGGACCGCTGGGCTCCATTAGAGTGCCGCATTTTTCCACCAAACGTTTCACCATTTTCTCTGTGTCCTCGTCCACGCGGAAACATGAGCTGATGGAAAAGTGAGACGGTTAATACCAGGTATTAGCTTATTGGGACTAACGCAGCTGCGCTTTTTTCCGGGAGCAAGATTTTCGGGACAAATATCTTTCATTCATTATTGCCCAAGTCATGAGAATTGGGAACACCATATCATGCAGCACTACACCTGGCTTAAAAATCCCAAAGGAAAGGGGATCCTGGGCAGGGGGTTTCATCGTTTTTTGGTATTTCTTTTGAATAAATAATCACTGAGGTCAGCACTTTTGTTGCAATTTTTTGCTTCTAAGCAAATGCACCTTATTTTTTCAAGAGTTTCTATTTTAGTGACAGCAAGGATCGCGAGACTACATCATGTCTTGAACGCAAAAGGCGAGATTGAACTGTGAAACAGCAAGTCAGCCAACTTCATATTGAAGCGCCTGCAGTATTCTAAACTCTGTTTATCTAACTGCAAGGGGCAAACTTATTTCTTGCCCAACGTTACGCAAATCGATAAATTCCCCTGCATTTCTTTTCTGATTGCGATACAGCATGCCCCATGGTCGACTGTTGATTTCGACCAATCAGAGGCATGGTTGAATATAAGTCCAACTGTAATTTATGTGGCAGTCGCCATGTGCGCATTCCGATTGACCTTTGAACTTTTATTATGCCTCATTTTCCGCACTGTATAATTAGATCATCTGGAATCTCCATCAATTTCTATCTGCTAGGCTGCGACACACGTTTGTCCAGAGAATCAAATGCTCCTGAGCAGATTCGATGCTCACACTGACTCATGGACTTTTAAGCGTATATTTAATTTGAATGGTCAATTTTCATGCAACCGATGACCCTCTTTTCCATTTCAGAGACCACGAAGGCGCTCTTATCCTATCACAATGCGTCGTAGGCTATTTTGTTGTTAGTTTCTGCCGCTAGCAAAAAACCATGGATTGAAGAAATTGTCTACACAAACATGACTGAATTCGGATGAAAGGATGATGACGGAGAAAGGAGCGACTCTTACCTCGATAATGTGGGCCAGTTATGCTGAATGGCCCGTCACCTTCAATAGAAAATACGGATTTCCTGTGCGGCTCACTTTCACATAACCTGAGAACAAGATTAAAAAAATTGTGACAGAATTACCTCAAAGTCGAAGCCACTAGGCAAAATCTTTCACGTCAAAATGCCAGCAAATTTTATTTATTAGGTGTTGGGCAAGATTACGCCCGGATGAAGGCAGTATGGGTGAAAGTGCTCACGCATCAATTGCCCACGAATTTTGCGAACCGTATACTGCCAGCGAATTTATTCTTGCTGAGCTTGGTGTAGTGTCCATGTGACACAGATTGTTTTTAATTTTCAGCCATCTGCTTATGATGTAAATTAGATTGGCACAGGCCACCTGAATCAAGCAAAAAGAATTATCCCAATTTTTGAACAGTTATTTGAGGGTGCCGAAATTTCATCAGATTATTTTCAGTACGCTTGGTGTGTAACAGGATTTCCGGAAATCACATTCACGGCAATCTTGTTTAAACTGTCCTTTGCCCGTGCAGTGCACTTATACTGGTAGAGCGAACCAATAACTCATATCTTCCTACCACAAGAGCTCGTGACCACCCCTGAATTGGAATATCGATGTTTCAGGAGAGCAAGTTAGCTCTAGTCTGTGCAAGACACTGAACAAACAAGATAGACCATAGTGAACTTTAATAACAGAAGTTTACGTCTACCCCGACTCAATATAGACGCACCAGAATAATTTCGCCAGGAGAGCAGGAGCAGCGTTATAGTGAGCAATGAAAATGCGAATAATGAGGTTTCTCAAAAGTTGTGGATAGCATAACTCCTCTAATAAACAATGTGTTCCGAAATCTCTTGAATCCCAGTGGATGAGTATTCCGAAATAGCAACGGCTTACTTTTGCCCAAGCAGTGTTGTGTAGGTCCGTGAAAGTTTACCACAAATCAGGTTTGTTGTCTGTGGATACAAAATTCTGGTTTTTACAGCTATCTAGAACTTGGATTTAGAATACCGCAATCAGATAACCGTATCCGGAACTGTGGACAACACCGCGACTATGATGCATTTTGTAAAGGTTTCTTTCAAGCAGTTCATAACCCTTTGGAACCTGTGGCACCTGTGCATCATGCGGCCTCTCTCCGTAACCTGTATTTGTCTGCATGAGACCGGGCGGTTCGTGCTAGGTTGACTCATAATGATGAAATGGACTTTTTGTTTGGTTTCAGCACAAACTCGCCGCCATTCTATTAAATGTGAAGCTTCAGAAAAGTGAATTTCAAAGGAATTATGCTTAACAGTTGCATTCCAGTGGGTGAATGCGTGCAAGTAACGTTGAAAACATACCATTAGACTTTTTGCAACAAACAACATGAGCTTTTTATAGAGGAATGATCACATTATCTAGCTTCCCCATTTTAATGCTGATGGCATAACTTCAAAGCAGCATTTTGGAAATGCTCGCTATGTTGCTGCTAAACTAACGAAAGTCTCGAAGTGCTGCTTTATTTTGACACAACAGTTTGCTTGGTGTTAAACAACGAAGTGCAATCAAATCTAAGAAATTGAACGGGGAATGTTCACGAATTTGCGCGAACCTGGTATGAAAGATCCCCTCCACTTTGCAGAGGCCCCGCCTGGCCGCAATCGATCACAGTTTTTTGCAATGCCATATTTAAAGGTTCAAAATAAGAAATAACAATAAATACACTCTTTACTTCAATGGCGTTGAAACTAAAAAAGCTAGAAACATATGCTTAATATCGGCAAACTGGCGAATGTGCGCTTCCCTCAACCAGAAAATGACCATCAAAAAGACTTTTGGGGCAAATTGCCATGTTTGTTCGTTTACCATGTAGCAAGTTAAGAGAACTTACGCTAAGAAGTCTATGTTTCTCCACAAAAACATGCGAATCTTAGTTTTTCAACGTCCAGCAGATAAACAAATGCATCCATCATGGTGGTCACAGTAACTTAATATCCCGGTCCATTTCTACTTTCACCTTACATAAATTCTTCGCCAAGGAGCCAATCAGATGAAACTAAGCTACCCGTTTAGGACACTTATCTTACTATGGAAAATAATATAAGATTTTATGTTAAGCTGTTGGAACAAAAGCTTTGCAGAAACCAGTAGTCCGTTTCACCACAAATGAATGTCCGAATTTCGGAGAAACTACATGGCACTGATCCAGTTAAAATGGGTAGAACCTGTTCCAGATTGCGAACGATTATAGCTATTTCTCAGTTAACGTTTTTTTCGCGACCAGCTGCTTTTACATATAAGAAGCACGTTCGGTCGAAATCATGGTGACAGTATGTTATTTAGGTTTGCGCCCCCAGTTAAAAATCAGCACTTCGGCAGCCTCTTAATTACCTTATTTCAGAAACACTGCATGACAACTCTGGCTAGGTTTCAGTGTATCTTCCGGTCGCAGCTCCAACGGGACTGAGATAATAAAGGTCACATGAGGGCTGATTATATCTGGGTACAGCAACCTGCACTTCGACGCATTTCGAACAGCTACTGAAATGTGCACAAGGACACTGAGTGATTTGCCCTTAAACGAGCAATCCACAAGTCCGAATCTTCAAGTGAACGTGCGCCCGAAGAGATTGCCTAGAGATAGGGACCGTTAAAATGGGCAGCAGAAAGTGAGGTGTCCTCTATGAAATGGACGCTCAGATGGAGCTAACCATGAAACCAAGAACTTCTTCAATCAAGATGACACTACAACATGGATGCCCGTCTTGGCCTCAATTTCAAAATGAGTTAGCAGGGAACAAAATGTGGGGTGTGTGCAAATGACGCGCGTTTTCTTAACCCGTACTTCCTATCTGAATGTTTTTAAACACTTGGTTATCCGTACATATCATGACAACACACAAAATTAGCACAGTCTGGTCTACGTGGAAGGCTAAAATCCTCTTAACATCATCCCGTGCTAAATAACCGCCAACACGTACAAATTAAGTGATATGAACACGGTTGGTGCCTAGGCTCAATATCCAGTGAAATCAGACGATACTTCAGGTAGGGGAACCCGATCCACAGCGCCGTTGTGTAGTTTGGCTTTCCATGAAAGAAAACTGCAGTAGGAAACGGTTACAGCACGTGGCTACAGATGAGCAGCGGAGTCATCAATTGGGCACATGCCCCTTTTAGCACTCAGTACACTCAGCTCATTCGTTCGGTCTGACCTCTTGCGCTTAGCGTGTACCGTGTGTTCTGTCCAGGCGGGCGCATCAGCTGGGTAGCGATGGTTTGCCAGATACTCAAACTCAGGCTACTAGTGTGAAATCCCACCTTGTGCAGAATCCACAAAACGTATGTATGAGCATCACAGTCATATTTCACTTGACACCACCACGACGAGCAAAAAAGACCCTGAGTAATGGATAAGGTCCTACATCCTTATAACATGTGTGTGTTCTAGTACTAGAATCAATATCAGGCCCACCTAGTTTGGCGCACGGTCAATGCCTGTCAACAATTTTGATGAAGACAAGGCAACCCAAGGGATTTGATGGGCGAGCGCACTTTTCTGGTATGCAGATCATGAACCTAATGAATCGATGTAGTAAAAATAGCGTGGGTAGATTTTTTTCTCTTTTGCTTGTTTCACCAATGATTATGTACTCCGTTCTGTGGGGATTTTGCGAGGCAAAGGTGCGCATAAGTAATGGAATGACTGCATGAATCAATTGGTTTTTATCCAATATTGAATATAGTTTGATAGAGTTGAAATTAAGGAGGCCAAAGGGGTTTTGTTAAAATTGACTCAAGTTTCTGTGTATTTTTGGAGAGCTCAAAGTTTTCAAAAAAGATGTATGTGAACTAACGTGGGACTTAAAGTGAGCCTGCTATGACAAATTACAGATAGGCTACAACGTGGCCTATGCCCCATTGTAATTCTAATCAAAGCCTACATTAGACCAAATAGTGAACAATGTGATAATCAATGCACATCTGATGTTCTCGTCGGTACTACTTCTAAAGCAAGACTTTTTAATCAGACGTGAATTCTATTATTATGTCTAGTAGAGTATTGTAGGGTACTGTGACGTCAATTTTCAAATGCAGCCATGCACTCATAATTCCGGGTTTTGTTATATGACTGGTTTATCCGACGCCTTGAACGTCATTTCAGTAAGTGCTGATGCTCTGGCGATCGCTTGACCTGCCTGATAGGACTTTCCTGGCAGGTAGCGTGTGTTCACCGACGCGATAGTCCATGTGAGTCCGGTATGCATTGGTAGAGCAATGGTAGCACACCCAACATACGTAGGATATCCGTAGTTTCGAGTCCGTCACAATCAAAGTTATGCACCTTTGATGAGCTACAATAGGAAGAAAACGCGTTAAGGGTGCTCATTATTTGATGTAAACTCAATGAACTATTTACTCTTAGGCAGGAGAGAAAGAATAATCCTGTTACTCAGGTGTGATACTCGACAATTATCCTGCTTCTCGCATTACTCTCCTCGGTTTAATAACTGTCATATTTCAGGTTTTCACAGATTACTCTCTGTTATCTAATTCAGAGCACTCAGGTAGCCCGCATATTTTTACGGACGAAAATTGGTTGTCAATGTATCAATGTAACAGGAATCGCAGCTTACAAAATTCACCTAATGTGTCGAATCTCATGAAAAAAAGCAGCGGCACAGGTTTGAATGCTGAGATTGAAATTAGGCAAATACTTTCAAGAAAATGCGTAACTTTTTTGTGTACACAGATAAACAACGAATCAAGGGCGCTTTTATGAATTCTGGACATACCCATCGCAGTTAGGGGAAATGTGACCCAATAAACCAACACAGAAATAACACATGATTACCAATATATTTCATTCTGAACTCGAAATCTGGCAGCTCTACGGTTCGTACCCGCAAACGTTCCGTTTTATGGACATCGGAGAGCCTTCTAACCTTCTAAACTTCTGCATTGTTTTTTCCTCCCGCGTGTATTCCCTGGTGTTCAGCTCAGCTCTTTGTTAATGATTCTTGAGCACGATACAGTAAATTGGTTCGTGAGTGTGCTAAAAAGGCTGCTCTATTTAGGGCAAATGGATTTTGCTGCCGGATAGTTGGGCAGCGTAATTTGAGAAGTTGGAAAAGAGGGTCCGTTGAGGCACGGAAACCCAAGAAATTTCAGTGTGCGTGGTGAGTGTTGGAGACCTAATGTGAACAAAAAAAGTAAACCAGTCTCTCTAAGGAAGCAGGAAATTTGAATAACGCCTTATTTGTTAGTTCACGACCGTCAAGTCCTGACGAGACCAGGGGATCAGCCCTCAGACTATCAACAACTCATACTGCTTTTGATTCCAACCATGGGTCCATTACCATGGAAGTCTTCGAGCTAGAATCTAATGACTTCGATTCTGGGTTGTTTTAAGCCAACACCATAGCTTTGATGGATCAAATTGTGTATGTTCGCCACGCAGTCATATATGGTTTTCCGTAAATTACAGGGAAGAGTGGAACCCAGTGCGCAAAGAAAAACTCAGGGCATTCTTGTCGTGACCTTGGAGGCTTTCATTCAATTTTAAGAGATCAAAAGCATAACGGAGAATGTCTCCCTTATTGCTAATCATTACAGGGTAATTATGCAACACCTGAGCCTGAGTGCACGAATACTGTTGTGTCGCTCGAAATACCATAACTATAATATGGATCGCTACATCTGAATATCATCAAAAAACCAAGGTTCAACTGCTTGCAACTGAACGTATATCTTCCGAAAAGCGCTTAAAATTATTCTGGTAAGTGATGGCTCTCAGCATGGATTCGCTTTCGTCTGCTTGTCTTTATTTTTTTCCTGTCAAAATCACCAATTTAATACATGGGCTTATCTGTTAGGATCGCACATCGTTACGGAAGGTATTTTTTCGTAAAAAAACCCTGCTGCAGATTGGTCAACTGTGGTGCTCTTATTGTACGGATTCACGACACGTTGGAAAATGCAAAACCTTTGAACCCAATCAACGTACGAGCATCGCAAAGGCGAGTGACACTAGATATGAGCATTATACATGCTTTCGGATTTGAGGTGAAATTTCGTTGGCCTCACTCTCAAAAACAAACCGGCTCGTACGTCTAAACCACTCATTCGCAAACGTTCAAACGCTAACGTGAGCGCTTATTCCCGAGTGGCTTACAAGATGTGTCGTTTGTTTCATCTCTCCCTTCCGAAAAACCTTTTTATTCACAAGACCTTCTGCCGTGTTGACGGTTGTCAGTTTCACTAAGGTAGGAGTTGATCACAAACCCAAATGTTTTCATCCTTTAGTCCGCATTCATCAGATTACCGGCCATGTCCCATCTGAATGTTCATACTATTGTTCATCGTCATAGAGCTGGTAGCATTGAAGAAACAGCAGGATAAAATAGAACACGTTTTAAACACTGATAAAATTATACTGCATGAGAAATCATTTTATATGAAATCTAGTTAGTTCATTTTATTCATGTATTTGTAGTATTTTGCTGCCACTCCCTATAATTTTTTATGCATTGTGGAAATTTTTTTATTGGCCGAAACATCTACCTAGCCCGTCCACAATTTACTTTATATTGTTATTCGATTAACGGTCTCTGCTTCTAAATATTTGAACCGACCTGCTTGATGGTGATCGTCATTACTCAGGTAGTTGACTGAGGTAGATAAGCAAGCTAGGTTATTGCTTCCGATGCATCGTTTAGTTGAGGGAGTTGCTGTTCAACCAGCGGAATTTGTTGAGTTCCGTTTGATAATCAAACCCGCCGCACATCATGCACATACTTCTCGGATAACAGAAGTTGTGCATTTATGCGTCTGTCATCATAGCTAGACGCAAAGTGGCAAGAGAGCGTATGGGTTAACGCAACATTTCCTCTTATATTTTTATTTCCTATTAGCTACTTTCCTGTAATTTCGCATGATCTGTATTCCTTCAATGTTTAAATTTGCCCACCTAAAGCCGTGCCTTTGCAAATGATTTATATTGTATACATTAGCTTTAAATTGCTAACATCAAACTAGCAATAACGAATGCTAAAAACCGCTTGCAGGAAAAAGCTAAACATCACTGCTCCGCGACATTATTATATCATTATAACATTATATCGTGGGAAAACTTTCATGCGCCGTGCGTTCACAACTCTGGATTGCCAAACACGTAGTAGTAGTTACATATTTGAGTGTACAAAACCTTCAATCCCACAGTTTGGAAGAGTAAAGGGAATTTTACTTGCTCGAAGTGATGGTAGCATGTGTCATCTTGGTGGACTAGTTTATCCATTCCATCTGGTGGGTAAGGCAAAGAGTACTGGATCAATACATACGGACTCTTTTTGCAAGCTTGTGGTGTGTTGGTTGACACCAGTACATCACATAATTTTGCAATCCATCACTCTGAAACGCGCATGACAAATAACCAAATGGAGCGCGCACAAAAATTACACGTGACATTCTTTTACGAACAGGCGAGCCGACTCCTTCAATCGCAATCGTTCATGATCCAGCACCTCGTCCACTCGAGCTCATCTTGGTTACCACAGTGAAGTTATTCTAAGATCTCAACATGAATATAAGTCACGTAACAGTCATGTAAAAAAAATTTTATGGTTTTCTGAAGGGGAAGGAGTATTGGACAAATTCTTACCTTGCCGACTTGCACACCATCAGTCATATCCATTTACGACCCTTGTAACGATGTGCATTAAGATCTACGCATAAACCCCGGTGTACATCTCAATCGTTGGGCTAAACGATCCAGCTCAGTTCCCGACGTATCTCCAGCAAAACCAAGTTGGTTTGCAAATGAAATGAACTAGCCAACTTCTTACAATTTGGGTTCAAGTAGAACATAATGTTGACGGAAACTCTGGGGCTACGTCTACCTAATTAGCCCCAATAAGGTTGAAATCGGTCGTTGGTTGTCGAAGATTTTAGCAAGCGTATGAGTAGTGTATTACACCTATAAAGGTAATGACATTATTTGGTAACATTTTTGGTGTTAATCTCTAATATTCTCTCTATTATTCTCTTTTGAGTACAATTGCAATGGTAAATAAGCCTAACGAAGGATTATGTTTTGAAATATCCTGCATATTGGACTGCATCTTTTGTTATAGCCAGCGTGTTAATCCGGGTGTATGGTGGCGAAGAGGATATCCCATTATGGTTGCTTACAACGACTATTTCAATGGCCAAGCACATAATCTATAAAATAGAATGGGTCCCTATTTCCCCCCTTCTTATTCAACCCAGCTTGTCAAATAGGTCCAGCCTCGCATAAGTTGAAAGGCAGGCGGAATAGTCCAGTGACACACTGATGTCTGCGCTGACGATACATCCTTATTCAGTGGCAACACACGCAAAGTTCAATTGTAAGCCTTAGTGTCAGCAACCAAGCAAGCACAAATCGTTCCAACTGATACCTGGTAAAGCATTATGTAAAGGCTAACGTTTACTTTATTTATGCATTTATGCCTCCACACAATGGCGCAAATCAAATGGCCTAGAAATGACTGTACCACAAATGGGAATACAGTTATTCAATCAACAGATTTCGCGACCACTTCAGCAATGAAGGCGACGCTTGACAGAGAGATAAGCATTATTTTTTGTTGCTGGGATGTAAAGTTCACTTCCTGGAAATGACAGCTGAAATACATCATGTCTACACTTCACCCTTACACAATACTGTCAACTAGGATTTACATGACCAAGAAAAGCAACTGACATATGTGTTGAACCGTTTCCTGTTAGACAACTCAACAGCATTTTGACGAGACTTTCTCCCAAAACTCTGTACCACACTTGTGAAAGTTAATAGATTATTGATTTTCAAACGACTCCCGTTCTGCATTTTGTGCTGCCAACTTACATGTTTGCATGTGAGCCGGCAAAGTAGCATGATAGAACCTATAACACAGACGACAGTTATTTGCTTGTCCAATTTGTGTTTCGTCACATGCGTCCGGTTGCGCGAACGGCTATATCGTAACGCTTGATGATATGGGCTTTTGCATGAAGTGTTTGGCTGTCAGTATAATTTGATGAAAAATTTGGTGTGCAGGGCCTATAGGCTAAAATTTATCATTTTGGAAAATCGACCATGGCCAAATTTGGCGGTATAGTTGCTGCAAAATCACCTGATCGAAAGACCGCAGTATGTATTTATCTCACCCAAAGAATTATCCATTGTTTCCGATTTCTTAAAAATGCCGGCAGTCTTTTCTGGTGAAAACCTTTCCAAGAAAAGTTCCCGGTATAGGCCAAAACAATTCCGACAGGTTGTTTTGGACATGGATACTTTATTTAGTCAGGCGAATTGATTAACTCTATATGGTGTTTTGCTATGTAGTACCATGACGATAAACTTAGTTGTGTCCAGCCACCAAGTTGATAATCTGGTAGAGGTATTTGTAACTCATAGCCTACGATTTCACGGGTCATGAGAAAAGACGCAGTGTATGAAAGAAGATGAAGTGAACCAAATTTTGTGCAACGAATAATTATGTGTTGTGGTAGAACGCTGCAAGGTTTATGTGTAGTATGAATACGCAATGTTCAAGCGAACATTGATTGATCAATTTTGCGTGCTATCATTACGAAATAAATAGTTAAGAGATTTCCGATATTTGTGTCTATACTTTGTGGTTACCTCAATTGGTCAATTTTACAGAACTCTATGTTCTGAGTTGTAATAATAATTGTGGCTGATTGGTTTCCTGTGAAAGAGACCGACCGCCGAGTTGACGATAATTTGTACAATTACGTGACCTACTAGTGGACATTAGTAGCTAAATTATCATTTCTTTCTGCGAATAATCATTTGCACAGCCATCCTTGAGTCTTTTTGATTTCTTAATTTGTTCGTTTGGTGTTTGCTTAGCGATTGTCCCGTATGCTTTTACATTAATGCTGTCTGCCCTGACATTGTATCTTAAGAATCCATCAATTACGGAAGCTTGGAAGAAAGAACGTTGCTCCAGGTCTTTGTTACCACCCAAGCCCGAGGTCAGACACAAGGGCTGGTAAGTGAGGGCAGCAGAGATAACGCGACCCACAGCAGCCGGTATTCATTCACAGCCTAATCATAGCTGAGGCTTTCTAGAATCAATCGTTATCGAGTCATGCAAGGTGTGTTGTGTCTGCTCAACTGAATTTGAGTGGGAGTTACAATCGGTTCGGTTAATGACTGAATTCGCTGTCAAACAGGTACCACTTCTAATTTTCATCGGGTCATCTGTCAAATTCAAGAAAACTATAGCCCACTCAAGAGGAATTATCCAGCGTTTGCATGTATACTTCCACCTAATAGAAAGTTCATTGCGTTGCTTGATGTTGGAACATTTGAAATGTAGCAGACTGCAGGGGCACACCCACACATGCGAGTGTAGCCATAAACTGCAGTTCTTAAACCAATCGCCGAGGTCTGCGCAATCCTAATTATGTCATCACCATCAACCCAGAAAATATTTTTGATGAATATCGTAAGTTATAAACCAAATTGGTTTTCACGTAACTCACCTGAATCCCAGCTGAATCGCTCGCTTATGATGTTCCGTAACTAAATGTACTGCATCAGGCCGCCTCATGTTTCATTAGGTGCGACATTCAAGATATTTCAATATATTTTTATGGGTGAAACCACCCACAAGGTTTCTGAAGAGTCTTCAACATCCGGCAATCGTCAAAGTAAAGTTGGCGGAAACTCGGATGTTTCGCCAACTTTATGAGCCCCAAGAATGAAACAAACTGGTCGTGAGTTGTTGAGGTGGTTTTGGCAACCTCAGGAGTAGTTTATTAGACCTGTAATGTGCATTACGACATCATGACTGCCGTATCAAATGAAGCTTTAAGGGGCCCAGTGTGGCACATTCAGTTGAAGACAAACATCAGACTCCACTTGGTTGCTTGTGACATCTGTATTACAGAAGAACTAACGCCAAAATGCTGGTTGCCGTTTTCCCTCAAAAAGGTACCTAACCAGAACACAGCTTCCTCCTACCTGGCGCATGAAGTTGAACGAACTACCGTGAGTCATACTAGGATGACTACCAGCAACCCCTTGTAATTTCGAATACCAGAAATTGACAAGAAATTGCACTTGTTTGTGCAGTGATGACGTTTACAGAATATTTAGCGTTTGTTTTGGAAGACAAACCGGTTAGAGATTTTAAAATTACGCATATGATAACTATCGCACAAACTAGGTGAAATGGCATAGTCATTTAGCTGCCGCTGTGCAATGTTTGATAACCAGATATTCGCACCTGGCTCTCAAGGACGTTTGGTTTTGGTTTGGACCCCATAAGAAATTGTAGACGAAATTAGAAATACTCTGCCGGAAACTTACGGATGGTTTGCAACATAGATCCTGCCGACGAATCGGTATACACAGTGACCGATTCGGATGCGGGTTGTGTCGTGTTAGTAGTGAATTACTCTTTCCTTTCGTAAACGGGTAAATTTTCACGTGCACAGCGGGTAAAATCTTCGACCAGAGTAGCAAAGGTGGGTCCTTCCAGATAAAAACCATTAGTTTCCCTGTAGTATGAGAAGAAACCAATTTGGCAAACAGTATTCCTTGATTATCGTCAACCGAGTTTGGACAAATGAAAGACTGGCTGACTAAACTTATAAACAAACATACGAATGTTACGTCATGGCACGACTGAACAATCAGTCGAACCCCTTTTCCGACGAGGTGCTGACAAGAACTGAATGCATAGGACGCTAAGAGAGACAAAATCAACTGACAGAAATGCGCGCCATCACCTGCGTGCCGATTACGAACACAAATGTTGGGTGAGTCCATCATGTACAATGAGCATTGTGACTGGACTGGGCAACGGTAAGTGGAAGACGGTAAAGCAACGGCGGCAACGTGACACAGAGTCGGGCGATATTCGTGCGCTTCGCCAACTGTTCTGGGTTGATAAGAATAGAAAACAGGGGGTTAGGTTTTCCATACACAAATACGGTAAGCCAAAATTGCAGAAGGAAACATTTTAAACACAAACTGATTGCAATAAACATTATTATAACGAGCAAACAACGCACAGAACTCGATAACTATCGAACTCCAAATAGAAACCACTGGTTCCGCTGTTGTTGGACAGTGAACCTTCGTGGCAAAATTGCAACAAACCACACCTTAAACACAAGCTGAGCGCAATAAACCTTAATATAACGAGGAGACAACGCACAGAACCCGATAGCTACCCAACTCCAAATAGAAACCACTGGTTCCCCTGTTGTTGGACAGTGAACCTTCGTGGCAAATTTTTTTTCTTAAAAGGAAGCGGACAACTCATGACAGAAACGTAATAAAAAGCTAAGAAATCAACTCCATTATCCCACAGATTTCATGTTAACCGAGCAATAGGGGTCAACCTATGCTCCACAGAAATAAGCGGACGTTTTGCATTTTCAGCGGGAAGAACTTTTTCGACGGGGTTCTGATCACCTTTCAAGTTTTGGCGACTCAATTCCGAATTTAGATGAAACATTCTGCTCACCATGAACTGCGACCGAAAACTGGTTCACTTCCCTATTTGAAATTCCGCGTCTCCGTCATAGACTGATGAATATTTTCGTTAAATGCAGACTGATTTGCCACTTCCTATTTGCAGAGAAAAAGCGTGGTGAATTTGGGAAGTTCCAGCTGAATAAGTTTACGGCCAACGTTTGTTGATGGCTGGCATATGATCGTCCTGCAAGACAGTCCGGTTGGTCGCAGAAAGTTGGTCGAAGTATGGCAAAACAGCCAGCATAGACTATCGAGTATTTAGCTCCGATATTTGCTAAAATTCGAATGTTGGTGGGCAAAGATAAGCAAAGAGGATTGATGGGTTTAATGCTTGGTGTCAGGATGCCGAGAGTATAGAGCACACTCTAGTTGGTTCTTAGAAATTCTCACTAAAATTATGTTGCCGTTACGAATAGCGTTGTTAGCCAAAATAAAATTCTGCCTCGACCCTGACTGTTCGTTTGCCGTCAAGATCCCCAAATTAAAAAAAAATGGCAGTAATGTAATATAATATCCTATGATCGCTACCTTTAGTGGTCGGTGATTATTGGGCTTTTGACACATGGCAAGCCAGAGATTTAAAGTAGCAACATTTATATATGTGGGCACAAAGTCGACGCATTACAAGAAAAAGTTTAATTTTCTGTGGTACCAGGAGAGTCATATAGTTATTTCATGCAATGTGAAGTGCATTTCAAAATTTGTCTAATCAATGTACGAGGAAGTTATTGGCGGTGGGTTCCAATAATCGGAAAGAGCGCCCCACAATCGCCCATTGTATGACAAGCTATCCAGTGAACGCGATTAATTTTTTTATTCCAGGAAAGCGCTAGCTGTCATTCTCAATGTCATTCAAATGTTGAGTTTAATTTGGAATGTTTCGGGGGTCATTTATGCGTGCTCCAATTCAAGGTGGTAACACTGCCTGATGTATCACATAATCAGAACGGTTGCAAGCTGACTAACTACGGAATTCCCTGATCTAAAGTTTTCGAACTCGTGACACGTGGCTAACCATTGTTTTCCGTCCAAGCAACAGGCATCCTAGAAGGGTTGACAAACTTTTGAAATATCAAGAAGGATCACAAAAGTATTTTGGCAGGAGAGATTATGGGTAGAGAATGGCCATTTTATGGAGTTCCGAATATAAATAAATTTAGATAATACATATCAGCTCAACTTTCTCATTCAACCTCCTGAAAACACTCAATTTTGAAAAAAATTGAAATATCATCGATAGTTTGCAATACACAAATAATGAATCAAATTATTCCTATGGAAAAACTAGATGTCAACATTGTCTTGCTTATTTGACCATCTGCCATCAACTAGGCGCTTTCGGTTTGCTCGTTGAAAATTCAAAGGAATAAACAGTATTGGGCGAAAAATTTCAGGATTTTAGGAGTTTCCGCATGTTAACCTAGCGCATCCAGTTTTGGCACAATGAGGTATAATTTCACTCAAGAATCAGAATATCTGCAATCCCGTACAAGAATATGCTGGTGCTCCTAAATACTTGGGACCAATTCAATTGTCTGACGTCAAAACTGGATATCTCAGTATAATTAATAACTAACAGGGCCAATGTTTCAGATGGGAATCATGATGCAGCCTCAGTATTGATGGTTGCTTACACTTTTCTCTGATAATTAATTATTGCTCTTCCTCGATTTTCTTCCACTGAGACATTCGGAGACACCTTCTGAGTAAACATGTGTTGGCTGGCGGAGGATAAGCGAAATCAAACGGCTAGTTGTTGAGCACGGGGTGGGGCATCCTAACAGTTCTAACCGAGGCTAAGTTTGTTTGAGCATAAAGTTATTGGTGCATATATATATAAATACATATATATTACAAAGAAATATTTGGAAAAATACAGTTCATCTTTCAAGCTGACTAAAAATATCTCATGGTGAACACTGACGTACACAAGTTCATGAATAAGGCGAAGGCCGCACACACGGACACAAATATTTCTCCACGTAACAAGCTTCCAAGAAAAAGCGACAAATACCCAAGATGCATCAATAAAAACAGATAAATTAAATCTCGAATGAAAGTTCAGTGCGTAGGAGCCCTCCAGGTTTATGCAGCTCAGCAAATAATCGGGGAATACATTCCTCCTCAAATGCTGGCGCAACTTTCTGAAACGACAAACTGGAACTATAAAGAAATTCAAAACGTCTCATCATTGGGTAACAATACACAATGAATTGTCGAAAGCAGCTCAAAGAGTGACTAGAAGTGATCACTAAAGTGAGGAAATAGTGACTTTGTTTGATGTGAGCTAATTACTGGGGAGTTTTGGGTGCCCACAGAAGAACGGCCCCGAAATTCTCGGGCCACCGCAGTAGGGCGGAGAGTGAAGAGCTGTGCAAATGGCACAAACTAAATAAAAATCCAAGATTCGCTTTTGAAGGAGAGTATTTACTGAAATACATAGATAACCAAAGTGCTCAACAATTTCAAGAGTTCTCTCGGGGATTTCTATGTTAACCGAAGACATGCGATGTGTCTAGTGTACGTGCCACAATTCGGATTCACTGTGCGGTCTCTAAAGTTTTTATCACATAAATCGGTGAGGAGCATTCTAACATCACGCTGGAGGCGCATCCAACACGCAACTGATTTTTCCATGAACGTTTTAGCGCAAGTAAAGTGAAGAAACCACCGGGATTCAAGAATGGTGCCGTTAAATCAACATTACCGGTGACCCAAGCGAAAATTTAAATAATATAAGGAAACAACAAGGTAAAATACTGCATGAGTACTGGAGGGAAATTACGTAACAGAAGCCTGGACCTAGTGTATAGCTTAAGCTGGCCAGAATGGGCCTCCAAGCGGTAACCCTAACAAATAATTGATCCACCGATATGTGAGGAGCTGGGATATGAGGGATATGATATGATAAATCCAGTAAAGATTGAACGTTAGATCGGGAATAGCAAGTAAATCTTCAAGCACAAAGATATGAAATAATTAAATCCAATGCACGGAGTGTGAACACAGTAGACCACAAACGGTTACGAGACCATCAAAACAACGTCTGACAACTTTGCCGATGGAGTGGGATAGTACTTTGCGAGTTGCTTATAGCAGTACTTCTATCACACATTCATGTTGTAGTCAAAATCTTTGGTGATGCAGTATGCGCCGTGTTTTGATGGGGTACTTGAATTTGTGGGAGATGCACAGGTTGAATTGGTTACCAGGTATCGACGGCATAAAATTTGTTTTGAAGCTTTTAGTAAACCTCGATTCTCATAAGCGCGTTGTGCATGCCATAGACGCTTCTAAATCTTGAGAACATTTACTGAATGGGGAGGCCTATTGAAGTGTGCGTTTGAAGATATCATCCCAGGCGTCGAGCCTTTAGACAACCCACTTCTGAAAGAACATTTGTTTGATGATAATGTCACTACAATATCTGTTAATACTGCATATATGAATATGACAGCAATATTCATGTAGTGAAACACAGTTCTGTGGTGACAAGCGATTGGTTTCTCGCGATAAACACCATGAAATTAACGGCATCCATGTGAGACCAACAGTTTGTTAAAACTATTTATCTTCAAGCCATACGTAGGAGTGTAAGCAACCATCCTTTTGGAAGATCACAAGTCAGCAAGTTATATTAAAATTTCTGAAAATAGATTACTCGTGTGATAACACTGTAGCAAAAATCAAAATTCTGCGTTCTCACTCAGTTTTGTACTGCAACTTTTCAATCAGAAATTGACACTCCAAGAATTACAAACAGAATTTCGCTTCAAAACCTCAAAAATAAGAAATGCGATTCTGATTACTGAACAATATTTTGCGCTTATAGCGTTAAATGGCAGTGTTATTAATAGTTGATGCAAGCGTCCAATGTCTGTCATGAAAGCAAATGCCAAGGAAAAAGTGCTTCCTGCAACGTTTGCTCGGATTGCGTCATTATTGCCTCAGATAGGTAGCCCCGATAATTAAAAACGTTGTTCATGTTTGAAAAATACTTTGACCTAAAAAGAGTAAACTGATAAATAGATCCAAACCGCTGTGACTTATTGCTCTCAATTAGCCGTTAGTCACCGAAATCACTACAGGCGTTCCGAATTCAACAGAACACTGGCTTAACAAATTTGCCCACTTACAAGCATAACAGGTCGACGCTAAGTTTACAGCAATCTGCGCCTCATTGGTGGTTGCACAAATTCAGATAGTGCAGCTACGCTCATGATTTCTCTTGGTAAAGCTTCAACCATAGTCGATGGATGTGCATCGTCATCTAGCACTAAACATATTTTTATGGCTCTAAAAATATTTTCACTGTTTTTAAAACTTACCCCAATATTCTAAGGCTCATTGTTGGGTGACCTACGTAACCTTTGTGATGGTTCCCGTTTTCTCAACTATCATCGTAACCTACTGTACTCTGAAACCAAAGTGGAAAGCAAAGCCTGCTCAAGTTGCTAAAACTGGGATAGTATAATGGAGAGTATAACGGGTTGATTCATCCGCTACATTCTAGATCACTATCACAGTGGGATGTATATGCAAAAAATAGCTGTGTTGGATTTCTATGGTCTACCCTCAACCTGTGAGTTGTAGGGTGCAACACTGGACACTGTTCCTAGCAGCATTGCTTCCAAAAATTATTATTGTACCCAGAACGACAGCCTAGAATGCGCGTGATGAAAATAAACTAACTCACCGAAGAATGTTTTTTTCTTAAATGTGTTTTCCGCAATAAAGCAGAACGTTGTCATAACCTAAAAGAGAATGCTGCTTCCTAGATTTTTCAATAAAATGGGCACGAAATCCCGAAACCTGAGCCAATATTTTTGCCTCCTATTTGCCGGAAGATTCAGAATTTTGCGAAGCTCTTCTAATCCAGAGTGTAAATGTGACGCCCCATTTGTTGAAAAAGACAAGATAATCCATGATCCTTATTGTAGCAGTCAGAAACTTCGTGATTTTGAATTCAATCACACAGTCTTGATCACATTTTCCAGCGACAGTTGCCAAAGTGTTCTTTCTGAAGTATGGACCGGTAAGGTTTTGCTGTGGGGAGCAAATTTTAGGAACATCTACATCAGATTGCAAGTTCCATTTTTGTTGCATCAAACTGGAGCCCTGAAATATATAGATCAAAAAAGGCTAACAAGATCAAACTCGTTGTGATGTGTTTGATGTGTTTGCAACTTCGGACGACAAAATGATTTGCCATCGCCATTTGATGAAGCACATCTGAAGTTCCAGCTAATCACTGGCGGCTGACACGCAGGGACTCCCTTGTTCCCATTTTCACATTTTCATGTTATGGAACGTGGCCTAATCGAATGTTCCAAATCAATGTACATCAAAAATGGCTTAAGCCCCTTCCGATATGTGGAGATTCCATCTGATGAAAGTTGTATATTGAATAATTATTAAGCTACAAATATCAAGCTAATTGCTGGAGATTGGGACCCATAATAAGCGCATTTTGCATGCCACAGATGATTTTAATTTTTGGAAACGTTCACTGAATGGGCATACTTGGTTATATATGCGTTTAAAAGTGTGTTCCAAGCCTTCAGTAAGCCCACTTATTGAACAGACGTTGTGTGATTAACTTGTCAATGCGATGTCTGTTACAAAAATGACAACAATATCATTGAAGTGAAATACACAGTTCTGTAGTGACAACTGATTGCTTTCGTGCAGAAAACACCGTGACTTTAATTGCATTTCCGCAAGACCATACGGAGGAGAGTATAAAGCGATCATTTATGAAAATCAAAAGGCATCAAAATATTTGGAAGATATTTTAAAATAAGTCACGACAATGAAAACGTTGTAGCAACAGTCATGATTCTGGGTTGCCAATTTGATTTTCCCGCACTTCTTTAAATAGAACTTGACATTACATTACGCAGCCTTGCCGCCGAATTTTTCTAAATAATTAATGCAATGCTGATTACAGAATGACACTTTGCGCTCATAGCGCACACCTCGTAGGGAGCGCTGATACACGGTTTGTCATGAACGCTAAATGTTAATTGAAGGTGTTTCTTGCATCGTTCACTTTTACTACATCATTGTCGTCTCAGAAGGTGATCTCAACAAATGATACTTACTTGGGTGGACCCACCCAACAGCGCACTGATCACGTCTCCTCCAATGGTGACGAAACGTTTGCAAATCAATTGCCAAGCTCAACGAACAGATCAACAGCCACCTGATCAATTACCAATCGCGTGATTTATCAAAAAACGACTCCCATGCTTGGATGTTTTGGGTGATAATGTAAAGCGTTTGCTAAGCATACAAAAATTCAAAGCGTTTAGTTAGCCATACCACCAAGAATTATGCGAACAGGGTCATAACAGCGCTCTGGGATGTTTGGGGCAAATTTTTTCAGCCTGAAAACGCAAAGTCATTTTAATTGTCACTAATAACGTGAGACTGGGAAGTAATGCAACGATGTGAAGCAATTTGGAATGAATATGGGTCATCTAGAAAAATTATGCTAATGATATTTTTTTCGATAGTAAGCTGGAAATTGCTAGCTACCGAGAGAATGTACCCGCTGCTCAGCCACGACGCACGCACAGCTGCAATTTCTCACTGGGTGCCCAAAGAATAATGTGTCTTGAAATCGTACTAACTACATACATCCTATTAATACTACTAACTACATTTAAACTACCGAGGTGGTCGGCACCTGTTGTACCATATGGCCGAACAATGCTTAAATGAAATAATCATGAACAGAAGCAAATTCAGCGCCAACAAAGTAACTGACGCAGAGACTCACCGTTCTAGGGTCAACAATAGCAAGGATAGTACACATCACAACAGAACTTAAGTTTGCGTGTGAGCGTAAAACAAACAAGCGGATGATGAATGGTGGCGCAGCGGCATCCGCGGTAATGCGTAACAAATTTCTGGTAATCATTACAATGCAGCCCAACAAAATCTGCTCACCATTAAACTTTAGAGTTACATACGCATTCCAGTAAAAATAGCTCACCAACTCGACGCACGCTTCCAGAACAAAATGTGTGGCTGAAGTTTTTTTGACAAGAAAATCTGAGGAAGGAGGAACATCGGATTTTGAGGAAACAACCTGGGGTAGTGGACGCGCTAGCCTCTACGGAAAACGTCACTGATTCAGCATCAAAATCTGTGATGTCAAGCCACAACCGCTGTCACAACACTGTAAGCACCGGGTGCGATAACTTTCCTGAGGAGAAAAATAGAGACGGCAGCGCTGTTAAGTTATACAGAACACTGAAAATGAAGAAACTTCTGAATTCTATCCAACCCCTCGGCTATCTTATAAAAAACAAAGCGAACTCAACAAGATTAAACACGGGGATGATAATTGGATGATTACAGCCTGATTTTTCCGCCATATTCCTGGTCCCTATCACAGCAGGATATATAGAAAATAAACAGATGCTTCTGAGTTTTCTCATCCGACCTCAACTTGTGGGTCACTAGCCCGCACCTCATGATAATTTTGTCTGATTCAACATTTTTATGCTCAGCTGTGGATTCTAACCTTATCGCTAACATTGTTTCCTCACAAAACTTATAATAATACACGAACCGAGCCCGATCACAAGGAATGCGTGCAATGAAAATGAAAAAATGTCCAAAATTTGTTTTTTGAATGTCCTTTTTAATGGAGTGGATGGGCCGTCGAAAAAAGCTGTGCTTAAAATTTTTGGATAACATGGGCACCAAACACCGGGTAGGAGTCCCGAAACCTGCGTTTAAGCGTTTGCCTCCTGTTTCTTAGAAGGCTTTGGTTTTCGCGGAAAGTTTCTTATACATTTTGTACTGTTGGACTAGTTGATCGTTGGATCAAAAGAATAGGTATAAATCAAGTAAAATTCCTTTGCTCTAGAGGTTCGCAAATAATATGGACGCAGTTACGGTTGCACAAAACAGCTCCATTTGCGTTGCCAACTACGTAACTTATTTCTTCAGCGACCATTGTATTTTGTTTGTAGGTTTTATGCAGTTTACTCACCACCATTTAATTTATCAACATACAATCAAATAATGAAAGGATTCACACGACTGCATATCTTATGCATATACTGGATTTATTCAAATCTGAATATTTGTGGGGTCCCAAGCAAAAGTTCTTTCTGAAAAATAGTTTCGAAATGTGATCAGGTGCAGTATTCATTCATAAACTATTACCTTCTCATTGTGATTCATTCTCTTCCTTCTCTACGTTGCTTGGTACGGAGAATATCATACAAACTGGTTGTACGGGTCATGTGGATATCAAGCACAGGCGAACCCTTTCACCGCATGTTGGTGCCTAAATCCAAAACTGTGCTGTATTTGCGTTCTGGTGTAAATAAATGAAGAGTAAAAATCTCGTCCAATAGCGTTTGCGAGGCGCTCTGGCTGAGGTGCGTTCCAGACGTCTGCACGCCTCAAAAATGTCATTCATTTCTGCCTTCTACGGATTTTGGCAAAAAACTTTGAAACGCAATCAAGTACTGACTTTTCAATGGATTCAATTAGCGGCAGATGTGTGCTCACTGTTGCTTAAACAAAAACTTGCTGGTTACCGATTGTTTCCATGATCTACCATGTTTTTTACAACCGAGCAGACGCTAAAATTCCACAAGCGTTCCACAAGGACGGATTTTGTGAAAACCCATCCTTTCCTTGTGTTTGCGTTGGGGGATAAAATATTTCGTCTAATCGTGTTCACCCCCTGTGATGTTTCCAGCGAGAATCCGATCATTGTGTAATGAGTCAAGGTTTTGCACACTACGAATATAACGTCAATTGGTAAGCAATGTTCTGTCATTTTAAGGCTGTCCTGTCAAAATGATCGCAAAATTTCATCTATTCCATCGGTTCAATGTGTGAGTTCTATTTCATGTAATTGTCGATCCATGATAGCACGACGAATAATGCATTGATTGTATATAACCGCTTCCAATGGGCGCAATACTATTAGTTGTAAAATTCTTTGGACGTCGTTTGTACAGCTCGTCCGCAACTTTGGTTCACCGGTAATCAACTGTATAATACAGCCTTTTGTTTCCATCCATTACTGTTCCCAAAGCATTTCAAGGCAAACTTCATGGAGGCACAACAAGAAACACAGCATTCAGTGACTAAGTATTCCACTCACCTGTTGGCGGCTACGCTGGTTCAGACAAGCATTAGCAGACATCAAAAACATAGTTTGCACGATCACTTCACCAGAGAGCCCGACCACCACCATGCCACATAATTTCCTGTTTAGATAGATAAACATGTAAACCAATTTTAGACGCACATATCAACGATCTTGATAATAACACGTGAAATGAAACACGCTTCTAAGTGCGGATTTGTTCCATGACGAACACAACTAAGCTGGTATGAGCAACTACACGCAAAACTAAACTTATTTCCGGGTTTTCTCAAATCTGCACGCCACAATATGTCCAGGCTTCATTTTCAGGATGTTATGCAAATATTGAATGCCATGAACAACCACTTCAAACGTTTCACACATTTCCGTATGAGGCTTCTCTCAGACGCAAGTACAGCGCACTACCCCTTGACAGGAAATTACATAAGCTATTGCTTGAATCAAGTAAGAATAGCAAGTATGTTCCTCCCTAGTTTAGGATGGTGAAAATTAACTGTGGAATAAAGATGTAAAACAATTTCCGCCCGTTTTGACCAGCCGCATACAACCGATATTCCAGCACTGCAGTTCATTTGAAAACATGATGAACGTGCTTTTTTAATTTGAAGCACGCATTATAAGCTAGAATGATTTCGTGGTGCACGCGTTAAACATCTCAAAGAGACGGTAATTTTTACTACCCTCGCTGAAGTATCTGCATGCCAGGACTCGACGACGGCGATTTCTGGCCCAATATCACTCGTAATCCAACATCGCCAGACGGTGCTCCTCGAATCCGCTTGAGGCTCTGAAAGCAGTAAGGTCTTCAGCATGACACTGGCTAGTTATCTAGTCTTGCCCCCATTCGTTGTCCTGTCAGTATCCGAGAAGACTATGCCATCAGTCTTGCATTAGAGGCATTAAGGGTAGTACAATTTTCGTAGCAATAAATGCGTTCAATGGCACGTCGGAGCCCTAGAATATTTTTTCCACAAAATGCTAGAGGATTTTGAATCACTCATAGGTTTGCATTCACACTATAAACGAAGACAACCGCAATTATGCATTTCGTGTCTCTGAAAATTAGGTAGGATTTAATTTTGCCAAATGCATTCGAGAAAATATGTTCAACTCATTTGTCACCCTCAGTTTCGAAAGCTTTTCGGCGGGGATGAAGATGCATTTCTACATATTGCGAACGCTTGATATTTCTGGCGGTGCAAAATTCATTAGCAACTACAGTTACCTCGATGCTGCTTTGTGAATCGTATTTCCTGTAGGGTGAAGCTGGAATAAACGTAACTTCAGCTAATGAAATTCGTTTTTAGGAGTTTGTACGTTAAGTCTGCTATTGGTCCGTTTCTCTGCTGGTTCCCAGGATGTGTTGCGGCACACTTGGTGAACACTGACTCCGTTGGTGAACGTGCACTTTTCTTCTCACACAGGTGAATAAATGCAACCCATTTTTTCCAACATGCCCGTGGGAATCATATGTCGGTTTGCCTCACGAGGATCGACTCAGGCTTTGTGGTTTCAAACGCGCTCATATGATCCTGTTCTAACATCACTTACTCGTAGGTATTCTGAGATCCTAGAAATAACATTATTTCTATGTGCATAATGAACCGGAAAAACCCCAGTTTATTCTTTGAATAATGAATATTGTGAGCTGCAGTTACACCCACTGGAATGCAAAATCAACAACTAGTTCCTCGGTTCAAGCGACATTTTCTCCCAAATGCCCGAAATCCCATAATTTTGCGTCATTTGTCTTTCTAACTAAATTGGTTTAGAACTCTTCACTTGCACTGCAGATTGCCCGAAGCTGCTGATAACTTGGTTATCCCATTTTGATGCCATAAAACAACCACTTATTTGATGAGCCAACACTACGACCTTTGTGTAGCTTGAATGATCTTCTCTAGGTAGTGTTTATTCCCGAAATACAAAACGATAAATTTGAAAGGTTACAGCCTACGCGCGGACGCTCATTGAAGCCGTCTGGAAGGCAGTCTGGCTAACAAAACGCGGGGTGTGTTAAGTGAGGCCCATCGCATCTGAAAAATCCAGATTTGCAGTCCCCGCAGCCAGGTGAAATGTTGGCCACCTGAGCTGAACACGTAATCCACCAGAGTCTCTGCAGGCTCAGTACACGGAAGAACCAACGCATCTTATTGCTGCATACAAACATCGATAGATGTCCCGTCCCACAATTGAACATTTGTGTTGAGATTGCCTCATAACGGATTCATGGCCACAGAACAACACAAGCTTTAGGTCTTAAAACTGGCCATCGAACATCTGGGAACGCGCAGCTCTCTCTTCAGACAGGTCACGTCGCACAGTAAAGTAGCCATTATGGTGGCCTGGCACATTTCTGGAAAACGAGGGCTGCACTCCTTTGGCGTTACAGGTGCCTCCAATTAGCAAGTGTAACCCAAGCCTGGCAGATTCATGCAAAAATCTCAGGTGTCACATTTCACATGGAAAGCATCCAAATCCCAAGATCCTCCAAACGCTCCACAACTTTGAGACTTTTACTTCAATTACTGCATGCTCCCACTTTGTGGGTGGAAAGCGCTTGCTAAAGGACCGTACATCCAAAACTACCTCCTCCTCAGTCTTCAGTGATGGGAATGTGGTTGTCTTCATGGTCAAAAATGACAAAATTTTCGTCAACAACCATTCGCAGCTCACGGTTTAGAAAATCCTCCGGCGCTCGCGTCATTTTTCCATTGATCACAAAGTGGAAAGTAATGGAAAGAGTGGGCAGCCCTAAAGGGCAACTCTCTTCCTGCGTTGGCCTCTATAGAGAACTTCAATTGCAATCACAGGCCCAGAAGACTTAGGATACAAAGACCGTATCATTGTCACGTACTTCTTGGGTAGTACAAAAATACTCATTACATGTGTTATATAAAGCGTAACTATTCTGCTCACCTCAGGAAGAAGCCCTTGAGCTTTGAGACTTGACGTAGCCCATATTTATATCGAATGATTATTTTTTGCTATCCTGCAATGGTCACCTTCTGCAAACCGAGGAATGTGTTAGAGAGTGGTAGCTAGGATTCATCAAGCTGACCAGAGTCAACATTTCACGTTAAGGTATATTCTGACGGGGCACCTAACGGCGCGTGGTCATTCATTGGAAAAGCATTGTCTCCATGACAGACAAGGAGCTGTGTGAACGAATTCGAGTTACCTTTGACCTAATTTGGGAGAACTGCGTAGATAAGTTGCGAAGAGCCGGATAACTTTTTCCGGACGCTGTAAATGATCGGTAATTTTTAAGGGCATCAAAATCAAACGAAGCACATTTCGCATGATTCAAAATAAGTGCATCTACGACGTTTATTTTTTGAGCTAGGAATCTGGTTGGGAAATAAGGTATATTCTTTTTGCAATGTAGAAACCTTTGGATTTCCTGGTTCTAGTTGTTGCTGTTTTTTGAATGCCTTTTTGCTAAGCTTTCCTCGGTCAAATTCCCTGGGTATTTGTAGTACTGGAACACTCCTAATGAATGTTTTTTCCGTATTTCCGTGGAGTCGCAGCATGTCTATGCATTCTTGAACAAGGATCGGAAGCAACCCTCTTTTGGTTCACTGGATGGTTACACTTGTAGCTTCATACTCCATCAAAAATTGCCTTTGTCCATTATACACAGAAACCACGCTCTTGTTCACTAAAACGTCCAAAAATGGTAGTCTAACATCTAGCTTAGACTTGCAGGTTTCACGGTTTTATTACCGAACCACCGTAAGGATGTAGAAATTGGCCACCATTGTTGATTGGTTGTAGTAGCGTTGTTACTTTGAGCACCCCTGCTAGTCCGCTTGAAATGTTGGTGTAATTTGCCTTCATTTTTCTTAGATCACGGCTGTTTGTTTTGCGTGCTGTATTCTGTTTCCAGGCGTTGTTCTGATTAGACCGGTGACGTTTGAGTTTGCTTCCTCATCGATTGACTTGTAGTTCGTCATCCCATTCATTAGTTGTTTGGATTCTTAGGTGTATATGTCCTGTCTGTTATCGCCTTGATGTGTATTTTGCCGGCAGATAGTAACCGGAATTTTTCATCAGTTTGTGGCAGAAACTGCAATCAATTCTTCGTCGGACAAACTAAGAGGACGATTTGCGCACGAATAAAGGAACAAAAAGGAGTCCGTCAGTGGACATGACTCACTATCCTTGATATCCATACGCAGAGACCAAGGAAGCCAAAATTGAGTTAGAAAAACCTAATCAGTATGACATAGGGCCACACGACTCATGGAAGGGAACTTCCGGAAGCATGTTATTCTATGGTTTATTTGATCATTATTTGCATTACGCTGGATTCAGCTAGGGAAAAGCTACTTTAAAAGGAGCAAATTTCCACCCGGAATACTCAAGGACAAACGAGAAATTCCTGAGAGTCCTATAAACAATGGTCACAAGCCAGAATTGAGAGTGGTCAAGCGCAGTTAAAAAACCCTTTTGCAGCGTTCTGTTTGGTTCAGATACTGAAATAAATTAGAATGGAACAGCAACTTGACATTTTCTCCACGCTTACATATCCAATTATCAATAGCCAGGAGAAAGCAATTCGGTGGGCGAAACATGCGATCAAAGGCTATTAAGCATGAATAGTTAACAAGCAGACTGTAGGCAGCATCCGCAGCCGTACATAAAAAGTCGGCGATATGGATTTTGGTGGGTTTTGTTCAGACGGCGCATCCTCTGTGAGAAAACGTGTTGAGTGTGACCTATCTTAACGGTTCCCATCTATATGATATCGTGTGACGCCTTCATTCTCGTGCTCGAACTAAATTCGTTCAATTTTGATGCCGGTTTGTGCTAGGCATTAACCGCGCAGGATTGAACTTTAGACGTTTTATTGATAGTGCCTCTGAAACCAAATTGAGATTATGGGAGAATAAGCCGCTAATGCATGAAAAAGTGGTCGCAATATTTAAAACCTAGCAGCGTTTTAGAATCCTTGTTTCACAAGTAGCTGTTTGCCATGTCACTGAGCGCTTCCAAAATGATTTTTCTTATTCCAATGCTGTAATTCGTTGTCCAAAGACGGTAGTTACTCATAAATTTGATGGAAAACCGGCCGCTGATTAAAAAAAATTCAGAAAGCATTGTAGTTTGTGAACTGAGTTGTTAAATTAAAGCGTTATGTCCCGTTCATGCCATATTTTCCGTTTTCTGTTCAGCCACACTTAACAGGTTGCAAATCTGAAAACAAAGCAAAAAATATCAGATACTTCTTTCAATCACCCCAATTAATGTTTGATATGGTGTCGGTCATTTTAAGATATGCTGCTAGGTATTCCGATAAACTTCGCATATGGTGGACGTAAAGCAATACTAAACCCCCCATTTATTATCAGATGTTTGGACTGCACACGCGTGAATTAAAGCCGTCCTAAGCACTTAAAAGGCGTTTGAATGGAACATCCGTAAACGCTTCGGCGTCAAAAAAGTTGTCAATTGGGACCGGCCGGGTAATCAACCTGATGCTGAAATTTATGCCTCAATAAAAGCGTCAATATAAAACAGCACGCGCACAATGTTTAAACCGCTACAGGTGCTTTTCTGTATAGTATTGTCTATGTTTAAAGCAAATAAAAATACACTAACCCCTAACGTTTTAGTCATTTTGTGCCACTGTCACGGGACTTGATGCTTGACATCGAATCGGGTTGAATTTATTCCCTTTGCAAGAGGAGCAAAAATCTACATAGCGTGCCACATGGTGCAAATAGAAGTGACTGATTATCGAATAAATGCCACTTTGGCAGTACCTCATTGAATGATTGGTTTTGGTGGATCCAACAATACTTTAGAAGGATTGTCAACAATTTGTCCTTTCATTACATTGGGATGAGTATATTTTCAGAGATTCACGGTATACTATAATCGGTTCCCCTTGTATTATTTATTTTTTATTATATAAATGCAATAATGATTTAGGTATACCTGCAGTTCATACGGGAGTATATATTTCGGGGAATCTTTGGCCAACCGTTTCCTAAAATGTTTACGAAAATATGTCACGTTTAGGGTACATCCGTGAACCAACCGTTTGATATTGTATACATTTGAAATGGGCTCCAAAAACTACATGGTTTCAAACGAAGTCACTTTATTCACTAGCACAAACAATGAAACGAGAATTCTTCGGGAGGTACGCGTAGATTGCTAATCTAATGAGAAGGCACTTGGGAGCGGATGACTTGAGATGTTTCCACGTGCAGTCATTAGATTCTGGGTTCCTAGTAATCACAACAATTCATAAATAAGAAAGTTTATGGAGTGTGACAGAAAAATTCACCTTAGAATAATAACTGGAAGGCTTGCAATCGCATGCCAATAGGTTGAACCGGGCAGCGGTTTGCAACCTATGAAAAGCAGAATATTCAAGATTAGCAACAATGCGATTGTGGAACCGCATCACGTGACGTGTTGTTTATCTAAATAATTCAACAAGCTAATAATGCTAATCGTTCTTATCCGTTATTACCTGATTACATATTAGACCGTTTCATTTTGAATACGAGCACGCAAGTACACTCAGTGGTGTTTCAATTTAAGAACGTCGCTACAAGCCGTCACCAGTATTGCGGGGTGAGCGGATTGCAGTGCAGTGGATACAAGAGAAAATTTTGGCAGGTGGTTCATCTCCTCTGTGTATATGCAGTGGGTTTGCACTAAATCGTAGACCGTACGTTCCACGTAGATGACTATGTCTACTCTGGATGTGTTGAGGTTGATTCGAATTGTAGTGAACTACAAGTTTCATTGTTTAATGTAAATGTTACGTCTGTATGCAATGACCGCGTTTTTTACTGGCACGGAACAACAACCTAACGAATACGTACTCATCGACGCAAGTTTGACTACCCAAGCGCCTACAAAACCTGCAAATTTGCGGAAGGATTGTCTTATTCGTTCAGATGAGTAACAAACGGATAAGCACCAAA
>SJOL01000895.1:14590-54973 GCA_004794785.1 Opisthorchis felineus | reverse complement strand
ACATCAAACGCTGCTACGCTTAATGTATTTGTCGATGTTTGTAGTGCAGTATTGAATTTTATTTTTCTGGGTGGAGGGCTAGGAATAAATACTGCAATTACAGAGCTACAAACAGACGGGCTGTATTGACACGAGCACTAACTGAAGTTGGGGCTGGAAAAATTAAATAGACAGACCTTAAGCTACGTGAGTGGATTTTGCTCCCCGGCTCTCCTGACCGAAGAAGGGTTTGTTTGAGATACCCTACCTTGAGCCTTTGGGTCAAAAGTCTGACCCACGAGTCAGTAGGAGGTTAAGGGACTTTCTCCTGCCCGTAGTCTCTGACTCAACAATCCGACCCGCAGGGTAACAGATGTTAGGGTTTTTTGGAAGACCCTGCCCAGAGCCAATGACTCAGTACTCTGACTCATTTGCTTATGGGAGGCTTTCCTGGTCCGATGGCGCAGGAAGTAAGGTATAATTGTCCGACTCCTAGTGAGGCTGCGTATAGCAGTTGCCCTCTGAACAACATCTGACTTCTGTTTAGAGGGTATGTTGGCTGTTTGGAATAATGTCCCGTCATGGTCAACCGTCGGGAGTTTGCAGTCTGAGGTTTGTAGGACTGATCTTTTCTAACCCATCCTCCCTCGGAGGGAAAACAGCATTGCTGCATCCATAAATATGGACTTCTGTTCGTCTGCAGGAAGCATATTTACTGCCTTCACTTTCTTGTGGCACAATACAGTACATCTTTACCTCCAGACCAGAATTACTGTTAGGTTTGACCCGACCTCTACAGTGTCCTCTAATGAAGTTTTGGGGCGGTGTCGGTACAGACACAGTCTAATAAATTACAGTTCCCGGTGTTCTTATGGAAATCTGGTTTGGAAACTCATACCAATCGAGCTGCTTGATTAACAGAAGGTTCTTGTAAGATTTTAGTGTGTTGAATTGAGAGTTCAATGAACATATATTTCCGTCAAGTCGCAGCTGGCTTTTACAGCTGCAAATTAATGAACAAACAAGCAGAATGGATAAATGCAAGGTTCATATTGAGAGATAACGAAGTGAGCAATAGTCCGGTGACAAGAGATGCTTGTTTTTGGTTGGTCGGTCAATGATCAATTCAGTCATATTCTGGCTTCTGCGCACTCAGTAGCCTCCCAGTGTTCGAGTCGGGCACATTCAGTATCAACTGCCAAACTTTCGGCCACAACCAGACGCTTGTCACAGTAGCAGAGCGTTATACGAAATCTTTCAGAATGGAGGTTAAAAAGCCAGACAGTACCGCAACCCTAAACCACCTAGTGGATACCGGTCACCAGGTCAACCTGATTCGATCATTTATCGGTTTCTAAACAACCAGTGGGATATAATTCTTATGAACGCGGTCGGATTGATGACTATCAACCCGCTGAGTCCAACATGTATGTTTGCTGGACTCCGTACTCTCAGTATTTCACTGAAATTTAGTTTATCTGTGCTGCGTGAGTTATTTTACTAGCAGAGTCATTGAGGTTATCCCACTCTGGCTTTCACACTCATACTATTCATCAACTAAGCAATTAAGTATTCCTTGTTGAACGGATACTTTTTGGGCATTTGGCAAGGTTACTGTGCTTTGGTCAAGTTAGTACCTGAAGCAACTATCCTTCTAACTCGTCCAGTGAGTTCACGTTAAAACCGCTAAAGTACATTACACCTCTGTTCCGTTCCTTTTTGGTACACTCTTTTAAGCAGTTGTGCGACCTTGTTATGTGAAAGGTGCATTCAGCATTTTTTATCATTTTCATCTCTGTTATACCTCTTGGTTACAGGAAACAACTTTTCAAGCATGTATACTTCCAAGTAAACCCTCGAGCCAGGTTCCAACTCCTAGCAAATCAAAAGGAAATAAACAACGGCCGAATTCCATTGATACGACTCCGCCGCAACCTTTGAATGGGCACACGACCAATAAGGGTCCTTCGTTTGACGTTCCTTTAACGCTGCCTCCGTTACCCTCCGTGCTAGCCAAATCTGGAGTCAAATCGTCGGCGCCGACACTTTTGTACGTTTGTCCTCTGTGTGGTGATAATGCGCTGGCAAGTCTTCGTGAACGCGATGAGCACTTGCAATCTTCCCACAATGGTGAATTGGTATTCCCCTGTCAGGTCTGTTTCCTGTTGAATATTGGATTTTCCGCGGGTCTTTTGCAGATGTCGCTGCGATCTTTTTGTATTTCCATTAGGGACTTGTTTGTCTTTACCGCCTGGGAGTCTCGGAAGGCCAGCTACAGTTGCCCGTATCTCTTATGTTTAATATTGCTTCTTGTCGGCCGCGGTTCATTTTGACTCCTGACCTAGGTCCGCCCGGTTCTCTCGCAGAAATATGTCGCCAACTTTGTTGGCCACTGAGCTTTCACTTATTGGCCGACCAAATGACCTCGACAATATCCAAATACACCGGGGCCACAGTTCCGCAGGCTATGCATTTTAAGCCTGCTCTAGCCACACAAAAGATGCTCTGGTCTTGTATAGAGAAAACGTTTTCATCGGATCACAAAGTTGTGCCTGAAGCAATTGCCAAGCCATCGGACACTAAATTTACTGCCGTCTTTTAGTCCACCTTAGCTACTTACAAATACAATAATTCACAATGCGCTGATATTCCTGATGGATTTAACATTGAGAAATAGCGCAGATATAAAGCGCTTCCCACTGAGCAGGAGGCCCTTTCCTGGCATGGATAACCCTGCAGTATTTCAGCGCTTCTCGGGTTTTACGAAAGTAGTACACGAAAGGCCTACCACAACTAGATGATTCTGGAGCCCGTAAAGTGGTAGTGATTTCTGTTTATAGAGGACACGTATATGACTGGTCAGAGAGAGATTCTGTCGAATCCGTTTGTGTTATCTACATCGGCGAACGAAACTGTGACATTCAAAACTCTCTTTGGTGGCGTGCAGCGGAAGCTGGTGGTTATTAACTAAAACGTAGTGATTGGCGTTGATTGCTGTTCCATCGTTGTAATTTGGGCTGGGTTAGTCCACTACCTCATTACTATTGCGTTCTCGAGGCTCTTGTGTCGTTTGTAAGTCAACGTGGCAGGTATATGCTGATTCACCTGCGGTGGCTTGGCTACTCAGTGAATACCCTAAATATTTCAAGACTTCAGGCATCTTCTCATTACTGCCTAAACTAGCCTAAGACAAAGTGGACGGATTTAAGATTTAGCGAAATACACCCATTTGTATACTAATTTGGTTTTGACGGGAAACTCACTTGCAACCCAGCTGAATCTCGTTTGTTTTTAAGCAACTAAATGTGCTGCACTTTGGGTTCAAGTAGAACATAAGGTTGACAGAAACCCGGGGAACACGTCTACCTGATGAGCCTCAAGAAGGGCGAAACCGGTCGTGGGCTGTCGAAGAGTTTTCAGCAACCTTACGAATAGTGTATTACGTTTATACAATGTATCGCGATACCTCGGATATCGTGCCAGCTGAAACATGAGGTGGCCTGGTGCAACACATTCAGTTGCTTAAAAACATAAACGAGAGATTCAGCTGGGTTGCAGGTGAGTCTCCCTTCAAAACCAAATTGGTATGCAAGTGAGTGTATTTCGAAATAATAATAATTATTATGATCCAGTCGCAAAGCAACAAGTGTTTGTGTGTGATCAGCACTGTCCCTCAGTTTTGGTGCAACCTTGCTGTCTGTCGGGATTTGCCGGGCTCAGCTTGGCAAAGTTCGAGGTACGGATATCCTGATGTTCTGTAGGAAACGTATCACAATCCATGCTACTGTTATGATATTATGGTGTTATGATGACCAGTTAAGGAACAAAGTTGTTCTGTTCGACCCAGTGAGTGTTGTTCATTTTCGCACAACTTGTGTGGTCAAAATAGATCGTGGTTTGCAGTTGTTTTGTGGTCCGGCGTTCTGTCTGTGTAATCAACACAGCAATAAATATCTTTTACGAAGCCTATTCGAATTCGATCACTCACTTTTCTCACGGAGTTTCGGAATACAAAGTTAGTTGCTACATGCCGAGTAACTGAGTGAATGAACGGGTTAGTTCTGAACCCTGTCGGTATCGTACTTGGAACACACGAGCAGGAAGTGAACAGATAACAGGGGCGAATAAGATACATGCAGAGAGGTAGTTCGAGACGGTGGTCCGGCACAGTGCCGGAGAGACCTCTAAGAAAGAGTTAATTCTCACGTAAGGACAATATCAGAACGGCGGAACCTCAGAATTCTCATCGTCGGAATGCGACCAAGGATCACTAAATTACTTTAGTGTAAGCCAATTCGCCGAGAAAATTCTTATCCTTTTCGATGGAAACTGGGGCACTTACGCCCACACGGCCTAGATTCCCATACCTACGATATAGATGCATAGCATTAAAACAGAACTAACACTGGTTTGGAACAGATTTGTACTAATTTGTTGCACAGAGGCTTCTTAAGTTCCGGTTGGGACAATAGTCGAGAGTTCGAATTATTTCCCTGACATAGTACTACTTATAATGTCGCTGACAACTTTGACAGCCCACTACCGGTTTCACTGTCATCACTGGGTAGGCGTGCTCCCCGGGTTTGCGTCAACCGTATGCTTTACGTGAACAATAAATTGTACGCAAGCAACAGAATGGACTCATTTGCAAATAGAGTTTGTGTTAACCTTCGACTCAACGTAATCTTTGATAAAAAGAGTGGGATAACAACGGCTGGACCCTGGCGATTATTGCTGAGTTCATGACTCACTATGGTAGCAACCTCGGTTTCTTTTCCAACGGAGAGCCGTTTGGTGCTTCAAACGGTTTGAGAATTCCCTACTGAAATTTATCAGTTATCACTGGCAGCAATAAGAGCGTCGAACACTACCGTACGTTCTCATCCATTTAGTTGAAGAACGTCTGTGTACACAGAACGACCTGGTTCTGGACCAAAACATACATCTGAGATTCTTCCTATTGTCCGGCTATGTGACACGTGTTCGTGACTCGGCATCAAACAAGCAGTGTTTGTTTGAAGCTCAACTAAACTCAAGATAGCCCTAAGTCGCTTAGTAAATAGGCCTTTAAAAAATAAGGCGAACGTACTGTTTGAATAATTGAGGCGCTTTACGTAGTTATAAAACGTGCCCAATAGTCTAGATTGGTGTCCGCTTCACTCAAAAGTGACACTTTTACATCGGTTGGTACGTATTGCAGTCGTCTCGGAATGGAAGATATTTCCGACCTTGTGCAATCAATTCGTCGTTTCGCTTTTCTAACACGCATTCCAATAAATGTGCAGTTGCCCTTTCTGTAGTTTTGGCCTCTCATTGGGTGTGCGGACTTCTGATCAAAGCTTATTTTGTAGTGGGTGCTAATAGGTGTATTCTACGTGCTCCTGTTTCTTTGGTAATTTTATTGTGCCGAAAATGATTGAGTATAAATCTAGTCGATGATGATCCTGGCGAGTTGTGGTATGATAACACCATCTTTTCACTCAGGACAGGTTTGTAGTGGAATAACAAAAACGTCCGAGCCCACCAAAACAGTTAGGTCCATCAGCACTCGGTCAGATACATATTTCTCCATTTAGCCCATGTGAAACCATACCTCTGCCTCTCGACTTCCCCTGTATAGGCTTGGGCAATCTGGCAGTATCCCAGCCCTCGTGCTCCCTTCTGGTGGCATGGCAGTTAGGCACCGAAAGGGTGTTACAGCTGAATGATGTGACTTATCTGAGTGGACATTGCATAGCTCTAATCGACCTTGTGAGTGGCATTCAGTGGCACTTGTTTGCATCACACAGAAAAGGAGTCCTTCCTCACTACTGTGAGGAAATCCCACCAGGTAATTATCATCTTGGACGGCAACATCGGTGTTAACACCGACGACGGTCTTCGAGTTCTGCATTTTATGCAGTCAGTACGTGCTTACCGTGCTGTTCAGGCCGCATCATCCTGGGGCGCCTTATTCTGAGGTGAGTGCGGTTATCATTTTAGTGCCAGCCAATCAGTTGTCGACAAACTATTCATTACTCATTCCTCAGCAAGCAAGTTAAACCATGAGCACGCCAAACCCTCTTAAGAAACCGTACCCTCTTTTTCGAGATGCAACCAGCGGAGACATTTATCCTTTCTGAGTGTAAACGCACCAGGCACGCTTACTTTTGCGTTTCGCTTCTCAATACAACGGTTATGATAAGCCTCGAAAGTCAACTTCATGTTCATTTCAGATCTGTGGTTTGGCCTACCCACTCTATATTGCTCTACGACGACACGCAGCCTTAAAACATGACTCCAACTACGATTTGGTTCGCTATGGACCACCAGAACTAGTTGAAACGGAACCGATCGAATGCCCGGAATGTCATCTGGTGGCATTTACTGACCGGAACGTATTGAAACTTCACCTTTACGAAATGCACAAAATACTCCCGGACCGGGCAAAGTCTTTAATTCGAACAAGTTTGAGGAAGGCACAGACTGCTGCCCTAGGTAAATCTCTTTTCGTATGACCTCGTTTCATGATGGTGAGCTCCACTATGGGATGGTTCAAAGACCATCGTTAGTAGAAATCATCAGTGTCAGACTTTTGGAAGAAATCTCGAACCTGTTCGCTGTCAGATAATCTCATGATGTGGATTTCATTTTCAACAGCACAGTATCTTTCTTAAATTATTCTAAGCAGTGTGAAACCTGTCACTTGATTGAAAACAGGTTTCACTTGAAGTCATAGTTTAGCTTACAAAATGTACTCTTTCTGTCCCAAAATACCTTAATGATTGCAGTCCAATCACAATTTATCGTAAGCTCCCAGGTTGTTAATCTTAAGACGCCATCCCTGTGTATCACTACCATGGAGGGTCGCAAACTCTACACCAGCTTTGTTGAATCTCACGTAACCATACTTTCTGTGTCCATAAGTTGATGCCGCCGCATAGTATTCGCAGTGGAGTTGCAACACCCAGTTGAACTATTGCTTTTTTATGATGACCCAATGTATAACGGTTTCGTAAGCCACCTACTAAGGATAAGCAACGTTATAAACAGTGGCATGGATAGTGTGCCTGTCTTTCCAACTGTTACCAACATGTAGGGCCATGTTAAGTGGATGTTATCTTTCGGCGACTTTCCTACACCGTTTCCTTCTAGACGCTTTTAGATTAAACTGCCGGCGATTTTTCTATGACAGTCGCTCACTGCACTTCCATTCCGTGCAGCTTTGTTTTTCATGCGAGCGAACTTGTTTTATTACTTCACAACAGCGCGTGATGGTGGCTCTGGCCGTCGGGGTGGCCGAGGTGGAAAGCGTGACTCGAAAGGATCTGCGAGGGACAGAACCATGGCTAATCGTGGAGAGAAGCCAAATTCCAAATCGGTCTCCCTCAGTCGGTTGGAGCGGTTATTGGGTGATGTGTCTGGCGACCCAGCCCCTTCTACTTGTCGCCTTTGTAGAACACCTTTAGATAACGCCAAGGAATTCCGTCTACACATGGAGCTAGTAAGTGCCTGACATCTTTGTTGAACTTCGTTCTTCTGATTCGGATTCATTTCACTGCCTCACGTTTCTTCTCTAGGATCACGTTGATGTGGAAGAAGAATGCGAGCAATTGGGATGTCAGGCTTGCGGGCGAATTTTCTTCGGATCTGGAGGCCGGATTGACTTGATAGGTCACCTGCGTGTTTTACACCAAGATACTGATCAATCTTCTGCTCTGTCTTGTCCTCAGGCGGAACAAAAATCAGTGGAAAAAGTTACGGAAGATGGTAAAACAGTGCACGTGAAACCATGCGAAGCATTATTTTCCTCCCCAAGACTTCGTCACATTCATTCAAACACATGTGCTACGAAAAATCCTGGATTCGCCTGCCCTCTGTCAATCGAACTGCCGGATGCAGAAAACATGGACGTTGCGGACTTGTCAGAGCAAATACGGGCCGCTATCATGGAAACGGAATGCGCTGCTGACAGAGAAGGCCTGATGATCTTAGCATATTGTTGTCCGAATTGTTCACGACTGTTTGCAGGTCATGAGGCACCAACCAGGTAAATGTCTCATTTAGACTTCATTTACCTGATGAACCTGTGTACGCCATGTTCCTTCTAACTGTTAGCTGGTTTCGCGTTGCCCCACAGTGCCTTTTTGACGCGTATTCCATTGTTATGCATTGTGGCTGGCCCAAGGGGTTAAAATGCACGGCTATCTGACGACGCTACAGTTTAGTGGGGGATACTGCAGCTTTCGAGTGGCTTACTTCACCTCAGTTGTCATGTTTGGTGAACACTGGTGGCGGACCAACAATCGCCATAGTAATCACCGGGTGATTTATGTAGGTAATTGCCTACCTTTATCCAATGCCCGGCACCGTAGGCGCCGCTGAGACAAGATGATCGTCGTTATGTCTGAAGGCAGGCAAACGGGTGTTCAGTCGCCGTTGGCAGCAACACAGTGGCCGATGTTCGTCTGGATTGAGCACTTATTTTTCAAGCTTGCTTCCAATTTTTGAAGTGCGTGTTCGAACCCATGTATTCTACATTGCTAGATTGTGCAACCAGTTTTGATGCACGGTGTTCTCAGACTACTCTCTTGGAGACTTGATCGACGCATCTTGTTTTGCACCAGCGACTAAACCTCTCCAGTTTGCTTAAGGTGTTGGAGGAATATGCTTGCCCGTTGTCTATTGTGTCCAGGCTCGTTTTCAATGCGCCACTCTCTTCATCCGCATTCTGATTTGTGTTTGGATTTCTCAATTCTCCTAGTGACCTCCCTGCATACGATAGTTGCACTCTGCGCACTTTATATCTAGATATATAGGTTCTTCGTGTTTTCGTTGTTGCTTGGTTAAATCTGGGTATTGTCTTTAAAGTGTTGAGGAGAGGTACATGTGTTAAGTTTGGCCCGATGTGCAACGGTTTTCGACACCAGCCCTTGCTAGGTTCTTCAAACAAGTTATTAACAGATGTTAGCACAGGCTGGCGAATTGCTCTCAAACGGCGTTGCATCAAACGATCCATTATGTTGGTCGTTAGGGGGGGGATTCAGCGAGGCATGCCAGAGTGTGCTTACGCGGCTCAGCTGAGTGACCTTGTGGTTTTCCAAGACCGTCTGGTGTGATTCTGTAGCGAGAGGTAGTCCTGTAATCTAGGTGTAGGACCGCTTGTCACGTCGTGCGCCACTATGACTCAAGAACAGTGAGATTATTTAGTCCTACCGTGTTAGGCCTCATTCGTCAAATTTTCACGTGGTACCCCACTAGTGCCCATCGCTATGGGACTCATCAGGTCTGTTTTCCTTACCTTGTGCACCTTTTTGGGTGATATCCATGGGTCTGATATGGCTCTTTTTTCCAAACACTAGATTTCAATAAACCGGTAAAATTTCACTCACCGTGGTTCCGGATTCGACCGTGTCCTTTCGAACAACACCAAGCTTATTTTTGTCAAACGTAGACAGAATGAGCAAAGTAAACAATGAGAACGTTCGGTCACCGCACTCCGGGTTCTACTGTAAGACGTGCTCACTTCCGCTCACACGAAAGGCATACGCTGGTGTAACAAACGGCTGTATTTTATGGAAATGGCAATGAGCCTGAGAATCCTGAAGATACTTCAGCCCTCCTTGGGTTCATTCTTAGCGGAATGGATTTCGCTTGTGACTGTCCGCACCATTCGTATTCCTCTTCCCAAATTCCATACAGGGATTCCTCAACCTAAGTTGTTATGAATTCACAACAGTAGGATGCTTTTACCATGAAGGTAACGTGACTTTCAAGCGTTGCCTTTCATAGTAATCGATTGCTGTGCAGTAGTGAAACAGAAGGACGCGACGTTCCTTCCTGCCCTCATTTTTCAGTGACCAAAACTGCCACGATGGGCAACAACGTACTCTCGGTGCACGGTTTGTGCATAATTTACTTTAATTCCCTATCAAGTACCACCGCCTGCCTCGGTGGGCGAGACGCGTTGAATAACAATCTAGGCGGCCTGAGGTGCCCACCTTAGGGATCAACGCACCAACAGCTCCACAGTAGAATTTGGACTACTCGGTCCCAAAAGAAGATGGGGAAACAAAACACCGGGACCTGTCTTTCCCGAGCCTTGTTTATGGATGGACAAGAACTTCTCCACAGTCTAACAGAACTCGCGCGGAGCATCTGGAAGACCAAGGGAATTGTGTAGATCAGAATGCGAGAACCATTAGGATATCAGTCTAGTTATCATCGGTTCTAAGTTTCCCACAGGTATCATCATACACAGGCTTACTAGAACTCGCAAGAGTCAGGATCGTGAAAACTAGGTAGGTTCTTTCATCGCATGGGCCACATCTTCACGTTGCAACAAATCTAACACCGCCACAAAAATAGATCAGCGATTATTTTCTTCTCATATCTAAGGGCAGCGTTCGACTATGTAGATCGCAATGAGACGTGGCGGCTTCTCGGTTGCACAAATTACGATGGCTCGGCCATATGCTTCGCACGCCAAGTGATCGATTGCCTCTCTCTGTCGCATGCTGAAGCAGCTTCCGACTGGAAGGTACTACGAGGGTAACGGTGCGCAACCTAGAGACGGAGCACTGTTGCATGGCGTCTACGAGTTTGGTGTATCAGTGACCCACCACATCAATGGTTAAGAGTATTCACTGACAGCGCAACCGGTGGCGGTGTTGTATCTGTTCTCTTGTCAACCACCAATTTATTCTAAGTGCTTTTCTGTACCCCTTTATGCTACACTATCCGCTGTCATAAGCTTCGGCGATCCGAACCTACATACACGGCTGCCTAACTGACCGGACAACACAACATTATTGAAGATATTTCCAGGTGTTGCGACTTAGCCATCGCCTGTTTTATCCGTTTCCGTTTTATTTTCGCCGTTGACGAAATGGTCCCCCCTAACGCTAGCCGTTTTTTACGCGACCTTCTTCTTTTTTTGCGTGATATCGGCGTTCATCGGATGAACCGCTTATCTGTACGATATTGGTAGGACCATACCATAACTCATTTTTGCCTACGTTTCTGTATTACCAGGTACGCCGCTCACCGTCAGATGTGCCAGGCCGATGGAACTGCTGCCGAGAAGCCGCAGAGCGCTACAGAACCGAAACCTGCTGGTGCAACAACAGTCCTGGAGTCCATGTTACGCCAGGGTTCCGATATCCGGATTAATTGAGACTGTTGGTGGCAACCCTTATCCGTTTCTCTATCCAGCAATACACCCTATCTCTGCAAAAATCTGCATTTCGATATTTTACTCGATCATTTCCACCCGGCCTACGTTCTCCCATGAACCCATGAGCTATTCTCAATTAATTGTACTGTTTCCTTCCACTTCGTTCATACCCTCCTTTGTACTATTCATGGTCGCTGTACTTTGTCTCCTTAAGCCCGATAGGTACTTCTTTTTGATGATCCAGTTGATGTGGAGTGGCACAAACTCTAGATAGGTTGTGACAGTGATAACGAAAGAATAAGCGGACCGACTTTGCCCAACCAGCCTAACAGCACTGGGAAGCGGGCAATACTAACTGTCCTCCATAGATTTCACTTCCGGCTTTACTGCTAAGTCGACGTAAGTTTATTGTTTTCAAGTTCATTCTGGCTTGATTACCTTTCGCGTCTATGAGTATGCATAAAGGTACGTCAGTGAACTCTAAATGTAACAGATAAACTAGGATAAAACGACAAGTGCTGCATGGCTAAGCGTTTCACCAAAGACTGTCGAGATCACATGCGAGTAGTGGTGTACGAAAAAAGATTGGGATTTTATCCATTATGTGTTTCCATTTGTCCGTCCTGCTGTGTGAGCGACCTGTTTCAGGACTTCATACCGACCATTGTGTTACGAAATTCCGTGTTTGTGTAGGTCATGTTTGTATGAGGACTGACATACTGGTAGGTCATGTGACGCTTACGGTCCTCGCCCAGGGCCTGGAAGCAGAACAGCGACGGTATGCGTGATGCGGTCAAGGTAGTCTAACCTCTTGAGAACAAAATGCCACGCCTGCTCCAGATCCGGGGGAATCATGCGACTTTTTTGGACCTCTGTCCATTGCTGGACTTGATAATGGGACTGCTGTGTGAACACCCCAGTTACTGGGGTGCTGAGGTATGCAGGTCGTCGCGCCAAAATAAGGTCTCCCGGGGGAAGTTCGAACACGTTCTGCCCTGCAAGCAAATCTACATAGTTTTCGGAGAGTCGACCAGCATTGTGAATAACACGGGTGGATTCGTTAGCTGGGTTTGATATTTTGTGATGAGCTGTTGTTGAAAACCATCCTGGTAGAGGGAACTTCGGTACCTCACTGGCGATCTAAGGCCGCAGCACCCGCCCTTTCATTTGTAGCAATGGAGTCGGGAAAGAGGTCGGTGAGGGAAACCCCTTTGCGACACATTTAACGCGATAAACATTCGAGTGACCATGCGCGGGGTGGCATTTCTCGAGAGCCTAGAGGTATGGCGGGCTACAGATGTATTTCACATTCAATCTGAAGCACTTTCGAAGTCGGTCCAACACCGCTCCGAATCGGGAGCAACCACTGCTGTGAACTATCCGCGCTTCCCCAGCGTGCTGTAACGTGAGTTGTGTTTGACACCATGAACCGTAATTCTCAGGTGTGTCCACGTGACTAAACCCTGCAAGGGTTGTAGAACGTCTGAAATGCACATCAGCGGTTCTAGACTAATTCTAAATTACGCATTCCAACAACAGTAATTTTTCCCGCTTGGAACAGATCTCGTCCGATTCTATCCCGGGTGATGCGTGTCGAAGTAAAATCCCATCGAAAGCGCTAAACAGATGGAATGGCAGGGAGTTTCAGCAAAATGACCGATCGGTCACGGTTTCGACTGGTATGCACCAAACGGACTCACGTTTGAAAAGCGGTGATACCAAAACATGTTACACGGCGCGAACAGATTCGGGCCCCAGTTGGAATGATCCGCTCTGACTAACTTTGCTAACCTGGTGCGTTCCAATTTCGCACGGCTTTGGAAACCAGACCCCACCGACCAAGATACGTTGGCTTGGTCGAGATAGAAAGCAACGAGCCGGGCATTTAGAGCACATGACAGGAATTTTTCTGGCGAGTGAGTTGTTCAGTCAGGGATTGCCACATCACTGTGAACCAGCTGCATCCGACCGTCCACCAACATTGCACCAGGTTTCAGTTCAACACACGATTCGTCGTTGATGACAAGTAGGTTCAGACCAGGGTCGCCGATGAGTAGTCCGGAACACCTGAGTTGGATCGTGCGTTTGCGCACCTGGAAATTCAGATGACCGACCGCACTGACAGGCCTGTCTCAATGCTCATTGGTGACATCGGTAACGGTAGATTGGTAACCTACAATTTATACAAACACGGTTCGTGATTCCCTAGCCTGCTAAACTCACTGTTAACAGCTATCAGTTCTGCTTGTGTTTCATCACGCCAACAGTGCGCGGTATGGTATAAACCGTTCGCCCCAGTTAGGGAAATGGTCATCCTGGTGAAAAAATCTCGGGTTATCGTTTAGATATTAACGTGACCGAAATGCCGAAAATTGGGTTTTGTTGGATCTGGGTATCACGGGGCCATTAGACTAACTAGTTGCCGCGTTACAACCCCACCCAGACAGTTACTATCTTGTCTCGGTTGATTTTGTCTCCAAACATTCGTGGATATCTGGGAAACCGCAATTAGTACCAAGCCGTATAGACGCTGCCCAGATATTCCATTAAGAGAGTTTAAGCAGAAATTTTTTTAGTAACCTTGACATTCGTTGAAAAAAGGAATAATAACAAACAACGGTCTGAACAGTGCGGGCACTGAAGCGAAAGATTGCGGTAGGACGATAGTCTGTTCGTCGATTGGAATGGACGCGGGATGTTCCAGTTGGAACTGTGGAAAGCGTATGCAGAGGGTAGTGGTTGGTCACATCATCCGATGCGATTTGAAGAGTCCTGGGATAATCAAGCACAGCCAGATTTGGAAGTTGTCTGCTTGGCTCGAAGTAAAAGGGTGCACCAGGTATGACTGCAGTTACATTCACCTGGATGGGCGAAATAAACGATTACACTAAAAAAAACAGGTGCAAGGAAGTGACCTTGTCGGCTTGGGTGATCGAACGCAGAAGTGTTGGTCTACAGAGTGGCCTCGACCGTAAAACAAAGATAAAGGATTGTGAAGGGAATTCAGGATTGTTTAGATCGTCTCACCGGTCGTCTGACCACGAGTGCCCCCGGATCTTTAATAATCAGGTCTTCCACCGGAATCGATGGTTATCCAGATGAAGCATTCTGCCTATTTACTAGAAGTTGGACGGTCGTCCGAGTGAGTCAAAAGCTGGTTCGAACCGGGTTTCCCGTCTAATACTTCATCTTAAGCCATTTACATCCTGAAGGTAGATCTGGTAAGTACTGGAGCCGACTGAAATTTGAAACGTCAGGCAGCGCAAAGCGAGAAAAATGGCAGTGTAACCGATTAAACCCCATGGGGACGGAACGGCTGGAATTGAAGGTTTTCGATTACCCCAGCGAATTTGATGGCTCACTGAGTCAGGTTAGGCACATGAAAAGCGCGGATGCTGCAGAAGTGACTACTCCAGCAAGCCTAATACCAAATTATCAGATAAAAGCTCAGCCCATTTATGCCGGTGTCATGTGACTGGGGATAGTGAGTGACGCTAGCGGTAAACCGAGTATAATAAATGAGACCGCGTTAAGGCCGACAGGGAATATAGTTGCCTACCAGGTAACATTGAGAATCAAGTGGTGCTGCGGTGCGTCTGTCAGAAACAAATAGCAAGTAGCTGTAGATGATGAGCCAAACCTGTTGCTAATGTGCGGTATCTGGTACAAACGTAGATGAATTACTCTTGTGAATCTTCTGGACACACATTCAGTGCGGCGTTACATCGTCCTCCTTCGGCGCACTATTCGTCACTTCTTCATTTTGGACTCCGTCAGAAGGCTGTGCGGTGGACATGAGTTCAGCTTGGTCGCAGGGAAGATCGGGTCCGAGCTCTACAGCTGCACTCCGCCAGGCATTAACCACACGGGACCAGTATAACACATATGACTGAGACATGTTAACCAAATTCTTCATTAATTCTTGGCGCCGCTCTGCTCGCCAGCGTCCAAACTCCGCACGGATTTGACCGTTGACAAAACTGACTTGATCTTGCAACTGGTTCGCATCAGAGACGAGCTGTAAAAGGACCCGAAAATGAGTACCGTTTATGGTAGCGTAAATAGTCTTGTTTACACAGCGCCAAGTCTATGAGCAGAATTTCAAGGTTGGAGTACAACCACCGGAGGTCGTTGACTGTGGTTCATTAAAAGGATGCAGTGTGAAGCACCATGATGTATAACACAACTCAAGTGCGTCTACCACACCACAATACCTACGAGCGATCCCAAAACGGACGCTTTGGTGACGACGGGTTCCAGTTGCTGACCACTGTGCTACGGACAAGAAAGTTGTTTTATCACCAGGGACGGCGGATCATTTACACCTCGCGTGAAAAACCACCATAGTCGAGTGGGGACTTTAAACTACCCTGCATCAAACGTCCCAACGGGAAAGCGGACCAAACAGTCTGGACAATCAGATATATTCGTTTCAACCGGATTCGGCAATCGAAAAGGTGTCTAAGGTGCGTAGGTGACCCAAACAGAGGAGACAATCGCCATCGCTAGGATGCGGAACCATAGCAAAGACGGATTCCCGTTTAATGATCAGTTAGAATGGTTGGGATCTCCACTATTATGGGATATTTAGGCATAGTACTTCTCAGCAGTTGCTTAGCATCTGAGAGAGCAGACGTAGTTTTACATTGCGAGATAATCGGCAAAATTTTCCACCGCAATCATGTCCAGCTACATAATGAGAGGACTTCTGGCGACACCTTCCTCGTCTGGCATCAGAAAATGAATTACACTCCCAGGAACAGGAGGCGTTGACCATATCCGCACAATCCGCTGTCTCAAAACAGCACTAGGTGTATGGGCTACCTACTCTCTTCATATCCCTCGACTGGCACCATCAGTCCTCCTGGCCATGCCTGCCAAAAATAATGCCCCAGATGTTTGTGGATAGAATTCCATCCTGAATCTCGCATACTTCATGCTGTCGGGGGCTCTGACTAGCACTCATTCAGCTGTCGGTTAAACATTATGAACTCGGCCACTTGTAACATTCCGAACAGGGAGCATAGAAATAGCTTCGTCAGGATAAAGTTAGACACGAATATCGGTAGTTTTCGTTGAAGTTGAAAGTACTGCGTCGACTTTATGCCACAAGTGAGTGAACTTCAAATTACATCGGTCTCTAACAGATGCTCGGGCAATGTGCAGTTGTACATCCTTTGTAGTACTCTCATATCACACTTCGGAGAACCTTACACTGCTCAGCTCCGTTTATTTACAAAAGGCACCCACTGAATGCTTAACCAGTCAGATCGGGGTGAGGAGATATTCTCCACGCATGCTTCTTTAACCAACGTGAAGTCAGGATTAGATTTAGACAGAAAGCTTGGAGTTACCGTGTGCAATATGTGACTCAACCCCTCACACCTATCAGTTATTAGTAAACAAATCAGTTAGCTAGAACCATCACCAATTATCCCCAGTATAACCATGACGTCTTAATTCATCTACATAACCACGTGAACCATCTGAAAACGCTATACTGTGATGTACGTGATAATGCAAATTCTTACTCGACCTTGCCCCCCCCCCCCTTAGGACAAAACCACAGCATTAACGAGACGAATATCACCACGAAGAATCGTCAGGTACTCAGTTGATTTAGTTGAATAGTGTGCGCGCAAAGCCGAACGCCGTCCAGAGGTTTGTTTAAGAAGTCAGTCGGGGAGTCGGATGAGAGTTTAGTACGAAATGCATATTCATCAACAGGCAAACGGTCAGAGAGGAGAGAGACAATGAGATGAGCAAACAACTAACCTGAGATAAAGAACGCTGATTCCACGAAAAGTAGCCCCTGGCAAAGCGTGTGAAACGTCCCTCCTGTCCTCTGGATGGATTTTCGGATTCCACTTTCAGGTCCTCTACCGTACTGAAATAACGGTTCTAATAGGGACAGAGAAAGTATGACCAAGAAGAGAAAGTTTTAGCTAACTGATTGTATACTGCGTGAGATCAATCAGGACCAAGTGGTAAAGTGATCGGGACTGCTAAAAGGTGTGCAGATATTGCGCAACAGAGGCAATCGCCGAGCTCCCATCAACGGTCGGTTAATTCATACGGATAGAGCACCCCACCCTGTCACCATACACAGGAACTGTGATGTGGGAAGTAGTGACAGTGGACGGTGATGAAGATTGTCAGTGTCACAAGTGTGAACACATTTGTCACGAAGAGTAACCATAAGCCAGTCCGCGTGCCCGTACCAGGAAGCTCAAAGTCCGTCCTTATCACTATCTAACAAAACGCATACAACAGTGCTAGATGGATCTAAACAAGCTCCAGCAGCGCAGAAATCATTCTATGCTTCAGAGATACACTGTGCAAAATCAACACCGATAAGCTGGCCCTGATGGAGACAAAATCTACGAGTTTGCACACTGGTTATACCTCCTCGACTGATGCAAGGCAACTGCCAAGTTCGATCAACAGATCAAGAGTCATCTGATGAACACCTAGGAAGCGTATCTCACCTTACTCTATTTTCTACGTCTTTTCTACAAGTGAACAGGGTTATATCCACATCGTCTAATAGAAGTATGGAAGCCTGCACTAAGTGTCGTATGTTTAGGTAGAGGTGATTGGGAACGAGGAACCACACTATTCACCAAACAAATGCACACAGGTTGTTCATCACTGGCAAGTACATAAAACTTGCCATAAGACTTGCACACTTCAACTGGGATTTGAGCACAAATGTGAACATACATATCTAGTTGGTTACTTCATTTGCGTAAGTCACTGGAAGCTTCCTATGGCCATATCACGTCAGACAACTTGCAATTTTAGTTATGGGCTCTATAGAATCCCAAATCACCGAAAAGTGCAGTTAGGTGGTACGGTCAGATGACTCATTTGTTAAGGCGCGAAATTCCTGACCGGAAGCTTCATGGTTCGAGCCCAAGCGCTGCTCCTGTCTAGGCTTGGGCAACTTGACAGTATCCCAGCTCTCATGCTTCCTTTGCGGGGAGTGACAGCAATGCTACGAAAGGGTGTTAAATCTGAGCGATTATTATTACTACTGCATTACGATAAGGAAACAAGGAATAACTCGTTAGAAAGACTAACTGAAGCATATGGTGGACATGTGTTGGTATGCTCCAGTGCCCGTGACTTGAAAGTGCAAGGTGTCCGATGTGACAAGGTCACACGAGACCTTCATCAGAGTAAGTAAATGGAGTAACAGATTGGATAGATGCTCAATCCCTGCACAAACGCGCAACATACACTAGTGTGGATACTAATGATGAACGGTGCATGTGCATTTCTTAGTGAACAACATATACGAAATCGACAAAGTATGTGGCTTCTTGAGAAGTAAAAAAAGGACAGTGAGACAACAAAAGATACACGATCATAGTAGTAGTGCGAGTAATCCCTAAGTACGGAACAAAAACCAGAAGATATGTGCAGGAAAAAGTTGCCCCTAGCGCAGTTTGAACATGAACATGGGCACATCTCACATACTTCCAGATCACCACGACTGTTCAAGACAGCTCTGACAGATTGGGCATATTGAGCAGCGTCGCGCCAATGAACGAGAGTGTTGTTCTTTAGACGGGTAGATAGATCCGTAGTTTCTTTGGCTACGACTTGGGTCACATTAGCAATCACGGCTGGAGCTGAAGGACGATCTCGGTCCCATTTCAGATTCATGGTGGGTGGATTGGGAGTCAAAAGTGCTTGTAACTGCGACGCGTTCGAAGCAGTTTGTCCCGCCACATCAACGACCAGGGAGGGTGGCCACATTTCCAAGCAGTGTGCAAGCTCGGCGAAACCCATACCAAGGTTTTCCAGCTGGTGGGACACAAATTCAGTGGCACGTGCAAGACGTTGAGTTATCGCAAGAAATTTCTCTGTCTGAAAGCAGAGTGAACCGCAAAAGTGAGAAAATAGGATAGGCCCCGGTTTTCACTACGCACCCTAATTGCGAGAACAAAATCCTGGGAGGTGAGGACTTACTAGAAAAATTCTCAAGGCCGAAATCCATCAAATGCGAAGAGCAAGTTCCCTACACTTCCACAAAAGCATGCAAATGCAATGCTCGGGTTTCGCACAACGTAGGGTGGTGACTACCAGATTGAACGGACAAACACGTCATGGATTATACGATACCAATGGCAGATAGTGATGTTATGACTAAGGTCCGTCTCAATCGTTTTACAAACCAACTATTTGGAAAACACTGGAAACAAGCGTTATTCCATCCTCAACTGGTAGAGTACGATCTACTCAAACGTCAAAAACTCAAGTAACGGGACATGGTTGTTGCAGCTTAGAAGTGACAAGGGAAACAGGGATCTGGTAATGTTATCCCGTCTGTCTGAGATACCAAAATTACCGGGAAGACGAAAAAGATAAGACACACAGAGTATTCGTGAAGATCTGTGAGATTCACGAATCACCTCTGAATGGAATGCCAACTTACTTCGTCTGAATAGTCCTGAAATTCTCGCTCATACTCACGCATAGCGCTGGAGCCTATAAGTCCAAGAGTAGCTTGTGGTACAACGGAATCCTCTTCTTCATCTCCTCTGGAATGCCCCGAATTTATCAGATTACGAATGCTGGAACGAGTATCTGACAAAAGGTTGGACAGCAGGCCCACAGGTGCGTGTGATGACCGATATTTATCAAAGTCCTGTAATGATAGAAAACTTGAATTTTCAAGACCAAAAAGGCAATTTAAAAATGTAAACGAGAGGGATGATAGTACTGCACGTTCAAGTGAATGGTATAAACAACATTTGTAAAGAATGGCAAACAATGCAGTAAGTACAGTGTTCCGAACAGGGCAAAGACGATTACATCCAGTGATTCCAAACCGAGAGAATGGACAGCGCGAAAATCATACATGACTTTGAATTTATTGCGTATTACCGAGCAGTTCAGAAGCGAATTACTTTCTGTTTGGATGAACCCATGCCACACATTTCCTGTGAATCTAGCCATTTGCGAATCGTCAAGCGGTTGACCTTGACTTTCACGCTCCTCACATGGGGACCTGAATAAAACCACATGGGATATGGTGGAGTTGTGGGATGATAATTACACGGCAAGTGAGGTCAGTCTCAAGTACTTATGACATCTAATGTATAGGTTATCAAGGATGAAAAGCAGTCGTTTACTCAATACGTTGGACTCGTTCAAGAGTGTTGTATCTAACTGCTGTCCTCGCTCCAGTGCCTTAGTGTCGGAAAAAGACTCGCCAATAAGGAACACGACAGCTTTATTGCGAGTGCAACTTACAAAGCATTCAAGTTCAAAGCGTACTTTTGACATTGATATAGGCCGTCTGATCGGCGTTGGGTGAACACCCATCACGGTCGGCCGTGCTTCTATGAAATGCCCGACCACTCATCATCGTTGCTGAATTGATCGACTGCTTGAGCGTCCGATCGGGAACTGGCTTTTCTGGCCTGAATGTATGACGGCTTCCCTACTGCAATTTTGGTGGGGTTTGAATGTCTCAGTGGGTTTCGAGTATCCTGGGACTATTTTCAGGAATCTAACCTTCTTGACAAAGAGGATAAACTCAAACTTTCTGGTAGTTGTAAGATTGAAATCACACAAACCTGTTTTGCTAATTCGGCAAATTCTGCAGGTGTTCTCAAAAGGTTAAGTAAATAGTGATTGCGCACACGGGCACAGTGGTCCCTCCATACCTCTATGAGGACGATATGGGTAGTTTAGGGAACACAGACTGAGCCGACACAGAAGGGTTATTATGTAAACCAACACGATACCCGCATCTGTTTGCCGTTTATTATACCGTTCGCCACGCTCAGACTTGGCTGAGTAGCTCATTTAGTCCTCAGTAATCCTGGTGTGATTTTCAGCGTTAATTGCGAGTTGTGGAGTGTGTTCGCTTGTCAAGTACTGCAAGCATTGCGCATTACTGGGAATTTTGCGATTTAGCCCTCCCTTTGTAAACGCCTGTGTTATTCTGCATTCATCGGCTAGGTACGGTATGCACATGCAGTAACTGTCCAACTTTCCAGGTTACCTAGCAGTCACACTATAATTATATTGGGTCGAGCATCCGTAAGGAATTGAAAACAAAGCCGCTCAGAATCAGGATGACCACTGAATTCACCCATCTTGTCAACGGATAATCTGGTGATAAGTGAAATTTTTTAAGAACTCCTTTTGTAAACGCTCCAGAAAAATGAAAGTTTGCGACATCTGACAACAATGCATTTCCAAGGTCAATTTGTACTGGAAGTCGAGTAGTTGAATGATTGGGACCGAAAATGAGTCAGTAACATTAACATTACTTTGAGACAAGCCGACACTCAGTTTGACACTTGGTCTGTGATTCTTCCCCAGGATTTACAGAAAGGACCAAACATTTGACTTCTGTCGAAAGTTCTTTTGGAATACATTTCCAGACCAGAAACAAAGCTGTGGGTCAGCGTTATGAATTACCGAGAATCTCCTAAAAACTTTCAATGGAATTGGGAATTGCCGTTGTGTTCTAAGTTGTCTGAATCTCTCACCTCTCCCTAATCTTTCTTGGAGTAAGGATTTGAAAGCTGGTAGTCCCATCCAGGGATAATGGAATGTGATCAAAGGCAGGCGAACTCCATAACGTGCAACAGCGGGGGACAAATGAATGTCACCTGGAAGCTGACTGCCTGCGTGGTTTTGGAGGAGAGAAAAGACAGCTTGGCACACAACAATAGGGAAATCACTGGTTTGGTTCACTGGTGTCAACATTCTGCGTCCAAACCCAACCTTTATGTAGTCCACTGAATTGATTATGACAACCTCACAATAATAGCCGTTAATGTTAGTTCTAACCCTCGTGACGGTGTTGATGCTGCAATACCCCGGCTTAGTGACCTTAGCTATTGTCAGTCATAAAATTGTTAATTAATGATACCTTCCACTTCGAAGACAAGGTTTTCGTCAACACCACCTTGCTTGCATCCAAGCTGAACTCGCTCGCGTTCGTCCACAAAAATCGGTCGCGGTAATATGTTGCACCGTTTAAGGAGGGAGGCGCTTTCACGTATGTTTTCGCATAAGTGTTGGTGATAAGAACAGGCTTCCGTGAATCCTCGGTATAAAAGTGGAAGGTATAATTGTCCTAAGTGGCTATCTGTGTGCAGAAACGAACAGATAAATAGGTGGATGGTGATATTCCTATCTGACCACGCGGCTGCATACGACTGCACTGCCATATACAACAGCCAAAAAGAGATCTATTGGTCAAGGGAAAACTCGGAAGATTGACCGGAAGTAGATGGTTTTCGAATGATGTTGAAATTAGCCAGTTCTTCAGCCTAGTATTGACTTAAAGAAAACCACAGAGCCGAAACTGTGGCGTCGAACTCTTCCTGATATCCGAAAAATTCCGGATTTGCGTGTCTGTCACCCCAGTAGCCAATCCACACTCCCATACCAGCCCTTAAGAGGGGATGCCCGTCTTCATATGGTTGGGGTCCACTAGGCCCTAAAGCCCACACAAAACGCTCTAAAAATGTGCTAACTTTTTCTGTCCGTCGTTGACCACGGCCTTTAGTCTTCCCTATTTTTTGCTCCACTCCAGAGAACGACTACTTCGCTGGCTTCAGAATTTGTCGCATACTTATCGAAATTGTACTTTTCCAAAATACCAGTGAATTGCTCCCCCCCCCCCCCACATAAAGAAAATGCCACTAATGGAATACCCGTATATTAGAGTCCCATTTTGCGAACCGACAGTCCACGCGATACATCCCAAAATTCCGCCTGAATCATCAAAATCCATAAATGCGATCTGAATTCCAACTTGGATCCAACTGGATTCAAATATTCGAGAAATGAATAGCAACACTGCTTGCGCTGAAAAAGATTATCATGGGAAAAGTGAATGCAGGAGTCGCGTCTTCGCCCAATCTTTTTATCGGTAGTACTGGCTTATTGTCCGGTGGTCCTTCCTATATTCACAACGGGGATTTTGCGTATTGCCATGGAATGAGGCATCCACATTCTGTTCCACTCCAATTATGTCATCGTTATGAGAAAGTTTTGAATACTTAATACGACAAAGTGTGCCACCGACCGTTTCCACACATCCATTATGTCGCAACCTTCCTCATCAGATCTATCGTCCACACTCGTCCGAAACTTACTCTTCACTACCACATGCAGGCAGTGCTTTGCCTTTGCTCATCGTCAGCGTTTTAGACCATCCGTAGGAATATGCCGCTGTAAAATCCGCCTCGCGAGCCATGTGAAAACTAAACTTCACACGTAGTCTGAAGACTAAGATTTGCTCAGTGCCTTTGGGACACGCATTATGATCCATGGGATGCTCACTCAGAACAGCTCAACAACTAGTCTGTTTGTCATTTGAATGTGTTCGCCCTCTCGCGCACGAAGTACTACTGGGCTTTGACCCGAAATAAGGGATTATCTGCTCCTCTCGAAGGTGTCCAGTGTAACGTAGGGACTACTGTGACAATTTAACCAAAGATACAAGCTGAATGGATATGCATTGTTGTTTTCACCTTTGATTATTAACCTGAAAACGTTTACGTACTGCCGTTTTTGCGAAGAAAATGGCACGCACGTCTCATCATTATCATCATAATCAGAGCCCGACCTGAAGCCGTCACCTATCATGGTGGTCGGGCTTCTGTGCTGCAATGATCCATGGCTATACTGGCTAGAACTCAATTCCTAAAGGTTCTGGAGATAAACTCTTACTGTCCTCTGTGATAGGAGTGTGAAGGCAGTAGGCGTTTCCCCCAGGCGACCAGCATATCCCTATTTAAGGAAGCAGCGATGCTGCCTTCCCAAGAGGAAGGACGGGTTAGGAAAGGTCGGCCCTAAAAACCGCACACTCCGATCGCCCGACGGTCGACCCTGACTACCAGTGCGTTATCCAATACGATCGAAATACATTTAAAACCAAAGAGTCCGGTGCTACTCAAAGGGCACCTGCTGTGTGCAGCTGCATCAGGAGTGAGACAGTAATGCTTTTTTTCCTGCGTCCTCGGGCCAGGCGGGTCCCATGCAGCAAGGTGGGTCAGACTATTAAGTTGTTGGCTCCGGGAGGGATCCCCCAAGAAAACCCTAACAACCGCTGCCTCGCGGTTCAGACTTCTGAGTCACAGGCCAGAGGCAGGGTCCCCGAACAAAACCCTACATCCTGCCACTGCCTTGTGGGTCAGACTTTTGAGTCAAAGACTCAAGGTGGGGTACTTCAACCACATACCCTTCTTCGGCTTGGGCAACCGTGAAGTACCACTCGCCCTTGAAGCTCTTCGCTCACCTGCGTTTCCCCACAACCTTTCCCCACCCATCGAATGAAGCAGTGCAATCAAACCATCTGCCAGTCCCCTAGCCATTATCTCATATTGCCAATGCCTACAAGCGTAAACCAAAATAATCACTTACTAATCTCAAAAGATCTGATCCACGTTGAAGCCTTCAATGTCCGTACTGTAGGTCAAAATGGGTAACAGGTATCTCTCACTGAGACCTTGCTTCCGTTATCTGTTGATGTGTGTTGCCTTCGAAACACGCACACAAGACCCATCTCGGCCGTGAATCTCGAGCCGCTTAGGAGGAGCTCAGATGTTCCACATTTCACTCTTCGGACATCCGGTGATCCTGACGCAATGGCTCGTTGTATCTACGGTATGGGAGTTGCACTCAGCCCCAAGGCTGAAAGCGCCTTACTGGACTGGATCCCAGTAAACAGTCGCCTTTGCGCTGTGCGGTTGTCTGGCTCAATTAAGATTAACGCAGGTAGATGCGGTAAACGGTGTTTGTTTGTCGTATCAGCGTACGCCCCAACAGATAGCAGTTCTGAGATTGAGAAGGACGAGTTTTATCAAGATCACGACTGCTTCGGTCGGCAAGAAGGACGAATATAGTTATGCTGGCGGGTGAATTGAATGCCCAAGTTGGACGACTAAGTCCGGAAGAAGCACAGTTGGGTGGTAGATTTGGGGTCAATGATGAGCGTACGGATAATGGGGAGCGGTTTCTTCAGTTGTGTGCAGATCATCGTCTGTTCCCAGCCAGTACGAACTTCCAACATAAACGCCCACACCGAGTTACTTGGAGGCCACCTACCACAAGACAGTCGTGGACTCAATTGGACCATGTGGCTATCAGTTACCGATGGAGAGTCTCAGTTAAGGATTGTCGTTCCTTCTGGGGTATGCAACTGGACTCTGATCACGCCATCGTGCGGGCCCGCTTAGCACTTTGCTTTCCGCCAGCACTACGCGTGCCGAAAGAGAGCAGCTCCGTCCGGAAGAATCACAAACCTGGAGTCGATGCTCAGCGTACGGATAATGGGAAGCGGCTTCTTCAGTTGTATGTAGATCATCGTCTGTTCCTGGCCAGTAAGAATTTCCAGCACAAACGCTCACACCGAGTTACTTGGAGGCCACCTACCACACGACAGTCGTGAACTCGGTTGGACCACATGGCCATCAGTTACCGATGGGGAGACTATCGTTCCTCCTGGAGTTCGCAACTTGATCATCCCATTGTGAGGGCCCGATTATCACTTCGCTTCCCGTCAGCATTACGCGCGCCAAAGCACAGCAAATCCACTCATTACCTTCGATAAGTTTCGAGAGCTCAAGAGTATCGAGCTGATCTGGCCAGAAAGCTACTGGAAACGCACAGTCATGTTTGAAAGTCGAATGCAAGCGAGCTAGAGAAGCTATGCTCTCAGCTTTCAGAGTTGTTTGTCCAAGCCACCAGATTCGACCAAATAAACAGCGGATGTCCTCGGGATCAGCAGGCCATTTTGCTGCCAGAAAGACCATACCAACAACCAGCGACTGTGATGGCACACGCAGATATCTCAAACACCGGATATCCAGGAGCTTGAAGAATGACAGAGAACGCTGGTGGATTTCGAAGGCCTAGGAGATAGAGAAGGCTTTCGCTGCAGGCAACAGACGCACTCTATTTTAGCTGATTTGATCAACCGGTCGAAAGACAACAAGTGTCAGAGAAACGATATGCGAAAAAGACGGAGCGGCAATTCACTCAAAAGATCATCTTGAGCGGTGGACTGAACACTTCAAAAAACACTTCAGCTGGTCTGCTTCAACATAACCACTGGAACAACCCAGTGAGCCTGAATGGAACATCGACACCAGCCCGCCATCAACAACAGAAATCCAGTGTGTGGTATCACACCTTCAACGCGGCCCGGATGGTTTACAACCGGCATTCTTCAAAGGTGGTGAGTTCCTGCTGAACAGTCGGACGACCACAATTCAGAAGATTTGGGGTGAAAACAGAATACCAACGGAATGGAGCTCTTCGACTGATAACTCAGTCTTCAAAAATTGCACAAGAACGTCATAACGAAACCATCGTGCCATTAACCTGGTATCCGTCCCAACTAAGGTGCTCTCTGGCATCAGTTTGCGCAGCACCACTCTTCCAAACGTCCCGCGTTGCTCATTCTTCTTGATCTGAAAGCTGCTTTGACTCTGTCGATCGTCAGAAAATTTGGCGGGGTGTCCCTTCCAAAATTATATCCCTTATGAGGGGACTTTATACGAACTCCTCTGGACGGCTACGAGTATACGGCAAGTTTTCGCCTGAGTTCACCATATCCAGTGGGGGAGACAAGGCTTTCCTCTCTCGCCTTTCCTATTCAGCTTTGTTTTTGATGTGCTGCTTGAAATTTCTCCGCCTGTTTCTGAATCCTCGGGGGTCGAAATGCTCCAGGGACGTTCGCTCATAGACAGTGAGTATGCGGACGATATTGTTCTCCTTGGTTCGGATCCTTCAAAAATGCAAACCATTTTAAGTAATCTAAGGAACTCGAACACACGGTTTGGCATGCGCTTCACACCTCAAAGTGTAAAGTGTTGCTGCAAGGCTGAGTAGTACCAAACCCAAAAATGCTTGCAGACGAGCCAAGCGAAGTGGTAGATAAATTTGTTTACCTGGGCAGTTGTATAAGTTCAGGTAACTGGCTGGAGATGAGATTACTTCTCGAACCGGAAAATCCAGGGCAGCTTTTGACAACCTCCGACATGTATGGCGCCCACGTGACATCAGTTTGTCTGTAAGGGCAGAGTTCCCACCGCCGCAGTATGATCCATAGTGCTTTGTGGATAAAAAGCTTAGCCTCCACGCACAGCAGACATACAAAAGTTGTCAGTGTTTGACCACCAGTGTTTCTGAAGCATTGATCGGGTCTTGTGGGAACATCGGATTAGTAATGCTGCGGTACGTCAGATGGCTTTAGAAAGGAGGAACTCTCCCGTGACAAATGAATTAGTCAGGATTCATAGGTTACGCTGGTTAGTACATGTACTCCGCGTGCCAGAAGACCGTCTGCCTCGCAGAGCTGTTTTCGCCCAGCCCTGTGCTGAATGGAAGCGACCAAGAATTGGACAGTGTATGACTTCGCAACGAATTATGAAAACACTAACCAGTAAACTGAGTCGGGTCGACAACTGCCGCCTCCCTGGATGGGGACCCAGGGACTCAACTCAGTAATGGTTAATGACACTGGCAGAAATGGCCCAGTTGCGCAGTTAGTGCATCAAAGCTATCGCCCTCAATGCGTAACTACCCAGTTCCGGAACTAACTGATCATGCCACAGCCTAAAGGCTTGGTTGTATGTCGCATACTCTCTCAATTTTCGGTGACCGAAACTGTAGCAGCCGGGACCAATGTACTTATGGTACACGGCTTACAACTGATCAATTGATTGATTTTCACCATCAGAGACAGCAAAATCAGTGTTCACTGCCGTACAACCACAAAGTTTATCTAATTGTACTTAGAGCCCTAAAGTGAAGAGAAAAGAGTGAGTGAGTGAGAGGACCTAGTGCTGGTCTATTACAGGCATTCTGAGGGTCCTACACCTCAAAGCTCTTAATCAGATAAACTATAAAGAAACTGACAGTACGACCGTCACTGACAATGTTCAGCCACCAATTCTTGCAACGTCCCCAGCCAATCGCAGGGAGGGCCACGGAGACCCCACCATGGGAGGCGGATCGCACAAACAACACCTAAACTCTTCGTGACCTCTTTCACACTCTTCTGAAAAGTCACACATTGTCCACCTCGCGATGTACGCCATTCTGAAGGAGGTACGGAGAACAATAGTCTCGGTAGACGATGATTCGGCGTTCGTAGCACATGACCGAGCCACCGCAATCGACGTTGATGAATATTTTACGCGACTGAAGTACCTGCTGCGCAAACAAATACCCGTTTTCTAATTACTTCGTTACGAAGCCGTTGACGCCATCCAACACCAGCAGCGCTTCTGAGGCATCGGTGAGCAAAAACCTGACGACGCCTTACATCATCTGTCCGCAGAGGCCATGCCTCACAACCCCACAATACTGTAGCCTGATACATGCGACCCTTGAGCGTCTATTGTGGAAGATATTGCGATTTACCAGTTTGAACCTTCCCCATTCCCGTTGTTGATCACACTTTATCTCGCGTTTTTATCAGTAAAATACACTACAAAAATCTTCGCCTTCAAAGTTTTTGAGACTGTGAGGCTTATATACTAGCTGATACAGAATAGAGCTAGTTTCATGATTCACCTGATTCTCCTATTGTTAACATTCTCGGTATTACCGGAGCGACGTCAGTTAGACTTCAGCATACCGGATGCTCGCGTGTGATGAGACGAATCCCCCAGTGCGCTTACTTATTTGGCACACAGACAAATGACAGATCTTTGTGTGGGGGTTAGACGATAATTGTCTATTCGCGAAACAATGTCTACAAACCGAGTGTATAGTTTGTAGATGGTAATGAGGACAACGAATGGTTGTTATCGGACACAGTTTAAAATGGATGTTTCGTTAATACAGCTACTTTTGACGGCATACTGTTCCCAGAGTCAGACGACCCAGCGACCGTAGTTTGTTTTGTGTATCTGCGTCCGTAATTTGTAGTACCCCCGGAGTGACGCCGCTAGCAGTAGTATCGGTTCCGAATAAACTTTACAGACGACCCGAAATGAATCATAAACGAGGATTATAACCTACAAATGAAATTATCAGTGTTCATGATTCTTTTCGGTTGGCATCCACCCTTAACGCCCGTCAATGACTTGAGCCTGATTTTCGATAGCTACGCTGTCCCCGGGAATAAACAAATACGGCAATAAAGAAACCTTCGTCATACACCTGTGAATGACTGCATCACTGGTGGAAGTTCACTTATACCTCGTTAAATGAGTCGACTATTGAGAGCTCCTTTACATAAATCAAAGGTATTGAGCCTCAAATAGGGGACAGAGTGTATGGGTGACGATACAGTCACTAATTAGTTCAACACCGGGTTCAGCTGAGCCTCGTGAGAAGAATATTTCGCTAGTCAAAATAAACTCCATAATAGTCCCGTCGTTCTTGAGACGGTCTAACCACACCATTCGTCTGCAGCATCCTTTCCGTTCATAGTGGCCGGCAACCCGAACGGAGAACGAAGACTGAAGTACTATCGGGATACTCATGCTTAGAAAAAAGTAACCTTGGTGCTAGAGGAAAGTTTGAAAGGTAGGCCTCTCGGTCAACAGCCCGTCCCTTTACATTTCATCATCATCGTCATGGACAGCATGACATTAGTGTTCAAGACTGTTGCTTCGCTGCCGTACAACCATGATGTATTTGAGGGCTTTATGGTGAAGAAAAGAATAAATCCTGACCGCAAGGCAGCGGTGTTTAGCTGGAAATGCAAATGCATCAAAATTTTTTACGGAACACGTCGCCACCAATGTTCCAACCCCTAACATGGAGGACCAGGAGACTGTGTTCGTCAGACCTCTAACCATTCGCCAACCTGGTATGAGAGATTCTGCGAATGTCACGCGGACACCCCACAGCATGGCCCAATGGGTCGCCGAGGTACACAAACCGCCACACCACGGCAAGGTCCAGCCTCTTCGTGACATTTGGGCAACCTGGAAATGGTAGCATTTAGCGGATAGCTATCACTTGCTTAAGTTACCGAAATGATGCGAATGCCAAAGGGTTAGGTCCAACCATACCGACACGAGGTTCCGTAGCTGACATGATGAACTAAAGCGCAGTCAACTTACAGTCGAACTTACCTGGCAAACTCTACGCTTAGGAGTAGAACAATACCTGGAAAAACCGAAAACTGAAAGAAACGATTTGAATAGTTAGGCTCCGTATAATGCTAATGATGATGACTATGAATATGCAGTGAGAGCATAGAAACAGCGACATGACACAACTACGGGGCGGAGACTCACCTCCCTCAGCAGAGTGAGAAAGCCGATCACATCCGGGCTTACAAACAAGATTGGATGTCGCGAAAGGCGTGCCAAGAATAACTGAAGTCCCAGGGCACGGGGACGGAGAAAATTATCTGAGAAGCGATCTAAGGCTGTCGTTAGCATTTTCCCGGGTAGTGGCTACAATTGGAAGTATGCAGTGCACGGAATATAGGTCATACATTTTTCGTTACTTCAGTAAATAAAAAAGCGGCGGCGGCCACACCTAACTGTACTGCGGGTAACAAGGTACCGAAAATTCAACGTGTAGTTCAGTTGTCTTATCTAACGATCTACCTGACAGGAGCTTGCAAAATAGGAAGCTCCATGAGCACAGCAAAAGCATGATTAAATTGCCAACCACATGCTTGTCGTTGGTTTGGTGTGTGGCCGGTCCGCAAATTTCACTGACTTGCTTATCAAATTGCCAGCCGAATAGAACGCAGCGCCGAAAAGGTTTTTAAACGAGGCTATCATCAATGTAGCTGAAAAACTGACCTGAACCGGCCATGTTGTAAGCTCAAGCGCTTCACAAAAACTGTCACTACTAAAAAGATTCCACGAAAAAGTCGTTTCCAAACGGCACGGGATGTCACTGGCTACTACCAGTGAGACTACTGAAATGACACTAGCTACAAAACAATAAAACGGCGAATGGCAGCTGGCTGACTGCTTTACTATCCTTGCTCACATAGTATGTATTTGTGGATAAGGAGAATGAGCACACTCAGTGATGAGTTTTGTTTTTGATGTGGATAGTCACTGTGCGTATGACTTCAAGAGAACAGGATTCGTAATGGAAAAATGACATCTTGAAGCGAAGAGATAGCTGTTAAGACCTGCCTATGACCAGATAAGCAATGTCTCGAAGTTGGAGTTCTTTATAGTGCGATCCACACCACTTTTTTGCATAAGAAACGTGGCCTCTACGCGCAGAGGATGTGCGAAAATTGTCAATATCTATCCGTACCTCCGAAGCACTGGCCAGGTTTAGTGAGAACATCGGATTAGCAATGTCGAATGACCCAGGACGGTTAGAGGAACTTTCACGCGATGGAGAAGCTACTTACACATCATAGGTTACACTGATTAGGACATGTGCTTCGCATGTCGGAGGAACATCTACCTCTTTTTATGTAGCCCTGTGCTGAGTACAAACGACTGAGGCAGACAGTCTATGACATGACAACCAAGTATGAAAGCTAAACCCTGTCTGGTTGACGACTACCACTTCACTGGATACAGACCCCAGGATTCACCTCCTGGGTGGTTTAATTGCACTGGCACACACTGCTCAATCATGCAGTCCGTGGGGCACCCACATCAAGGTTATCGCATCCAATACGTAGCAGTCCATTTTTCCATTTATTTTAACGATTAGATTGATTCAACACAAAATAATTGATTACGCCATCGTCTCCAATGCCTGGCTCTGTTTCAGCTGATCCACCACTTTCTGGTGACCGAAACTGAGAAGCTGTAACCAATGTATCTTTGGTAGATGGTTGACTGAACTGAACTTTCATGTGTGTACAATAAGCGGTTCAAAGTCCTATACATTTTCAATACACGAAGGTTATAAAGGATCCTTATCTGAATACAGTGCACATGCAGTAAAAAGTCGAGTGGGTAGGTCACATCCTTTGGGAACCGAAATGAAGGTTACAGGAATAGGAGGAAGTGCAATTTCCAAAGTCCACATGGTGCGGTTTGTAATTCGTCCCAGATGGGGGGGGAGAATAAAGAAGGCACAACATTCGAATTCACAGTCCAGGAAAAAGTTACCTGGCATTACGAGACGGAAACTACCGACCAATCTCTATCTCAGTAAGCTTACTGATGAGTTCATTCAACTTTCCTACCGAAGACGTTTCGGGGTATTGATGTGACAACTGCACAATTCACAGCACGTAGTCAGAGAAATCACGGCTGCTGAAGGGAATATTCAACTTATAACCCAACCCACATACAGTCCGGATACGCACACCATCAAAAACATGCGAGATATCGGGGAAGGTGTGACGAGATTCTCTATACGGTGAGTGGACTGATGACAGCGGATGTCTAGAGGAAGTTGGAAGCAGACATGCCACAGAATTTAGTCACAGTAGGTCAAAAAAGTGCCAGCGATTGGGAATCTTTCACACCTTGAAGAATGTTTTCCACTTGGTTTGAACTGTCCTGATGGGCATTGCGTGTTTTCCATTACGGGGACATGTTTTGTGCGCATCAACTGGAACACGGTCAACAACTTCAGTGAAAAGTTGCGTTAGGTTACAGTGGTTCGTAAATTGGTTTGGATATGATCAAACCAAAGAACGCTTGAACTAAGCACCATAGACGATTCAGTAACGTATACCCATCAAGAGAGCCAAAACGTTCCCAAAAGACCGGCCATATTTGCATTATGTTCACTGATAAGTGTGTATTGTGAAGTAATGAAAACCTGAAAGCTTCAAATGGCACTGGAGGGCACTCTTTTGAGGACCTCCCTTAACTTTCAACATATGAATTGTGCTCGTTCAAATAAATTGATTCGTTACAGCTGTATTGCACATATCACCAAGTACCCGATCCAGTTGAAAGGATTGTATTCGCTTCACCATTTATAAGTTGCTCCAAGACATTATAATGAAATTGAATCTTACGAGGCAGCCTCCGATGAGTATAAGATTGTTGTATCCCGCTTCAATTCTTAGTTTCGCCTACTATGCTTGAAGAAGCGTGTCGGAAAGTCGTTTCTGGCAGGGGAACTGTTTACAACTATCCCATTTGGTTGTGCTTTCTCGTGAACATTGAAATCATCATTGTGACCTACTGGAACCTACTTTCCCTAAGGTGCATAATTTGATTCTCCATACAGTACACTATGGATCCGAGGTCTTGCATCCCAACCACACCTCTTTCGACAGTCACCTTACAAACCCGACGCAATCACTCTCGTCACCTCACAGGAAAAATTGGGAACATTGTGCGTGTTTCGCTTTTATTACGGCTCGTCAACAGTGCACATTCTTGGTCGTGCAGCGATTTGAACCCACAAAACCAGGCATGCGAGGAGAACGTATTACCGCTACTACATCGGCACATGCTGGACGCACCCGAATCATCAGGTCCAAACTACCGAACGTGCTCACATCTGAGCTCGTGTTGGCGAAACTAGAATCCAGTGCTTCCCATCATTGGTGAGGACTACCCGGGATAATTGAGCCAACACAGGAACAGGAATATCCCGAAAAATACTGACGTGAATTTAATGGCAATTCGGCAAAGAGCGAAACTCCTTACAACTCATATTAGGTTTATGACCTACAGCTTCCCCGTAATGTTCCGCAATGGTGAACCACTTGCCGTCGTTTCAAAGTGAGCACAATCCTTCTCAGGTTTCGCTTGTTACCATCCTGGTTGCACTTTGTGACGACTCGGTTTGAGAACGGTGGCGAGTACTTCTGTCTATACGGTCGTTGTCTTCTACATTACATGTTTTGTACACTGGCTGGATTCATCGAGGTACGGCATCCCAGTAAAAAAACTGTGACACTAAAAACGCAATGTGGACCCAGCGCAGAAAGCAGATACTCCTTCGTTCACGAGGTTCACACCAAACAAGCATCAGAAACAAGATTCATTACGGCAGTCGTTGCCCGTATATACATATGTACGCGCAGATATCGAAGTTTGGCCCGAATGATGATTACGGAAACAATCAGGGCCGTGAATACCCGATAGCACAGACCTGAGACGAGGCGAACCACTCGGGAACGCAATTCATGCTTACTAGTTGTCTCCAAGCTACAGCACTCTACTATCGTGTTGGCAGCATGAATTTATTTGCCTACAAGTTCATGAGTCGGGGCGAGATGGCTCAAGTGGTTAGAGCGCAAATTTACTGACCGGAAGGTCCGTGGTTCGAACCCGACCTCTGCCTCTCGACTTCCCCTGCCTAGGCTTGGGCAACCTGGCAGTATCCCATCCCTCGTGCTTCTTGCTGGTGGCATGGCAGCTAGGCACCGAAAGGGTGTTACAGCTGAACGATTATTATCTTATTATCATGAGTCGGAATCAATGGCAAGGGGTATATTAGGTGGAACAAATCCTGTCAATTAGAAACCCAGTGTCACTTAAGGTTGTTCCGGTCCTGGTGGACTGCGCTTAGTGTGCAGCGAGTAACCCTAACCCTTAAACGTTATGTGAAACATGGCGAAGGGTTCTTCTGTATGCGCTCACTCATTCTGTCTTGCTAGTACAGTAGTTACTCAGGTGCTCGGAACACATTCAGGGTTGCCTTTTCCGAACCGGTTGACATGCTTGATAAATGGTATACTGATATTGCATACAAACTGCTCTGAGTACTCACCGGAATAAACAGAGATGGATGAAGCTGGGTGAGTCGACTGTGAAGCCATTCAAAATCGCTGTACCGTCGCTCAACCTCAAAGTGCCCACCTGGATATTCCGGTTTTCTAGTCTGTTGAAGTTAAATAAAACCGACGAATTATGAACATACTGACAAAACAGAAAAGCGCAATTCACGCACCAAGTTCGAAAGGAACAGTTGGAATTTACAGTAGACAACCACAAAAAGCTTGGCATACAGTGTGACTGGACTTTGTTGATTTTCAGAGACCTGTAACTGTGGCGAACTTCGTTCTACACATACATGACTGACGAGCAAAATCCAGGTTAACCATACGGCAGAAAATAGTAAGTACCGTCTTGTGACCAGTCACGTGACACAACCTTCGGGGATAAAGAAAATTAAAGCACGTGGATTCTCTGCTAAAGCGTGCAGGGGTATGGCTGGATCTGTTTCAAAAGTTTGACACAGAGAAGCGTTGTCAGACGAGAAACGAGCGCACCACTTGTGTTCAGCAGTGCGAACCGTCACTTTCCTGATTCTCTCTAGCGTATGTAACATGACAATCCTAGCAACAAATCGTAAACACACAGTCAGTTTAATAACCTACAGAAGTGAGGTCTTTTGGATGAATGACGTATTTTTTATTTTAGCCTCTTCTTAGGACAGCGAGTTCGGTATGGATGTTCTCAAACTTTTGCTTCATTTACTACACTACACTTATGAGTGACAAATGGACGAAAACACGAGGGTAAATGTTGATCTTCAGTTCGACATTCTATGGGTTCGCTGGGGGTTGACCGCTTGTGTCCAGCGCTTCGCGAAACGCCGAACTATCACCGGCAAGCGGACAAACTGGGTGAAATACTTTCCTCAACACCACGGCAGCGGTGGAACTTGAATGGCGCAACGACCCAATGGAACACTGTTGTAACTGACTGTTGTCCCCGCTCCAGCGCCTTGGTGTCGGAAAAAGGCTCGTAACAAAGAACACAACAGCTTCATTGCAAACAAGCGAGTGCCAAAGTTACAAGGGGCCTCGCCCTGTTTGAAGGGCACTTCTGACACTGATCCAGACCGTCTGATCGGAGTTTGGTGAACACCCATCATCATCGACCGTGTTTCTATGAAATGCCTGAACACTCATCATCGCCGGTCACGCGTCTGTGGCATGCCTGAACACTCGTCGGCCGTTGCTGAATTGATCGACTGCTTGAGCGTTCGATCGGGAGCAGGCTTTTCTGGCCTGGATGTATGACGGCTTCCCTGCTGTGATTTTGACGGGGTTTGAATGCCTCAGTAGGTTTCGGGCATTCTGGGACTATTTTCAGGAATCTGACCTTCCTGACAACCACAACGACCGCAGACTTGTTTTCCAAGACTTAACTACGCCAAAAGTCAAAAAGGAGAGGGTCAGATAGAGAGTAAATGCATTTACACCGGGTCAGCAGATAATCTCCTACCGTCTGGGATAGGATTGTGGGGGCCGTAAGGTTTGTCCTTCAAGTGACGGCCACCACCAAATTTATGAAAGCGGTGATGATAACTTCTCTTCAAGGCAGACGGAGTCCGAAAAAGTTATCTTTAAAACCGTCGATCGGTCGACTGCGTGAAATGGCAGATTGGTGCGACATAAGGCACTCAGAAGGGATGAGTTGCGCCCTGCACTGTGGAAGGGATGGGAAGCTTTAGTAAAGGCTGACAGCCCTACCATAGGGCATTGTGAACGAAAACAAACCGTGAATAGAAAATGGAAAAGAGGAAAACGCCGTGCAAAAACTGTCGCGGCATCAACCTGGGAGCATATCGTCCCAAATATTCTCTGGCAATGATTGATCGAGTCCAGAATGAGACTAACGAAGGTCGTCATTCACTAGCTGAAAGCTGTTACTGACTCGGCCAATCTTCAGAAACTATGGGTACCGAAAGATTAAAGGTCTCCTTTTCCGGTACTCATGTCTATTTATATACAATGTTTTAAAAAAATACATTCCTTAGAATCCACACGAGCTCCCTGAATCAGATCTGTTATAGACAAAACCATTCTAAGTGGTCCATGGTCTTGCTAGATGTTTTCCGCAACTGAAGTACCTGCTTGGCAACCAAACACCCGTTTTCTAATTACCTTGTGACGAACCCGTTGACGTCATCCTACATCAGCAAAGCTTGAGGCATCGGTGGTCGAAAACTTGAAAACGCCTCACATCATCTGTCCGCAGAAGTCATGTCTCGCAACCATACACCAATACAGCTCTCAGTGTACTCCGAAACATACTACCCTTAAGACCAGTGATATGCCTCTCTGAAGCAACATGTGACGCAAATTGGCAAACGTGGTTCGGGTCTTCGAGATTCGTGCAATGACCTCATCAGACGAGCCTCAACCGAGGTATCTAAAATTCTTCACAACATTCAGTGCTTCTCCTTGAATTACAAGAGGCATGTTCAGAGATTACACGTTCTGAAGCGTGACTTTACACTTTGAAGGTGCAAAGCGTATGCTGGTGGTTGTCTGTTTATTCAACAGTGTTTGTGCCCCACCTTCGTCTTCAAGGATTAGGACGATGTCGTCTGCATACTTCAGATCGACAAGGCTATCACCAACAACAACTTGCACACTGGAGCTTTGTAGATCTTTCAGTGTTCAACTCAGTATTTCACCAACGACGAAATTGAACAACAATGGGTAGAGTAGACATCCTTATCGGACACCGCTTTTTGTAGGAAAGTCTTCAGAGGGCCTACCGTACACTCTCACGCGCCCCGAAGTAGGTGAATAGAGGGACCAGATTATGCTCACAAATTTCTGGGGCATTCCCTCCCAGATATGACGTTCATGGTTGTACGCGGACTGGGATACCGTCAGGGTGCCGACACCTAAACAAGAAGACGATTAGGATCCTCGGTCAAAGCCTTTGGCTCAAAAACCTGATTAGAAAGCAGCAGGTGGTTGCCGGCATACTACTACACTTGTGTACAAATGGCGGATAAACGTAACAAGACAATGATAGAAGGGGGCGATTGGGGCGGAGGAGTTTATGAAACAGAAAGCAGGGTGGGGGGCCAAGAAAAGATCAGACGCCTTATCACAGTCACCAGCACGGTCCGAAATTTGAGTTGGAAGAGGGACCAAATACAGAATCGGAAACTGCGGAAAACTTCACCCCATTACCGACTGGATCGGTGCGCAGCGCTTAAACCAGTGTTGTGCAGGATAAGGTGACCAAATTACAGGGGGCAAGATGGCTCAAGTGGTTAGAGCGCGAATTTACTGACCGAAAGGTCCGTGGTTCGAACCCGACCTCTGCCTCTCGACTTCCCCTGTCTAGGCTTGGGCTTAGCGGCGAAGTCATACTAGAAGATGGCTTTGAAGTTCGTTTAAAATAAAGGTAAAAAGGTGATACGCGTCCTGGCCATCAGGAGGCCGATAAATACAAGGGATTATAGTTGGAAAGTGAGCAACACATAAGGATCAACTTAATCCGGGAAGATAAGAGGAGAGAGAGGCGGTCCGAGATAATTCAACATTAATAGAACGAAAACGATTGACCGGAAAGCTCGTGAGTCAAACACTGGCTTTTCGATCGCTCGTCTGGACGCGCGCAACCTTACGGTATTTGGTGCCTATTTCGAGTTTCAAGGTGCAAGTTTGGAGAGAGAGAAACTGCTGAGATGTCCCACACCAGAGACTATCACCATATGTGCTGACTTAAGGCTCGAAGCTAAGAAAGATTATTCCTGACGAGATCTACCTCGGCTGGTTCGGCCTACGAAATTCACTGATATTGCCGTCCTTGTGGGTGATAGGAACAAGCAGTATGGTTCAATGAATCCTGTAGAAGCTCACGTAGGTGGTGGACCCGGATTAGAAAACCAAAAATGCATCAGTGGAATTCTATAGTCTTACTCGACGCAGAATATTGGAATTTCACGGTGGACACCCGTGACATTCAGCTCGACTTCTGCCCTAGGCGTGTTTACACATCACACTCCAGCAATTACTACCGCTACTGTTATTATCATTGCATTAAACAAGGAAAAGGAGTTTTTTTCAGTGAGAACTCAGTCAAACACTATTGTTGAAGGGAGGAAAGCCCTTCGCTGAGAAGTTGTTTATTAGCAAACATGAACTAAGCAGTTACAAGCCATTAGGCACGAAAGTAAACAATTCATCTGCACAGTTTTTGAAAAGTGAACATTCTCACGCGTCGTCTTGAACTTTCCGTTTGTTGACTGTTAAACAATAGCAAACGAATACTGCGAAGCGGTTTCATGATTTCCGTAGTAATCTTCACCTTCCATCGGATGCGGGGACGGAGACTGGACATCAGACCATAGACTACTTGAATGCTTCATCAGCAGTGCACATCGTTATACACCACGTTTACATATCACACCCTAGCAATTACTACCGCTCCGGTTACTACAATTGCATTAAACGACCAAGAGGAATTTTTCTAATGAGAACTCAATCAGGCACCATTGGTGTCTTTTGTCAAGCGAAGAGTTTCCATGTGAATTCACGACTCCATTCAGAGCGCCGTACGACTCTCTTGGGGATGAACGTGCTAAGAAAAGATCTTTCCCGAGCTCTCGCATCCACCAGTGTAAGACAAGAGTGTCACTATCACTATTCTTGTACCTTTATTTGGAACATGCTGATAGATCCATATCTACTTGCTCATAACGCTTGCGCGGTAGAAATGCTCCAGGGGCGTCTGCTTGTAGTCATCAACACCATTGAGGGCAATACTAGATGAGAACACTCATGCACCACTGCCGTACAACTGTGAGTTTATTTGAACATCCTAACAGTGGAAAGACAAAATGGAACAGGGAGATGGACTTAGGGCTACCCTACAACAAACATTCGAGGTGACTGCACCTTCAACAGAGTCAGACAACCTGGAGAGAAACTGACAGAACAGACGCCAATGACATCTGTTGGCCGCCATATCGTTCAGTGCCTCCTGCCAAGCACAGGGAGGATCAAGTGGAACCCATTCTGGGAGGTGAACAGCAGCAATAGAGCCCAAACTTTTCGTAACACCACCGTCACGAAGAGACTGGACATTACCGTGGTGTGAGGGTTTGTGTACTTCGGCGACCCAATGAGCTATGCTGGGAGTGTACGCGCGACAATCGCAGAGTCTCTCATACCAGGTTAGTCAATGGTTAAAGGCCTGACGAAGAGTCTCCTGGTCCACCAGGTTGGGGGTTGAAACATATGGCGACTTGTTCCGTAGAAGTGGTAATGCATTTGCATTTCCTGCCAAACACCGCTGCCTTGCGGTTAGGCTTTTGAGCCAAAGGCTTTGGTTGAGAACCCTAATCGTCCTCCTGTCTAGGTGTGCGCGACCTGACAGTATCCCAGCCCACGTACAACCATGATACCTACATCTAACAATAAACTCATGCCACATCGGCCGTCGCGTGGTGCCATCAGCCGGGTCGCCTTACTCGCTGCATACAGCGCAGCGGGTAAGCGAAAACAGGCTACTGCTGACGCCTCCCTTCTTTCTATTTCACACACTTTTTGTTCCCCCTCTCCCCCCCCTATCTGGCCGCCTTCAATGTAAGCACTCTGAAGCAGGCAGGACAACAAGCTGCTCTTGCTCTCACACTGG
>SJOL01000886.1:96335-118771 GCA_004794785.1 Opisthorchis felineus | reverse complement strand
TGTCTTTGATCTTCAGGATATCGTGCGGTACCCGATTTCTTTGTCTTCAATGGCATACTATGCATCAGGACGATTCGCAAGCAGCACTGAAGCCCCCTCGAACTGTTTAAATATTTTGCTTTGTGATACCATCAAGATTTCACAAAAGCAACGTATGTCACGGGGTTAAAACTATTGATTTACATTAAGAGAAAGGCAAGAAAACCTACGTATTAACCGGAAATTATTACAAGTTCATCCAAATATTGTCTAAAATTGAGCCAAAAATGACTGAAAGCCAACCGGTTTCTTTCGTCGGTAATGTCAAATCCTGTCTTTGAAGACTATTTCGCCTCAAACCAAAATAAAGTTGTTGACCTAGGACGGTTTTCAGATGAGGTATCTGAGAGTAGGCTTACTCCGTTTGCAGGAAGATGGTGATCTTTTTGAAGAACAACGAACCTTGGAGGGGTTTGTTCTCATGTACGACGTTTCATTGGAGAAGCAATATTAGAAGTGATGTTAGAAGGACTTAAATTACACTTTAAAATTTTTTAGATGATTTAAAGGTTTTAAACTTCTTAAAATTTAAATGTTTAATTTCTTTAAACATTTAAATTAAACTTAATGAGGTCAACTGGGAAAACAATCATGTGAAAAGTTCTGTTTTCTGGCTATCTTTGTGCTTTTGTTATTCTCTTCCCCCATTATGATATGGAAGGAAAATAGGTTGAGTGCCCAGGTCATTTAGTTCTCTAGTCTCTAGGCTTGGTAAGGAAGGCGATGATGTAAACACAGTCGTTTGTTGGCTACTTATTCCGCGTATTTGTGAGTCATCAACGTGTGTGGCACTGATTTTTGTACTATTAGTGAAAATCCACAAAACGAATCGTCGCTTAGACATTTCACCGTCGCATTCAGGCATTCAGAAGTGTGGTCAGTTCAGTGCTGTCTCACGTGACGACACTGAATCACATTCCTGATTGGTGGAGAGACGGCGTGCCGCTTTTCCATTTGGGTAGTAGTTGAGCTATCAAATCAAACTGGTCAGTTTTTTTGGTTGGGTAGAGCTGTATGTCTGTGTAATGGCCGCACCCATAACCAATCCAACCAATGACATTATGTCTAGTATGGTTTCAGACTGAACGCTCCTTGGTTGTTGGTCTTTTCGCCGAGCTTGGCAGTTGGATTGCAAACGTTTCATCACGTTTCATCATGAGTGGGTCCCACTCAACCCTGCACTGACGATGTCACCTCGATTGATGATGAAACGTCTGCAATCCAACTTCCAAGCTCGGCGAACAGACCAACAACCAAGCAGCGCACCCGAGCTACCTATATTCCAAAACATTGCCACTGAACGCTCCATATGTAAGCTCTGTAATGCTCTGTATAATGAGGATGAGAATTCGCGAGAGATATGGACGTGTTCTGTAGATAAGATTAGAAATGTACCCCTGTCTTCTTTCGAGATTAATCAGGGAGAATCCCCTCTGTGTTCTCACGGTGTTGGCAGCTCGGTCACACCTGCCTCACCGAAAGGTTTTTTAGTTTCATTTTTCCAGTATGAATGCGCGAAGCTTGTCCTTAAAACTACTTAAAATGTGTTCCTTGGACTTCAGTCAAGTCAGACGTTGAGACAGGCATTTCTGCTTCACCTTCTAAAGCTCGCTCTAGAGAGGAAGTATCTTTGTCCTGAAAAAAAGCCTTAGACCGTTTTGTAAGCGCATATTTCTAGTGCACTTCGAAACATAAGTTGACGTCACAGTGTAACCAAAGATACTATTCAAACCGTCTCTGTTAGCTGACAAGCTGACTTAGATAAAATTAAGAGCTGTACAATCGGCGTGCTGTCTATGAAGAGTCCCAAAACTGAGCAATTGAGAAACCTAGATTTTTCGTGAACAGTTATTTCATGTTTTTTTTTCAAAGCCTAATTTTTAGTCGAGTTCAGTACAAGTTTTTAATCTCGCCAATGGCTTTTATAGAAAATGTTTTAAACATCTCGAGCCCTAGGTTGAAAACCTCGGCCACATACTTACCGTTTGCTGTGATACAGTACACCTCCCTCAAAACACATCTCCAAGTAAGGGTCATTGCAGCCGAGTAAGAAATACTTTCTGGCCTTCCAAATTTGCGTAAAATTGCCCACCGCATAAAATCACACTTGTTAACCTTGCTTGTTGTTCACCTTTAAAACGACAGCTGACCGCAAAGGTATATACATTTTTTGGGTGTTCTGCATCGCGGTCCCCTGGTCCTGTAGGTCACTGAGAAGATCATTATCTACCTAGCGGATGGTAACAGTAGATAGCATCCTCACATCTTTTACGCATTTTTTGAAGAACACTTTCCACTCCGTCATTGCTCTAACGGATAGCTAACACATATGACTCCTCAGTTGATAGACAAATTTCTGCAACCAAAAGCCAGCTGATTGCCCCTCAACCTCAATTTGACTACGTAAAGTTCGCGATTTGCCGCATCAAATTCAGCGGACGCGGAATACAAAATTTTTGAGAATCCGAATGGTCTGTTAATTGGAGAGTGATAAAACTTTTTGATGAAAGGAGCGGATTTTCTTCCTCTATGGGGTTCAACTCCCTAAATAGCGGCAGCTTGTGTTCGCGAGTTAAAATACTATTGGACCACAGAAGCCATCATTCGGGGAGCCAATCAATAAGTGACCACGTGATGTGGTTTCCGTTATTCAAGGATGAATGTCACTATTTCCTGTCTAAGTGAGGGCTAATCACACAGTGATTTCAAAAGTATTCGAGAATAACGCGGATCAACAGCCATCAGGTGAACTTAAAAACATTTGAAAGACTCACAAAATTCTGGCGTAAAAACTAAATCCTTCGAGCTGGCGGAGTAAATAGGAAAGCAAACTTTAAAAGTGTTACTGTTACCTTTGTTTACGCAGTCCTCAATAAAGGCTGATGTTGCTGTTGCTCGAACAAACGTAATCCTATCTGTAAACCGCCTCCATCCAAATGATTTGACTGATGGGTCAGGTGACGCAAATGAAATCCTAAAGCGTATATTTTTAGATTTCTATTCTTTCATTAGATACACCCATTTACCTATTAAAACCCGGCTTTTACTGATCAGGGAGACACAGCAGTGGGTCAAAACTGTGCACAGTTTTTTTAAACCATGCAGCAACAAAAGTTGTGACATGCATTGCGTGTTATGATCGTTTTGACATACTCCGATCATTTTATTGATGATGTGGTTTTGTGTCACTTATCCTGGCTTAAACAAGAAGCTTGCTGGAGCTCTGTTTCTCATCCAGTGTACTGCGAACGTCGTTTTTAGACAGACGTTTGCTTAACTGACTTCCACTCTGTGGTGTAGTGTGTCTTGAGTCGTCTCAGTTACCGCAGTGTTTTCCAGTCGGACATGTATATTATGAAAAGACCTAATGGTTTTGACTGGAACTTTGCATTTGTTTTTAGCAAGCATTACTCTTTGTTAACCTTGACTTATCTGTACTTTCGTTCACAGGACCCTAAGTTTTCAATTGTCCATGGTTAACTGGACATATCATCTGGACCAACTGATCGGATTGAGGTTTGACTCCGTCGGAGAAAACTTAATAAATGATCTTTACAGAGAACTCAGAATATTTTGTGTGGTAAGTGTAGCAATATGCCGCTTATTCATGAGCGCCCTTATCACGTAGCATGCTGCAGCTAATTCGGTTTGTCGTAGAAATTACTGGTGATTAAGTGACTTCAGAAACCTCGAAAACAAACTTGCCTGGAGCACTGGCGAATCTTTTCGCGTTGGAAATCAAAAACTTATGAGTAGAAGTAATTGGGCGCTTCATAGTCCTTGTTTGGCGGAGAGTCCATTGTTGAAAGCTTTCGCAGACTTTTCAAAAGGACTCAAGTCAAACGGAATCTAATGCGACGGTTGCGATCTTGGTATTGTTGGACGGGGGGAGAGTTACAAAAAAACTGCAAAGGGTCTCCTCAGTTCTTCTGTGTTCTGGATATCATTAGTTGATCTTAGGGTATGTAAAAAGGGGAAGATGAATAGTGTACCTACAGTTTCGACTCCGATTCCAGCCAGATTTCCCTACAAAAAGTGTGGGGGGGGATGGAGTAGATAAGTTAGGGTGGAATGACCGATGGGTCGTGAAGCCTACACATGTGAGGAAAACCCATCAACGTTTGTTTGCAGATTTCTGGCAAACGCCATAGCAAAGAACCCGTCTGCTGGTTGTTGGTCAGGTGGCCGTTGATCTGTTCGCCGAGCTTGCCAATTGACTTGCAAATATTTCGTTACCATTCGAGAAGACATCCTCACCGCGCTGATGAAGCAGAGTGATCTAAAATTATCACATAAATCCTCCCAGAACGTTTACACTCACTATTATACGTCAGATATTTTCTTGTCAGACTGTTATATCTGACTGCTGTCCCCGCTCTAGGGCGTATTCCCAGAGAAAACTCGCCGGCAAGGAAAACAACAGCTTTACTCCAAACAAGCGAGTGCGTGCAAGTACAACGGCCTTGCGCTGCATTTTGGAGGGCGCTGTTTGACCTTGATCCAAGGCTATCCTCGCGCTATATTTTGAAGGGCGCTGGTTGACCTTGATCCAAGGCTGTCTGATCGGCGTTTAGTGTAGTTTCACGGTCTCAGCAGGTTTCGAGTATTCTGGGATAATCTTCAGGAATCTGACCTTCCTGACACAGACTAAGCAGTGAATGTCGCTAATCAATGATTCTTTGTGAAAAGGTGACCGATTCATCCCCGAAAGGATGAGGAACGGCATGAGATTTAGTCAAGCGAATTGTTGGTGGTGATACGAAGAAGTTTGCTCCGAAATGAATTTGACCACAAACGAGGTGGAATGTGGCATGAAAAAATATGTCGTGCAGCATAGGTATAAGTGATATAAATAGTTTGGAAACAAATTATCCCTCACTTCATTCCAGGTTCTCATTTGTCACCATATTTGTATTTCTACAAAATAGAATTAGTGTTTTACTGATCCAGTCTTTTTTCCAAAAGAACAGCTTTGACACAGCCTGATGTAATAATTTTCTATGCAAGCTGGGATTGTGTGGGGTTTTGAAAAACCTAGAAACCAATAAGTTGAAAGGAATTCCGAGCAATAATTTTGTCTTTCAGCATTACCAATCATAACCAGTACTGTTGTACTATTTTCTTATGTTTTTGCAAAACGCGTAGGTTGGGGAGAGATTTGCACACAAAGTGATATTCACACACAGGGACTTGTCCATGGATGTGCGCTTTCATGGTGATTTGTTCGGTGATTTAATGCTGAAAAGATCTGCATTGGGAGAACCAGAGAAGTGTAAAAAAACGTTTTACAAGGCAAAATTTCTTAAATTTTGAAGGATCCGAGATCAATTACATGAAATCAGAAGAGGTTTGGATGAACTTAATTCTCTCCAAGTGAGATGAGGATCATTTTAAAGACGACCCCTGTAAGGTTGGATAAACCCGGCTTATTCATGGAGAAATACATTTTGAGTTGAGTCCACTGAAGCACGTAGGCTGTGTAACATGGGCGGAAGATCATAGCATTATCGGATTTTATTTTCCTTCTCTCATCCATTTACTAACTGCTCATTATTATTATTACTATTAAAATACAGTATGGTGTTAAAAACTGGCTGATAAATATGACACTGGTGCTCGGAGCAGATCCATCGTGCTCAGGCCGGCCAATGACACTTAGCTATGTCGCGCCAAATTTCCCGCCCTTCCGGTATCCTTTCAGCTGCAAAGGACTCATGAACACGTGCATAGAAATATATTCAATTCCAAAGAAGAAGGTTGCTGTCCCACGTCTTCTCTTCTGTGGGATTTCTATCCATCTCTGTCGTTGAGTAGTCTTTTGATAACAGTTTGTCAACGCAAAGACGCTACATACACCAGAGTTTATTCGGGTCCGTTGAAGGTTCAGGAACAGCAGACGTGCGTATCGCTTAGCGTTTTGGCCACTCGTTTGTTCGCCTAACTCCAACTGGCTTTGTGTTATTCTAAAGTTTCCCAGATTTGATCTACTACAAATGTATGCCGCCACAATGGAGCTGTTGTAGACAGGCTGATTGTGCACGACAGTGCAGTAAGAGTATGAAAGAATTCTGAAAACCTCACGACAACGTTACACATCATGTTTCTTCCTATTAAATTGGCGAGGAAAACTCCGCACGATCATGACTGCTCAATGGGTATGTTTGCCGTGCGAATAGAGAATGTGAGTTTGGGCTGTCTTTCACACCACAGAAATAAAATTTCTTATTATAACCAAGTGTTTCAAACATCTGTTTAGGAAATGTGAACGGATTTTCAGGTCTGTATTTCCCCAAAGTAAAAACGATTAGCGAACTTGTGAATGGGTGACTGGAATGGTATTGCGCAGATCATTACACGAACATGAGGAAGTCTCGACTTTACGGCTCAATGTATTTCCCAGCTGGAATGACCTTTATTTTGGCTTGCGTATACTGAAAAGCCGCAACTTAATTGATGCAATTAACATGAGCAGTGGATATGAGAAAAACACCTATGAACTGAAATGATTGATCATTTCAGTCTGTGCAGATAATTTGTTTGCGAACTTGACTACTTACGTGCAGTCAAGCATACAGTTATGTTAAACCTGCCTGCCAAAAGTTGACTGCAGATCAAGTGGTTGTTCACTTGTTCTCCGAGCTTGCAAGTGTTTCGTCACTAATCGCGAAGCATCATCGATACGCACCCAAATTCTATATATGCGAATGCTGCGTGAAAATTCCTAAACTCGATAGATGATGAAGTCGACGAAATCAGGTATTACTAGGCCCAGGTGTCACCATCATCATCGATTTTAAACACCGCTCTCTTGACGTACAGAGGTTGTGCTGCCATTGTTTCATTCCCTGGTGATTTTGAGAGGTGGGTAGATAGCTGCACATTGGAGGTGGTGGTTGATATAATCGGTGCGTAAATGCAGGGGTCAATGAAAATTTCATTGGGGAGATAAGGAGAGGATCTATGCACTGAAGGCAACAGATTGGATCTAAATCTTCCATCTTAAAGTGGTGGTTGGGCTTGAGTGCCGCAATCATCCCACTGACCACACTGGCTAAAACGTCGTTCCACAAGGTTCAACCATGCCAGGAAACCCAGAGAGCAGTAGTCAGACCAAGCGCAGCGAGACCCCGTACTACGAGTAATCGTGCTACCAGTTGGTCTGGGGGTAAAGTCGTACTGTCCTCTGTGACAGGAGTGTGAAGACAGTAAGGTGTTTCCTCCAGGCGACCAGCGTGTCCATATTTATGGAAGCAGCGATGTTGCCTTCCCGCGAGGAAAGATGGGTTAGAAAAATGTCGGCCCTAAATCCGCACTCTCCGATCGCCCTCGGTTGACCGTGACCGCCGGTGCATTATTCAGTGAGGACGAAATACTTTTAGAGCCAGAGTTGGGTGCTACTCAAAAGGCACTAGCTGTGCGCAGCCACATCATGCTAATGTATTACTCCCTGCGCCCTCTGGTTAGGCCGACCCCCTGCAGCCGAGCAAGTCATCGGCTCCAGGAAGGGACTCTGAAGAAAACCCCAATGCCCGCCTCATCGCGGGTAGCAATTTTGAGTTGAAGGCTTAGTGTGCCTCAGGCAAACCCTCTTATTCGGCCTTGGCAACCAGGAAACATCATTTGCCCGCACAGTTCTTTTTCCACCGATATCCATCCGCAACCACATTCCACCACATAAGCAAACGTTGCTGGCTCATTTGATTGTCCGGCCAGATGTCCTGAAACGTATTGGCCTCATGCATCTCTCCTGGCACACGAATCAGGTATGTTTGCACATGCCAACTTTTCTGACACAAAACGTCACTCTCCATAGAAATGAGGATGAAACTGTATGGAAGGAAACTACTGATAGAGCTGCTGAAAACTTGAGAAAACTTGTGGAAAGCCTTGTGAATAAATTTTCCTCACGAAAAAGTGCTAAGATATCCAGAATAGCATACCAGCTGAAAAATGAGTCGGCCTTTGTGCAGCACATTCAGTTGAAGAATATCATAAACGAAATTGGTGTGCAATGGAGAGTAATTCGCAGAGGCTGGTATTAATTCATATTTTTGATGACAACCAACCACCATAGAACCCATCACCAGGGAGAAATCTTCCGGTTTTGAGACTCCGACTCCAGAGGAGCTTCAAAAAGATGGCAACAAAGGACTACCAGACCCGCTTGAGAGTCGGAGTCGAATGGTGCAGGGCTGAATGCCTTGCAGACAGAATAATGTCAAACAGTATTACCAGAGAGATTCTGGGTGGGTTTGACATGTGAAACATGGCGATCAGGAATTATTCTACAAATTCTGCTAGAACATTCATACCCACAGTTATATGTGAGGCGAGATGGCTCAGTGGTTAGAGCGCGAATTTACTGACCAGAAGGTGCGTGGTTCGAACCCAACCTCTGTCTCTCAACCTCCCCTATCTAGACTTGGGCAACCTGGCAGTATCCTGGCCCTCGTGCTTCCTTCGGGTGGAATGGCAGCTAGGCACCGAAAGGGTGCTACAGCTGAACGATTATTATATCTTTACAGTTATATGTCGAATGCCTTCTTGTGATACTATGCTATCAAATTCACTCATCAATGATTTTTTCGAGATTTACGTTCAAGACGATTAGGGATGAGATGGGATGTACTCAAGCAAATTGTTGCTGAAAATACGGAGAAGTTTGCTCCGAACGTAAACTGACCACAAACGAGCTGGATTGTGGCAAGAAAAAACACACGACGCAGCATATGAATGTGCGATGGAAAAAGTGTGAAAATAAATTATTCCTCTGCTGCTGATGAACTCTAATAAGAGCGAAACTCGAGTCCAGTGCTTCCCTTTGATGTGTGGACTCACCGGAATAATTACGCCAGAACAGGAGGACGATCGTTCAAACGAGAGTGGTGTGAATGTGAACAAAAAACTTCCACTGTTTTTCGGTACTAGTTTGCATGTTCATCTGTTCGGTAATTGTGTGTAGCACATCTTAGCAATCGAACAACAGTACTGAAGCCCTTTGTTCGGTCCACGTCGATGTAAACCATTTTCAACAAAAATCAATATGTTTGCGTCTGTTTGCCCTCATTATTATGCCCAAACACAGTTCAAAGCTGGAAATGAGCGTGGCTTTTTTGTCGAGGTACATGATTTGAAGTGAATACATGGAATAAATGAACTCTTTTTTGGATGGTCACTGTGCGCAAAAAAAACCGTCCTTGTATTTATACTTTGGTGACCGCCAATTGGGAAAAATCAAAGTAGGTACAGTAGCTTTCTGCTACCTTGATCGGGCAGCTGGAAAGTGTTTTTCAGATTTTCCTTAAGCATATCTGGATGGATTAGTCGAAAATCTTGGGACGATCGACCAGCTTGCTTCCAAACTTCCTTCAAATTTACCCCCACTTGTAGATCAGAATTTGTTCATCTTCATTCTCGGTCAATGAATAGTCAAACAGAAGGGCTCCTGGGATTGACAGTTTTCCGGCACAGCTGAACTAATGGTATCGTTGGAATGCCAGAACTGATCTCGTAAACTGTTTGGACTTTGATGAGTATAAAGAATGGAGTGGACAGAAGTTTTGATGTTGTGGATACAAAACAGAAAGTTTGATGCTTTTGTATGAATATACTACTCATGAGGTTACTGAAAAACCCCAAATGTTTTGCCCGTCTTAAGACACAATCAGTAGGTACATGCCCAAAGTTTGCATCAATTTTATGTTCTGCGTGACGTTTGCCTTAGACCAGACAAAATATGTCAAGACTGTGTACACCGCAGCGCTTTTTTGTTCCACTTGGTCGGGAATCTAAACGTCAGAGCAGGTATTATATAGGTTGAGCCTTTAGTTTCCAACTTAGGGGAGTACGCATAAAGAGTTCAGAGATTTTTGGAAAACCCTTGCAATCATATGTCATCAGTTCACCCGTTTCACTTATTCCCTCATGTTATAGACTGTGCATAAGTGGCTCATGCTTCTAATATTTTAACTGGGTATGGATCACTGGTAAAACAGTTATTCGAACATCTTGCGAATAAATTTTATGTACCTTGCGAAGCCAAGAGTTACCATAATCTTGTTTCTTTCTTACTGAGGCTAATGGGAAGGACGATCTCATGGTTTTTCGTGGAGGATTCCACCTTGAGCCCTTGGTTTGTGGCTGAACGCTAAACGAACCGCTGGATGAAAACACTTTCAACCTGCCTTTTTAAAGGAGGTAGCGCCTTTGGCCTTCAATCTCTCAGTTGACGTCATGAGATCCGGTGTTGCTACGCAATTTTTCCTATACAAGCTTATTATTATCAGTGGGGAAGTAGGTTCACTTATCCTTTAGTTTAGCTGGCTACGTCTACCGAAGTACACCCCGATCAGCCACATCCACGCCAGTAAACAACATGGGGGACTTGGTATACGGAGTCATCCCGACGCAATGGAGAGTGCGTATGGAAAAGCACCTTTCTACCCAGTGCCAAGTACTACGCAATGTGGTCAACGATTCCGAATTTGGCAAGATTGTTCGGGACCTCAGCCTTTCTATCCGAGTCCATGGTGCATGCGTAAACACCTAGGAAGAGCTAGTGGCTGCTTGGGGCGATAGTCTGCACAACAGCGTTGATGGTTGCGGTTTATGAGAGTTGGTCGCTTCACCTCTGTCGAATCGATGGCTTGTGTTTCCAGAACGAGTGTATCCTCGGATATTTATCCGCAATATCCAGCTTCGACGAGAGTTAGAAGCGCTCGGCATGGTCATGTTGGCCAGACGATCTTATGTCGTGGAAACTGTGGCCAACCGGAGAGTTTGGTGCATATTTTACAGTCGTGCTGGATCACGCATGATGCCAGATGTGCTCGTCGTAATCGGGTTGCAAGGGAACTCGCAAAACGTCTCCGTCGCCTGGGATACACCGTCTTTGAGGAGTTGAGAGCACCTACTTTTACGTCCTTCATCAAGCCTGACCTAATCGCTGTTCGGGAGCGCCGAGCAACTGTGATAGACGTCAGCATCGTCTCGGATGGGCGCGGCGTGACTGTGTGGAATGAGAAGAAGCAGAAGTATGGTGCTGATGAATGTTCCCTTGCCATAATCTCAGCCCTACGCGCAATTGGTTGTGATGTCGAATTTTTGGTCCACCAACCGATGCTCATCTCTTATCGAGGGATCTGCTTTCCCCAATCCGCCAAGGCTGTTATTAGACTGCGACTTCCTAAGGTCACAGTCAGTGACTTGTGTTTGCTTTCCATTGTGGGCTCCCTGCGTACTTACGACACTCCTATGCGTGGTACATGGCGTTGAGTGCACATTCTTGCCACTGAATATCACAGCAGACCCAGTATGACGGACACTTTGTGCCTGATGTGCTAGTCTTGACTGTGCTAGCGCTTACCGCGCCTTAAAGAGCCTTCAGCATTGTTTGTCTTTTCTTCGGTTGTTGATCTTTACACGCGTGTTCCCACACCAAACATTCTTACGTTGGGATTCATCTTATCTGACTGGAACTGTTGGTGGCATGACTTCGAAAGAGACGTTTATCTCTTATCTCATATTCTCCTGTAACCCTTTCACATTCATCGTTTGCATTCACTTTTTATGTCTGTGAACATGCTCTTCAAAAATAAACGATGGCATTACTTGAAAGATGTTTGCATCACATGGTAATGTTAAATTAGAGTACTCCGTACACATCTGGCGATGATCATCAGCTCTCACTTCATGGAGTAGAATTTTACGGAACTGTTATTAGACTGGGTCCTCATATGGTCACAGTCAGTGACTTATGTTTGCTTGCCATTTTGGGCTCTCTGCGTACTTACAACAATTTTATGTGTGGTGGTGCACGGCATTGAGTGTATATTCTTGCCGTTGGTATTAAAGATGTAATTTCGAATGGCCTCATATCAAACGAGGTGCGAACTTCACACTGAGTTAAATTCAAAGATGTGCGTGTATTATGAAGTCCAAGAGGATAGTTCAGCAAGTGATATTTAAATGCACAAATCCAATTAAATTTAACTAAGAGTCTCTTCGTACCATATTTGAAAGAAGTTCTGCTAGGATGGATGTTCGGCCAAGAGGGAATTTTCATTAGCCTTGTAAAATTATTCTTCCTCTGAGCCACTTATTGATTAACGATGATGTGAGGAAATTTCAGTCAAGAATCACCTCAATCAGAAAAAGTCTAATTGATGACAACTAAGGTTGGGACAATCCCTTTTGGAACCTCATTCTGGGGTCTGTTCTGATTTGTTTGTTTCTCATAGGCAGTCAGAAAAAACATATATCTGTGCCTGAGTTTATCGAACGGTGGCTGACAGCACCAGGTGGCATGCATCTGTTAATGGGAGCGGGTAATTTAGGCTGTAGTGGTTTTCACACATTCTTTCGCTCCGATCGGTGCTCGAGACATTCGTCTATTCCATGAAGTCGTGAGCCATCGTGTAGAATTAGTGCTGTCCTACCTTCAAGATAAATACCCCAAATGAATGTGCGTTTCCAAGACACTCTCCCTCCCTGGTGGAATATTTCGAAGGAGACTACGTTACTTGAAACCACTGTGTTGGTTTCTCGGAAGACTTTTATAGACCGTTAACTTAGATATCAATGATAAAGTCTGCTCAGTAAGGCTTCCGTAGTGCTACTCTTGGAGACGGGAGTCACCTATTTCACCCAAGGAACAGTAAAGGACACTAATACGTGTACCAAAGTATAATAAAGATCATTTTGCACTTAATTCTTCGTGGCCAAAACCATAACGGAACCATATCAGACACATACTTTGATCCGAGCAGTCTTGGAGCATTGTCTCAGTCCACATTATAAGAGGCTGCTTTGAAGAGTTCTCTTCAAGGTTAAAGCGCATTCTGGGCAAAATCCTGCGGCAGGAAGATGCCAACACAGAGTTTACTTATTTAGTTCTAAAGAACATAAGCATTCGATTGCGTTTCAGTGTCTTATGATGGCCTGTCCTACTTATTACGAGGCCAAGAATGAGACAAGCTGCGTAGAAAACAACGTGGAACAACGATATCTTGAAAAAAATATAAACAGATGCTTGTCGAGAGATCAAAACCCATACAGAAAAAGCATCTGAGCTAGCGTTTCCTAGTTACCATTTATTTGTTCTCTAAATGTCTGGTTCTTTTCATCACGGGTAGTTCACAAGATCGAACCCTAGCTGAGATTTTTCTAGTAGAGATAGAGGCCAAAGTCTGTGGTACTGTTTTACAAGCATTTTTAGGTACAACCGACCAGCTGGAGAATGAACGGCCACCCAGAAAATTTAATTCCCAACCTTGTGTAACAAACCAAAACCTCTGTTAAAGCTGAACACTGCGACTAGAAAGCCGGAGCTGGTGATGTGCATACAATTCAAGGAGGACCATATCTCAAGCAACATCAAGCTGAGACATCATCCAAATATGTAGCAGTTCGACTGCGCCTGGACGCGACCACCCGGCGGATTATACTTCAGGATGTCCCAGAGATTGGGTGATCAGTGTGCCCAATATTTTATTTATAAGTTCATTTGCAGTTTCAGCGGAACTGGTCGACGTCACTATGAAAGTATCTCGGAACACAATCAGTTAAAAATCAGTTGACAGAGACCTCACAGCACATTGACTCAACATCCCAGACCGAAATGGAGATCTTCGATCGTAAAACGCATCTCTCAGACAAGCCCTCTGGCTCAACTGGTGTTACGCACTCAAAACCAGAAGCTGCAATGCCTTCTGTAAAACGGTGTTGATAATAGCGTATTAACGTTAAATTTATGCATAGAAACTATTTGTTGGTCCCGCCTGACCGTTTTAGGACTGGTCACTAACAGTCCCCTCACTCAGGGCAATGTGTCTTTCCAACCATGTCCGCTACCTGTAACTATTCAGTGATTTACGTCCACGACCGGTGGAAGGAAATGGAACGGTTTACATGCAGCAACCTGCCTCCCGACTGTTTTCATAAAATGGATCAAGAGCACTCATGTGCATACCAATTTAATTTTCACGGAAGACTCACCCGAATCCTTCGTTAATGATGTTCTTCTCAATTATCGTACCAATTGGAACGTGAGGCGGTCTGGGTACATTACACTCATGTGAAGAACAACATCATAAACGAGGGATTTAGCTGGGTTGCACGTGAGTCTCTTCTCCTGTTGAAAGCAAACTGGTACGCAGATGAGTGTATTAGTCGAATTCCGTGCAATTTGGATTCACGTAGAACGTAAGGTTGACGGAAACTTGGGGACTGCGCCTACCTGATGAGCCACTTGAAGGGTGTGGCAACCTGATGATCTTCAAGGATGGCGAAACTGATCGAAGAGCTTTCAGCAAACTTTTGAGTAGTATTTTGCCCCTAGAGTCTGTTCTATTCTAAGCGTTCCACAGCAATTTGCGATTTTCAAAATGTTCTTGAGGGTCTTCTCATCTGAAATAAATAAACTAAAATCAACTAAGTCTTCTACTGTTAAACATTACTGCACATCTGATTCAGCTGATGCATGTAGCTGTCTATCTGACCGTCTGCTATCAATCACAACAAAGCCTGTTTTTTTGTGTGGTGCATTCTGTTTCGGTTTTCACGCGAACATGTTTCCGCTCTATTCCACATTTAACAACTACACAAATAACTTTCCACGTTTCCCCGATAATTATGTAGAGAATCCGCGAAAACTTGTGTGTACGGGTCCCAGCACATGCATACAAAACATTTTCGAAAATTGTACCGCACGCCCGTGCCCACCTGTCGTTAGGTAATTTTGTTACCTCTTTCGGGTCGGATAGTTTGATAGCCACATGACGGTAGAAAAATTAAACAGCATAACACCAATGCAGGTGGATTGCCCAGTCGGTAATTGTTGTACATGTCAATTTTAATCAGAAAGAATTCAGTTTTGTGCCTTAATAGACGAACGTAAACACCAAGTACTGTGTGAGCTGAAGCGCGTTCGTGACTGGATGTATGCGTGCTTGTGTGCGTGCGTGCATGCATGCGTGGCGGTCTGTACGATTAGTGCACATGTGTGACCTGTGTGCGTGGGCGTGGGCGCATGCACGACCTGCGCGTGCGCGCCCAGTTCAAATATTGCCACAGGTGTGAAGCTGACTGACTTTGGGTCGTTTCTTCAAGGAAGTGTATAACTATGTCAGCTTTGGAATCTCCGAGTTGATGGATCAGCAAATCGCCCACCCAACCCTAACCGCGTGCATACTTTGTTTTGAGTGAACGATGGACACAGACACAACCAAATCGTGTGGAGCGTGACAGCAGCACCTGCGCTAACAAAATGCCTGATGTTGTCGCATATTATTCAGACACAAACAATTTATACACGAAGACGACATCCACTTGTTTGACCGTGTCATCTTCATATCACAACCCATTATTTGCATGACATCATCTTGAGACTAACACCATGAATAACCGGATGTTTTTCAAACTGCTCACTATCCCCCTGACGTTGCTACTTGTCTGTCGGTGTTGGACTGCAAATGTGAGTGAAGTCATTTGTCTTGCATACCTTGTTCTATAGAATTCAAGCTCGACCGTACCTAAAATTCAGTCATCTCGTGGTGCTGTCGGGTGAATATTTTGACAGTATGTAGGAGGGTTTCTAAACAGCACCCGTTTTGACCCGTTCGCGATCTGACCTATATTTTAAAACTTTGCTTGCAGGTAGAGGCCCACTTATGATGATGACCTCGAAACATAGTTCAGGACATGAAGACCTCGTTTCAGTCTGTCCTTTAGCAGATTCAGACTTGACTATCCCTTTGTTTAGTGTGAGATTTCACTCCCAATTATTTGACATGACATAGTTTATGGTTCACGCGTTGCTTAGGGGTCCCGGCGGGGCGCAACATATAAGATGGATTGGAATTACTGAACAAGAGCTCCCTAATTCACCCCAAACCGGACGAAACCGGATACCTGCAGTTGGCAAGTCTTTACTTACATCATCCACTTTCAGAGTGATTAACCTCGTAATGGTATTGTCTGGTCGCCCTAAATTGTACCTACACCTGATTTCCTATCCTTGTTTTCCCATTGCTGAAGTTGTTATATCAAGTGTCATGCTGCACCGCAAGAAGTTTCCTCAGTTTTCGGACTGGACAGTCTAAAAGTTTGCAGTTTATTTAGAACCCCAAAGTCTAGGCGAGGTTTCGAGTTCACTTCGTCGGGTAACTGGGTTTCTCATATTCGTAAACGGTTGAGAGTCTAATGGAAGAGGCTGTCTCAGCAAAACAGTCACAATTACTTGTAAAACTCTAAAGTCGTAATTTCATTCACAAAATTTGTCTCTCTGAATGCTTTTGAGACCTAAACGTTGTTTCTACAAAGTGAATTTTTCAAAATTTTGGTACCAACTGAATTGCGCCATCCTTACCTTTTTCTGAGCTATAATTCAAACATTTCGTAAAACAGTGTTTGACCCAAAAAAAAAACCCATTCTGATACAAGCAAAAAATACCAGGACTTTCCATTCGGTCATTTTGTCAGTCACCGTTGAGCAAAACAGTTAATTTCTCACAAACGGAGGTGGCTTTTTTTATGAAAATTTGTTTGAAACGTTCAGATCAGTAATCCGCAACTGGTTCATCTTGGTTCGGGCAACACTGCTCGAGCTGTCGAAGACAATTAGCTGTAAAACGAAGGGTCACGATTTTTCTATCAACCACTTAATAATGATGTGTGCTCAACCACAGAGTAGCAGATGTATTAGGCAGCGGCTTTAATAAGTTGACTGAAGCACGTTTTATAAGAAATGACTGTTCTATCATGGGTAATTAGAACAGAGTATGCTTGGTCGAAAACCGCCTACCTATTGAGAACACCGTCTCGAATTATATGTGAAACAAACGACTGAGTCTACGGGTTATATTTTGAGTAATGCTCAGCTACTTTCTCCCCAAAAAAATGGTGAGAAGTTTCGTAAAATAAAATTACATTTGTTTATATTGAGTCTTAACGTGGGTACACAAAATGCCATTAGGTTTATCCGACTTACTGTACTTTCTGAGTACGAGATCTTCCCATTTGCGAAAAATCTGCCCGAACAGTACTGAATACATAGATAGTTTTTTTACTTTGGACCAAAGCCTGTGGACAAAGCCTTGGAAATAACAAACACGTAAATAATTTGAATACAAACCCTGCGGAACGGAGTACTTTGCTCAGCAGTACAGTTTGTTTCTTTCGTGAGAAGTGCAACACATCTTTAATGGGAATTTCATCCTGTAAGCAAAGTCACCCTATGCCGAAAAGCCGAGTGGAAATTTATACAGTGGTTTTATCCTTATTGAGAACCAGCAACATTGCGCATCCCATGAAACTCTAGGGGGTCTCGAACCCGTGACCTCCCAGCTAGTATTTTGAGAGGTTAACCTTTCGTGGCGCTCGCGGCCGTGGAGGTAAATGTCTCAAGAACTAGCTGGGAGGTGGTAGGTTTGAGATCCGCTGGAGTTGCGTGAGTTTTGCAAAGCTGCTGGTTCCCAGTAAGGAGGGGTAGCATAGACTGTCTTTACTTACAAGACGAAATCCCCATTAATGTTCCAAAATCTCCTTAAATTACCAAAAAACTTTAATATATCTTTTTCACCTATTAGGTGCGAGTCTGCATTCAAATTCCACAATATCCTTCTTTGTCTCATTCCACTGGTTCTCCATCGCTTTGATATCTTGCTTATTGATCCTCTCAAAGTGCTTGTGGCTTTCTTGGTGAAAATTTCTTCCGAACTTTTAGTCACTAATCTCGACACCTTAAAATCGTGGAATGATAACAACGAGCTAGCGTCATAGGCCACAGTTGAAGATCTCATTAATCTGTTAAAAAAATTATTTGTTCTTCTGAATTACTGATAATCACTGAAAGTGGTGAGACGGTTGGTGTTCTAAGGCATGAATTTGACGTAAGCTTTTTGGTTGATGATCAGGTGGGTGTTAATCCGTTCCGCGAGCTTGATAGTTGCTTTGCAAATGTCGCGTCACCGTTCAAAAAGACATTGGTCGATTACCACCAAGATGTCATGCTCGGCGAATAGCTGCACAGCCACCTAATCGGTGATCAGCGAGAGCACCCAAGCCAACAATGTTCCAAAACATTGCTAGTTCATATAGTAGAAATTGTCTTCCGATGGTCACAATACGACGTGGTGAGTTTTGCTAACTGTCCACCACTCGGTAGGTGGTCGCCTAACTGTACGGTTTCTTATTTCTTAACGTCGAAATCCCGCATTTCCGTTTCTAAAGGATGCTCTTCTTCTGCTATTCTAGTCAGTCATTTCACGGTTTGGCCAATCATTTTTACTGGTCCAAGATTTTTGTTGATTACACTCAGTCTTTCTTGATCTTCTTTTCGCCTTCCTCGGCGAAAGTTTCTTACTCTTACTCTCCCTACCGCCGATATAATGGGAAAATCTCAGATAACTGAACCTGGATGGTCAAGCTGCCTGGTAATGTGCATGTATGCTTCTAGGCGTCACCTTCTTTAGACGATGAGCAACGACTGGTCTACCTTGAAATTTCGACGATAAACTCACGCTGTGCTTTGCAGTTGTTGATAGCATAAAATGCCTAAGGATATTTTTCAACTGGGATCGTGTTGACAAAATCGTTTTCGGTATCAGTCAAACTGGGATGTTTCTAAATGTGCCTTTTAAAACGGTGATTTCGCGTTGGACACCTAGTCTAGGACACTTCGCTAACAGGCTCTTGAGTATGCATAACTGACGGAGATAAGGCACTGAGAATAACTCAATAATGTTGTTCAAATTAAGAACTCTGAACAGGTGCACTCAGCTGCATAGAGTGTGTTCAGGTTGTGGGAGTTTTGGGCTAATTTAGGTTCATCTGTTATAAAACAGCTTGTCCGTCATCTCTAACAGTTTCAAACAAAGAAACTTGGCAGAAATATTGATTGTATAGGTAAATACAGCATAGACGTAATACACTACTCATAAGGTTGCAGAACATTCAGTTGCATAAAAACATCATCATCATCTGAAATTGCTATAGCCAAGGAATAGATTTCTTTCTCAGAAACCTCGAGGCAAACAGATACCGAATTCACTGGCCTAACTGTAGCAAAAGCGTATATTTGCGCGTCAAAAGGACTTTGGAGGACATGACCTTCTACTGATGGCATAATAAAAGTGGTTGTGAATCTTGTAACTCGCCGTTCCAAAGAACTTTGCCTAAGTGTCTTTCGTGACACTAGGTTGCGTGTAAAGTATGACCTTAGTCTTTTTCGGTTTTAGTGACGCTTCACAACCTGTCAAATTGTTCATTCGTCTGCATTCATCCCATTTCTGGTTATGATTTATGTGGCTTGTGACGGGAAGTTGCTTGGTATGGCTCAGTGATTAAGGCGCGAACTTACTAACCAGAATGTCCGTGGTTCAGATCCCACCTCTGCATCTGGACTGTTTCTGTCTAGGCTTGAGCAAGCTGGCAGCAACCCAGCCATCGTAGCTACTTCAGGTGGCAGGGCATCTAGGCACCCAAATGGTGTGGAGCTGAGGGGACAGTTCCGCTTTTGAGCTTCAAATGAATAGCTTGTTTTGTGCGTGAATGGAGCAGCAACTCTAAAATCAACAACGTCGGCACCATCGTCAACAATGCCATCACCATCATCATCATCGTCATTTTACTCCCTTGCCTTCTACTCTTCCCTCTTGCTCTTTCCAAACCTCTCTTCTTCAGCAACGTCATCGTCGTTATCATGATGGTCAGCATCCACTCGGGTAGCATGCTTATCAAGAAGAGCAGTGATCTTCGCTAACTAGTTTGGTTTTAAAAGGGAGAATCCACCAAATCAAGCTCGACCTCTCGTAGTCTTTTCCAAATGATGAATTCCAAGAAATGTGAAACCGGTTGTGGGCTATCGAAGAGTTTTCAGCAAACTGATGAGTAGTATTTTTAATGTGTGGACAAGAACGACGATAGTTCCACTCTCATTATTACCATTATCCTACTTGATGGCATAGCTGTTGTCATCAACATCATCCTGATATGCAACTTTGTTTAAATGATTGGGGCGCTGTTTTCTCGAGTCCTGGAATAGTTTTGCGATCATTATTATCATTACTACTGTGCTATTTTTTTTACTGACACGGCACTCACCATATGTTGTTGAAATCTTCTCGACAACTCAATGCCAATTTCACCATTTTAGCATCCAAAATCTAGTTGAAGTGGCTCAAGAAGTTTTGAGCGGATGACGTTTTTTACTTGGACACTTGGGTAACACATTCATTTGCAAAGAAATTAAGAGTCAAATACAAGGATTGAATGAGGCCCTCGTTCAGTACTTTCATTACATTACATTACATTACACGGAGACTGTTCAAAATTTCAAGCGGGCTCACTTTCGGTTTCGTCCTTCTGAATCTAATTATGTAGATTTTGTTGCCGAACTACAATTCTGTCATAATTTGCTCTCAAAAATCTTCTTAACTCATTATGGTGTAAAGACAAGAATCAAAGTTTCATCTGAGTATGTCTCTCAACCTGAGTATTCTGCATATAGGCCACGTGATATTTAGCTGGGTGGCAGTTTAACAGTGTGAGTTCCCTAATTTTACGCATTTTGCTATGAAGAAGAGATTCACTCATGTGATACATTGCAAACTTAATTTTTTAACAAGCGTTAAACTTCAAATCACACTGGTACAACCGTAAATACAATGTTCATCAGATAAGGGGTGCGTGCTAAATCCTCCACAATGGCTCATATTGAGTCACAACGGCTCAGTCCACAAGAACCTGTTCGAGTTTGCTTATTTCCCATTTGGAATATATGTGGCACTGGTCAACCGAATTTTCGGTATACAGGTATGCAGATTGTGTGAGCGAAAACGACAACTTATTTAGCATGTTTTTGCATGCCAGAAACACAAAATCTGTTAAACTGGCCAGAGCATGAGAGCCTGCCCAAAATCGACAAGGTCCGAAAAGCTTAGTTTATATTTGGATGACCACCTAATCTTGGCGCATCTGACTGTTCGGTCATGCCTTACTCAGTGTGTATATAAAATGTTTCTAAGCTTAGGTATAAAATTACGGATGACGATCACTTGCTGGATAATGATGGGTTACTGGTCATTAGATTCACTGGATATTCACCTGAATCTGGTAAAGTGAGCTGACAGTAGGTAAAAGGTCAGATGTTTGATTACATCAGAAATACTGACTCCCCGTCACTGGATGTTCGTATGACATCTGCTCATATCTGTGGATTATAATGTCTTTTGACCATAGCAGCATTTCGCTTGTAGCAGACAAACCCAAATGCTCGTATGGAGATGGTCTGACAAAAGAAATTGTTTTTTAGCTATTACCCACTAAACCAATGGCTTTAAGGGCATCATTCAAGCATGGAGTATAGAAAAATCTGCCAAAGTGTATTCGCGTCAGTGACTAGTAATTGCGTGGCCTTTGAGAAGAAACAGTTGATTTAAAGTGTCATTGATTTTGCCTCAACAGTAATTCGACTTTGAGGTTCCACACTGATATGCCACACCAGAACTCGTTCTGAATAGATATCTTTTTAGGAGACCTAATTCCTCAGCTAAGGTTAGGCAGGAAATCACCGGTCTGTCGCCTTGGGAACAAACAAAACTCCTTTTGGGAGAATACACCCACGTTCAGTAACAGTATAAGTGGCCTTGTCCAGAAAAATGCTCCCTGTTTATTTCAATTGGAAGCAGCTGAAAATCATGCGTACTGATTGGTCCAGAACAATTTTTACTGCCTGTCTCCTCAATGCTTCAAGTATATCCGCAAGTCACGCTGCTGGGAATCGATCACCATAGGCCTGGAGAGGTCGTATCTCCACCCCTTTCAGGATTCATTTGAGCAGCACTCACTGCGTCAGGTGCGCGGATATTGACAATTGGGAGTGTACTGCGCCTACTATCTTTTAACTCAGTTTAGTAGTAGATACCAAAGCTTACAGTTTGATACATCCGGTTATTTTCTGCCCGCACTAGCCGAAATTAAAACAAAAGCTGATCCCGGTGAGTATACCTCAGATATTCTTAGCCACATGCCAAAACTAGCAAGCAAACGTTTGCAACAAAATCAAATAATCTTGGCTAACAGATCAAAGAACATCCAAACGATCGGGGAGATCAATGCTCATTATCTAAGGCAAAGAAATTTAGCATTAACCTGACTATCGATGAAGCAGTGGAGTTATTTGGAACATCATTTTGGGGTCAAATTGTCTGGACCTAACAGGTGTGAGGTCACGTTGTGAATGTCATTCCCACAGGCGAAATTTGATGACAGATGTCTGCACACATGTCTTCTGCTAGTGGCCAAATACAGGCCGTAGAAAAAATGCAAAAAGCCAAAGATGGTTTAATTCCAAACGTGCGTCTGAGCCACGAACGCGTTATAAATGAAGGATAGAAAAA
>SJOL01000886.1:67481-86461 GCA_004794785.1 Opisthorchis felineus | reverse complement strand
TAACTTCAGCGTATGTACACTACAATATCTAGATCGAATTACAGTGGCATTAAGAAATCTTTAAAACATCAACTAACAAGATACGTATTCTTTGCCTAGACGTAACACATCACTCATAAGATTGCAGAAAACGACATCATAAACGAGAGATTCAGCTGGATTCAGTTGAGTCTGACATAAAAGCCAGACCAGCATGAACATGAGAGTATCTGATTTATTATTCGTGATAGTACTTCAGCGGAATGGATAGCCTTGTCATCCACTAAGATTTTATATTGTAACCAATGGACACCGATGAAACTCCGCATCATATCTCTGCGTTTTCGAGCAAGCCATGGGAAGAATCATCTGATCATACGGTTTATTTACGTTGTTTCTCCTTAAAAATGTGTACATCTATTCTGTATATTTAACATAAGATCAGACATTGATCTTGCTAGGTCCAACTCACCTCTTTGAAGGATTCCACCCCAACCAATCATATTAGCTCCAGGGTCCTCTGCCGAATGATATCTTTGAGTTCTGCTCACTTCACTATGTTCAGTAGTCATTATCCCAAGATACGTAGAACCTACTGCAACCGTACAAATTTGACACACTGTCCCTTCTAAATAATAAAACCATTAAGTGTACGTAAAAAATCTCTTGAAATATCCACCAACGAAACTCTACAAAAGTGGACTAGATTGGAGGTTATTCCAGTGCACGGTGAAATTGACCAGAAAACACGCAATGTCACGGATCACAGGACGATCTGGCATTTAAATATCCGTACTTAGGGCACGTGCATGACGTTGATTTGGTTTTGACGGCCAGTGAAGAGGGCGAAAATTTTTGAACAGAATCGCGTAGATGAAACTGGAACAGGCATAAAATGCCGGGCGAAAAGACGCGTTCGCCTGTTCCGAAGTGGTAACTCATCTGCCTCCAGGTGAAGTGGAGGTAGCACGCTTGACTCGCATCTTAGATGTCCGACATGGCTAAGGATATGATCTGGTGATGAGCTCTGGCTCAGTGTTTCCCCCGTTTGGCATGAACTCACCAGAATAATTGCGCCAGGACAGGGGAAAAACTGTTCAAACGCGAGTGATGTGGAGGTGACTTCTACAAATCTCGCAGGCACATACAAGTTATGGGACAATTGTCGTTTGCAAGGTATTTCGGGGAGAAAACATGGAACAATAAAGTCTTCCGTCGGAGAATACAGTCGCTGAAAAACCTGGGGGTGAAACTGGAGAACAACAAAACCTCCTCAGCCTTATAGCATAAAAACCTAGAGCTGCAACTCCAACAAGGACTGCTTGGATGTTGGGGGGACAAACCAAGGACACTTAGTTGGGTCACGGCCAGATAGCTTACAGTAGGAGTTGGATGCTGAAGACAATTCCGAGCTGATGGTTTCCAAGTAGGCTATTCAAATGTTGACTGGAGATGAAAGCTAAACCGATGTCCTAGTATTTCTGGACATTTAGGGTGAGACAGCGGTCATCCGAAAACTAGCAACCTTAATCGGTGGAGCTTGTGGTTGCATAGCTGCACCAGGTAGGCGACAGCTTCAGCCGATCCATATTTCGTCAGTATATTCGCATTATACGTGGGGATCAGAGGAGGAAATATTGCTTACCTACAAAGAGGAGGAAAGGGATAGGTAGCAATCTTCGAGACACCGTCTTTAGTCGGATTTAACAGAGACGACATGGTAGCGAGTCTCTTGGGGCATTCCCTGGGTTGCAAGGGATGACGTCAATCGTTTTTGAATACACACACTTCCGGCCGTACCGAGGAGTGGAATACTTAACACCGTTACGGAGGTCACACTTATCTGCTCTGTTTTATTCACATGAACGTCGTAAAAGGCCGTTCAATTCTCTTGGTGCATTTCTCAGTAAAGGGGGCCAAGACCATGTTAACCTAATCGCCAACCCATAAACCTTGTACTTGTCACGCCTTCACTCGTCCCAACCAGCAAAATTAATTAATATTTGTCTTCGGGAAATTTACGCTAGTGGGCAGTTGCTTTCGTGCACAAAAGAAAATTCTTCGCAATCTCCGACAGTCTGCCCAAGAATACCGGTTATAACAAGGTCGTAAATTTCAAACACTGGTCGACAGAATCCCATGATGATTCTTTCACAATATGCGTACAGTGGTGGACCCACAGTTCGTAAATTAACACATTTTAATCAGCGGAACGAATCGGTTCTTACTTCGATTCGTGTGATTGGAACCGTGTGGGTCCGGTGGGAAGAGCGAGGGACAACCTAAAAACGTTTTCTTTATACCGGACAACTGTCGTATTTTTAACTGTTTGCTGTTTGCGTGGGGAACACCTGACTCTGGATTGTGACCTTGTCCACGTGTGATCTGTCGCAGACGCGTCGTTACCTTTGTGTGAAGTTTTGAACTTCACGCCTATTGAGGCTCATCTGGAGCTCATATCCTTTGGTTGTTTTGGAGGGCGTACTTTGGCATGCGAGCGAGACACAAACTATTTCACAAACACAAATTAGCCCCAAGAAGGGCGGAACCGGTCGTGGGCTGTCGAAGAATTTTCAGCAACCTTGTGAGTAATGTTTTACGTCTATACAGTTTATCGCGATATCTCGAATATCGTAACAACTGAAACATGAGGCGGCCTGGTGCAGCACATTCAGTTGCTTAGAAACCTGACAAACGAGAGATTCAGCGGGGTTCCAGGCGAGTCTCTTGTCAAAACTAAATTGATATGCAAATAAGTATATTTGTCGAAATCAGTGCAATTTGGGTTCAAGTAGAACATAAGTTTGACGGAAACCCAGGGACTGCGCCTACCTGATGAGCCCCAAGAAGGGCGAAACCAGTCGTGGGCTGCGGAAGATTTTTCAGTAACCTTATGAGTAGTGTATTACGTTTAGACGGATCTGCATTTTCACTTCTGAGCAGGTGATCAATTTGACCTCTGAGCAATACGACTGGTTTTCCAGTGGGATTTTTGAATAAATCGTTCAAGAGATGGCTACTCGAGGCTAGAAACCGCTGATCAGGGATGGTAGCTCCGGGCACACCAAGGTGCTCCGTGCTATCACCCAGTGACACTCAGACGCCCTTAATGCCCTCCTGATAACACCGGAAGTGATGTAAAACGGGTAAAATTGCTTTGATATTTGCTCTCCAAAATTTTCGGCAAGCATTCATGAGCAAAAACCACTCGGCTTTGTGTTTGCCCCAAGTTTTGAGCTCTACTTACCTGAAGATGCTTCCCCCATTGAGTATGCTTATGTTTCAGAAGAGTAACTGATACTGACTACTAACCTACATCTCCCTAGTGACCTGATCAACAACCTTTTAGTGTATGATCGAATGTATCCTGCGTTTTCTTCATTTCGCATCGGTTAAGATACAATTGATCTGTTCGATGTACACATATAAGCTCGTTGGAATTTGCAACTGTTCCATCAGGAATACAAATTAACACAGCAGACGTAGGTAAAATAAAATTTACTTTTTACTTTGGAAATCCTGTGCGACTTCTTTCAGTGTCTTTAATTTCTCAAAGAAAATATCTCCCCTTGCATATATGATATTGACCTGTTCTCTGACAATTTTGATTTTATACAACTCGACCCAACAGTTTGGTTGCGATGGCACTGTCAGGCATATTTACCCCGAGTTTTACAACTTGCAATTTCAAACTATATCTCTGTTTTCTTCTACCCCTGGGGCAGGAAAAGCACACCACATGGCTCCGTTAGAAACAAGGTGGACAAGTAATTTAGCTAGACGTTATGGGTCAAGCCATAACTGTAGAATTGTTCTCTCTGCTCATTGCACAAGGCGATGGACAAATGGGGTGTATGAACCAGAAACTAGTGATATATTGGGCGAACTGGTTTGATATTTTATCATTATAGAAACCCTGATGATGCTAAAAAGGTCCCTGTTTGATGCCAGCTGCGTTGCAACTTGAAGAAATTTGGTGTGATTCTGAGAGGACATCATTCATGAGTGGGTTTTTGCAAACCAGTTCAAAGTAAAGCTTGTGTATACTCCGTGTTCTGCAGGAATATTTCACAGAGTACAGCAGGACAGAATGATTCAACATTCCGTATCATGCTAGACAAAGTTTTGGGCACACTCTGTCTGAAACTTTCAATGCTTTGGAACACTCCGTCTGGCGATGTTTGTGTAAACATTCCTTGACAAAATAGAAGTCGGCATTTTTTAAAAATACACTCAAAGCACTGGTCAGTTTTACATCTTCTGTCGCCAAAGTAGCCGAATTTAGCACAGCTTCTGATGGAAATCTCGTCCTGTAAGTGAAGGTAATCTATGCTGAAAGCCAAGAAGCACCGTACAACTGCTGCACAGTTGTTTGTAACCATGAGTAATGCGGACCTAACTGAAGAAGAGAGAAGAAGAATAAAACTCACCCGATGGGTGAAATTTTTATCTGAGAGATCCTCGCTTTTGAAGCTAGTCAAAACTTGCGAACACTTGAAGTGGATCATGTGATTGAAAGATAAGTGGAGCTATATCCTGCCTAAGTGACTTAATCGTGCTTTGGAGCAGCCGTTCGTGTCCCAACAGTTAGCTGTTCAGCCACAAGCCGGAACGTAGCCGTTTCGAAACACCCTACTGGGGTTTCGTATGTTTCGCACAGTTTACGATTCTCAATTAGAATGAAACCGATGTACAGCGCTTCTCCGGTTTTCAGCATAGACTGGTTTCAATTACAGGACAAAATGTCAAATATCCTCTCATTACCAACACAAGGCTTCCACACATGGCCCATGTGCACTACTCATTGATACACTGGATTCTGCTAACAGATCAATAGCCGCCTGGTCAACAACCAATGAACATACCCAAGCTACCTTCGTGACGGTGTATACTACTGACGAAGCATGTGAGTCGCATCCGGTCTGGAGTCGAAGTTCCGCCCCTGCATCAGATGGAAGCTGAAGGTTACTACGCAACTGCTCTGAAGTGTTCGCTCATTATTGTTTAGTATTCAATAAAAATCCAGGACAGTTTAAGAGAACGCTTGATAGTTAGTTACACCGTAACCAGACGTCTAATGACTCAACTCTTCTCGGGGCCACAATGATGTATGATATTATGCACGACAGGAACGCCAGAAAAGCATTTTGGTCGTATTTGACCCAAACTTAGAGTTCTGATTTTATGGAACAGACTATTTCAGATGTCTGTACTAGACCATCTTGCACAAGGGTCCTCGTGTATTGTGCACCAAGCTGCTCACGGTTACTATCACTTACTGTCAGGGGTCACATTAAAGTTACACTCCTCTCCTAAATCCGATATTTTCGCTTTTCTACTGGAAGCTTACTGGGGCTGCAAACTTAGCAGACTGGTACTACTAACCAATTTATGGAAGTCTGATGCACACATACGGCCACTGGACTACCTAATCACCCGTCGACCTGAGTAGACAGGAGGTCGAGGTACTCTAACGAAACAAGATTGTGGTTTACGCCTCTATCCCAAAATAGTGCTGACTTCGGTTCCGTCCCGTATTGGCATGGCTAACCTGTGACCCTAAGCTCGATCCGGTAGATATCTCGTAGAGCGTTTAGGCACAGTGAGATTGTGTAGGCGCACGAACACCTCTGACCACAAAACCGACTCAATGATGACTGTTGTGAAACGCAAAAGCACCAGTAGGAATGCTAGTGGTCCACTCAGTAAATCGATTCCCAATGATTTACAAAGAATTGAGTTATAAAGCTGATCTCCCTAGGCGTGATGATCCTGCAAGATGGTTCTGTGGTTTCTAATGGCTCACTTTCCTATTCTGGAAGTTGTTGTATCAGTTCATCGAAGTAGTGTTCTTGGGAGGTCTGAGAGTAATTTTCGATGGGGTGCATTTTCTGAGGACTACAGCTGCATAATTCAATAGGTAAATAGTACAAAATATACAGTACAAAAGACGTATCTCTGTTGTTCCAAACAGAGATATAGTCGATACAGTTCATATATCTAAGTTATTCACTGTTAGTCAAACAGAAAACGATGAAATGAAGAGAAAAAATAGGCTTTCATGCGCTGAAACAGTTGTCGACATTGTTGAAAATATCACTTGAACAACTGCACTCCATGCAGTCACCATCAAGTGGATGCGTTTTACGTGTGTAGGAGGAAACGGCGCCATGCTATGTGGACAAAAAATCTCTTCTAAATTTATTCGGAACTACCCTGCTGGTATAAACGATGTTATGGAGGATTTCATCATTTTATTGAGCCAAAGAGGATTTCAGTGATTTGGTGTAGGCATTTTCGAAAATTGTGGCCTGTATGTAAGAAAGCTGATCTGTCCTAGCCAGAGGAGTTTCCGTTTATAGTAACATTTTCTACCGAATATAATGTGAACCAGGTTGTCTTACACCTACACCACTTGTCCTAGGAGCCTTGGCGGGAGGAAACGTTTAAACTAATCATGATGAATCATGTCTGATCACAAAATTTGTTTGCGAGCCAATAACACTAAGAAAAAGTCCACTCGGCTAACAAAAAGCTTCTGGATGATGCCAAATTCAGCTACGCAGGACGTCAAAATAGTGGGGAAGTGGATGATTCAGACAGCATCTGGATTTTCGTGGTTCGCTTTTGTGTAGGGGAAATGAGGCACTAGAAGTCCGTGGGCAACCCCAAAGAAAAGGAACCCATCAATTGAGGTTTTTCGAAGTTCTTGATAGTGCTGACCTAGTAAAACTACACTGGATTGATTAGCTACCTTGGCTGTTAGAAAAACTCAAAGAGGAATTGACGAAATAAACCCACTTAAAATTACAGTGCTGTTAACGGGACACTCAAGGGAAACTCTCGGTTGTGCTATTCTACACCTAAATGTACTGCATAAAAACCGCTTTGTCCTTCACTTGGCCAGAAACTTGAGAAATCGAGATATATTTTCATGATATAACGCGGTAATTAGTGGACTGTCCAAGAGTCTTTAGCGACCTCATTTGTAGTGCGTTTTGTCAGATGTGGCACAAAATGATAAGCAAACAGCAGTAGTGCACACCAACAATACGCCCACTCAGTAAGTAAAATTGCGAAACAACAATAAGGCAGTCCGGCTGCAAGGCGCATTCTGTTGTGAGTGCCCATATGCAGCAAATTTCAAGTCCTGTTTTCACCATCCCAATACTTTGGTGGGTTGAGATTTTAAGACTTCCTGCTTTCGCCGCTTGATTGAAGGGGATCGATAGCGGTTCCCCATGCGCCATTTTGGACCCTGATCGTTGGTTTGTTCGCTCTGGAGATTTGGTTGCATGCTCCTCCTCACCAGTCGAGGTGAGATCATCAGTGCTTTGAGGTCTAAAGTGATTGATCGTTGCGCTTATGCGGATTGACATAGAGTCCGCTCACTCAGGTCGACCTTGACCGATCATCGCTTGTTTTGTTGAGCATTCCTATTCGCCTGTTGGTTGACTGTTCTCTGATTGGTGGGTGTTCGGGTAGCCTTGATCCTATGTTCGTCATCTGATGGTGCTATATAAAGTTGCCCACTGGCTATAAAGTTGTTGATACTGTGGTTTTACTTTTTTATTTTCCTGTGTTCGTTAGGTGTCATTAAAACGAACATCTCAACTTCCTTGAAAGCTGATCATTAGGTTACCAAATCCTGGCCGTTAATTCAGAACCCCATCAATTCCAAATAAATATCCTCAGTTGGTTTTATGAATTATTCACTTATGGTTGTTTTAACTTGAAATTATTTAAAAATTTCTATCTAACGACGTCTGAACTTGAATTTTGCCACTGGACTTCTTCGAAATACATGCTAAAGCGTTTCGAGGTCAGAAGTGACATGTGGTTTTATTTTTCCAGGTCTCCCCTTGTTCTGGTAGACGGCAACGTATAAGAGCAAATCTTCAAAATGAAAACCTTTTGATAGCAGTTCCAGATAGGTCAGCACTGGAGCCCGGTCTGCAATCAGAAATAACTGCCTGATCATCAATGGTCGTTGCCTAGATGAAGCCGATAATAATTAGTATCAGGGTGTTTTTTCAGCTCTAGTGAAGCCCTAGATTTGTTTTTTAGGATGCTTGTTCAGGCAGCTGATTTTCTGGCTAGTTGTACGTCGACTGTTTGTCGTAAAGTTTTCCCTCTTATCAACGATGTAAAGACCCTGAGTTTATAAACCATGCACTTGTTGGTCAAGTTTTTCGCCGCTACCCGTCCGAGGAGCAGGAACCAGCTCATTTGGGCTAGGCTTTCGCGAGCCATACACTTGCCAATCGAGTTAACCAATCAGACACTCGCTTTTAGTTCAGACAGTGTGTTTCTTCGTAGTATACATATGCTTTGAAATTCCTCGTCAAATTTCTCTTCCGAATTTCAGTCTAGTCTAGTGTGTCGTGGAGTTTTCTTTTTAAATTCCGCACTGTGATATGTGACAGCTGATCTGTCCACCGAGCTCGGTAAAGTTACCATATTGGGGAAGTTCTTCGGTGAACAGTTTGGTTATCAGTGTGCTCTGATTATGTCTTATTTCTTATGGTGACTAGGGTCTGCAAGACATCTGACCCAATTACATCTGCTACCGGATCAAAAACCAATTACCGCATTCGATATAGCAATATTTCGCTCTTTTGCAAATGGTTTAAAGTACCCGGAATTTTCAAGCCAGTGAGCTTAAGTCAGTGATACTGCTTGCTTTTTGTTTTTCCATGCATAACTTCAAACATTTCACCTCTTATACTTGGTGACAAATCTCTAATGTACCAAGCTGAAAAACTTTAAATCCAAAACCCAATGATCTTCTAGAACAGTTGCTTAGGGACCCAGTCGTTGAGAACTTTTCCACCAGACTTTATTAGGGTCTCTCAGCTTATTGAAAAAAAATCTGTGATGTGGTTCTTGACAGAAGATACACCTGGCGAATTATGGGTGCGTGGTGTAAAATCCTTAGTGATAGTTGTTTGTGGTTGTGGGAAGTTTCTTCAAATGTTCATTTCTCACACGTTTCATGGCAACGTCTTTTCATTACCCGTCGCTGTGAAGATCCCCGTTGTCAGGGGCTACTTAACTCAGCAACTGAAATGACATCACATCAAAAGCAGATGAACCTGGTTGCTTTCTGGTCCCGCCTTTATACAAACTAACAAATCTGATATAATGATTCAAGTTCTTTGTGTAATAGACGGTTAAGTGATAGCCAGAATGACGGCCTCAATTTTTTCAAGGCGGACTTGTCTTGAACTCAGGGCCTGCTTCAGAGCACCGGATGACAGGCTCGCTCCAGGCAACTTTGGTGTTTTCTAATCCATCCGTTGTTAATAGACATTTTGTCTGCATGCCTGACAAGTCTACCTGAAATTCATTTAGCTGAAAACAACGTTTTTCGTTCATTACCTTAATTCCTGTCTCTGTTTTTTTCTAGAACAATCTATGGTTCTTAGCGTTATTCAAAACCTCTTGACAGTCTCACTTTTAACTTCACACAGGCAGACGGCTTAATCGAAGCAATCGTGGAGTACAACTTCAGTGAAACTAGAGCACTGTTTGGAGGATGTTGTCCAACGAATTCTCTCTCCGATGGATACGAGGATTCCGATGTCTCCGCAACTAAAGGCAGCAAACGGTGTTCACCCAACTGTTCGCTTCACGTAGAGGTAGGTTAATAAATTTGTTATTTTCAGTAGGAGTTTTAGGAGAAATGGTTAAAATAGATCTTTGAATGAATCGGCTCATGCATAATTTGTTGTTTAGTACCCTGTTTTAAATCGGAAATAAGGGTAACCAGTTATTATCTACTGAGGTCAGTACGGAAAAGCAAGGACAATTTACATTGAAACATGTGGACATTAGTTCATCGGACACCAGGCAATAAAGTAATTGCGCTAAGCGTGGGGGTCAAATAAGAAACTTTTTATCGATCTATATGCAGTTGAGGGGAAGTGGGCTCGGAGGTTTCGAAATTTTGGCGATGCATTCAGTACACTGTTCATCTAAGCAGTTTTGAACTTTGGAAGTCGTGAAGATATCAGCCGTTTCCCATACGCGAGTTAGGCTTCTTCGACCTTTGGTGTTCTAAGCGAGTCGTTACCCAAGTTGTCAAAGTGTCCGTGGCGTGACAGTTCCGGAAGATATCATTCAAACACCGTTGCTGCAGGAGCTTTTGATCCTTTTGGTGACTTGTGGTTGCACGCAAGATTTGATACGCATGGACAACAATCGTCCAAGCACTGGTGAATCCTCAAAACCTTAGGAGACAGATGGACGCTGGTGATAAAAAAAACTGACACAACGGAACATGCGCTCCAACTGTGCCACAATGATTAGCATTTGACCGCAAATGCAGCGAACACGAAAACTCCGAAAACAGACTGAATGCTTCTGATGAGCACAGGCCGATATCTCTAAAAATAAATGGGCTTGTTCCTCTTGTGGCTTGGGGTTTGCGTAATTCAGTTACACGAAGCATTCGGTGGTAGATTTTGGACAAATTCAAGGTTTTTAAAGCTTTAATAATCTCCGCTGCAATCTCCATGTCCATAGAATTCACATTCACCACAAGACTTCATTAGGCATTCGTTATCATCCGGTGCGCACCATCCTTTGTGTATGGTCGTTCGTCGTTCGGGAAGTCTACCAGGAGCATCCCCATTACTGTTTCACCACCTTTATGTTCTCTTCAACGTCGAAAGCAACTGAGCATTATGGTGGACAGGGATTATTCTCAACAGATACTCTCAGTAGCAAACGAATTTGGTTTTGACAAGAGTCTCAGCTAAGTCCAGCTAGATCTGTCGTTTATTTTATCCGCTTTAAGTAGGACACAAGGTTGACGGAAACTCGGCCACTGTGTCTACCTGTGAGCCCTAAGAAGGGCGAAACCTGTTGTAGGCTGTGGAAGAGGTTTAAGCAAACTTATGAGTAGTTTGTTGAGCTTAGACAAGGATAGGTGCTGTTATGACTCCCGGAGAGTTTAAAACGGTTCTTTGAAACTCATGGGTGTATTACTCTGATCTTGCTGAAGTTCCCGTGGCACTTGAGGAAATTTCCAGATGAATGATGTGCGCTTTAGAGTCATGGTTCATCCTGGCTGATCAGAAAGCATATTTTGTACTAATGTATTTATGGCTTTCTTTCATTCACACATCCTAAAATGAAAAAACCTTCTGTAATATGTTGCAGATTTATTAGGCTTGAGATACTGCTGGTAGTGTGGGGAGATTGGGAAATTTTAAACAAGATTCGATTTCTTTACTAAAGTCAAATTTTTTCTGGAAAACAGCTGCTTCATCCTTGTTGAGGTCATGAGCACTGAGCATCTCATAAAACTCCAATAGGGAGTTTCGAATTGGCAACCTTCCTGATTGAACGAGTGGCCGTTCAGTAGTGTGAACTGCTCTGAATTAAACAGGATATAGCGCCACTCATCCTTCAATAACGGAAACCACATCACGTGGTCACTTACTGACTGGCTTCTCGAGTGACGACTTTCCAGAGATAAGTGAAATTATCCTTCCTCTGAGCTTCTTATTGGTTCATGGTAACGTGAGGAGATTTCATCCTATCAGTGAAGCCAATCTATGCTGAAGGCCGAGAAGCATTGTACAGCTGTTTCATCCTTGTTGCAAATTAGCAGTCACGTGCATCTCACGAAACCCGTGGACGCTTCGAATCTGCGACCTGTCGGCTGATAGTTTGAATACTTTTGGCAGGGTATCACTTTTGGTTCGCTGGTTTCCCACTTAGTCACCTTTTCTGGCTATTAGAAAAACTTTAATGGCAGATTTCTGCCGAAATATTAGTAGATGTGAGGAACGACTTTATTTTGTAAACCCGTATTCGCGAACGGTCATCGCTTTATCCTCATCTCAAGTTTCGTCACAGAATGTTTTGTAATAAAGTTTGTCCTAATTCTGCCACTTCGGTCATTCAACATAAACTTCAGCCCAGCAGTAAACTAAGTGCAATAAGTCTTCAGTATTTTCGGAAAAATGAAGTCACAGCCAGACAAAGCACAAAGATTGGGTCTCGTTCTTATGAACAAGCCAGACGTTTAGCAAGGTTGATTGAGGTAATGAGTGAGTTGGCCTAACTTTCTTCACCTTCCACATTAGAAAATCAGGACCAGTCGAAAAGAAAAAACATTTCTAAGCTGCTCAGGAGCTCCAAGGGGATGTTTTATGCTTGTGCATACTACTTCAGCCATTTCAGGAGTCCTTTAAAGACTCACAGGGATGGACTTTCCTCCGGAACAAATCTAGAGTGGTGCAAATCACTATAACACATATAAACACACTAACCAAATAGCCCCCAAGGCTGTCTGAACCGGTATTAGGACGCTAATGTGCTCAGAGTGTATGAAACAACTGAGTGTGCTTTTAGAGACACAATCACGTCTCCACTGTAGAAGCTAAGCAGGAAGTAGAAGGCGCTGAGGTCGCCACGAAGTACCTCAAAGGCTATTACTAACATGCACACCAAACTTCCGGCATCCGGAGAACATTCGCTTCAAATGGATGGGGCAGCAATGAGGACCACATTCGTGGGCATTCCAGACAGCGTCGTTTTGAATTACACTACAGACAAACTGTCTACCACGGACCATTCAACCACATTTTTCGGGGTGCAGACAAAATGTGGAGCAGAAAATCTCTCATCAGCTTCTCCAAATCTGAGCACAGAGGACCAAAGTTTATTACGGATACATAAGTAAACTGATTTCTTACTTTCTAAGGTCATTACGGGCACACAAAAGTGGCACGATTCGAGAGGAAACTCTGAAACGACCAACCTGCCACCTATGGTTAAATAAAGCTGGTTTTATAAAAACAGTTCACCATCCTGAATATCGTTCTAACGAAAACTTGGGACGGTGTCTGTGGAATAAAGTCATTTGGAGTTTGGTAAGATACTCGGGTAAGTCTCCCGCCAACACCAAGTCTACCGTTACTTACGTACAATATGAAGCTAAGACTTGTGGTAACTCGCGGACCGTGGCCACAAAACGGATAAACTCGATATGGACCTACAAACAATTTTTAGCAAGCTGGTATAGGTAGGCGGTGCTGGCCGAAGCTACTAATTCCACAGATTTCATTGCGTTTAACCACAAACAAACCCGCTGCCACCCTTAGCCTGATAACGAGCAAAAAATATGCTCAGAAGGTAGAACTAAAGAATAAATAATGTTCGTTGCTTCGTTTCTCTCGGTTAGTCACTCTGAATGGAACACGCAAACAAAACTCCAAAAAGCAAGCTAACTGATAGTGACGACGTTTGTAACACCGAAGCTCCAGGGTATCCGGACAAGTGTTGGTATTGGTTACTCCCATCGATCCAAATGGTCAATAACATGACCAGGTATTGCAACATAAAGCTGATGGGAAGAGAACTTACAGGATATCGATTTGACGATCACATTTGATTGCTCATACTTGTATTCGCGTTGCTCTTGTCCGAACAATCATTCTTGTATTATTTCACAGTTATTCCAATCAGTCCGCTGCAAACTGGATGAGTATCAGACTCAAGTTATGATCCTAATATAATTGCAGGTCCGGAGTTCAGGGCGTGGCATGGCCAATGATATGTATCGCTGATGATAAGATGTGTAAGATGATCGTTCAGTTGTAATACCCTTTCGGTACCTAGCTGCTGTGCCACCCTAAGGAAGCAGGAGGGCCGAGATACTACGAGGTTGCCCAAACCTAGACAGTCGAGAGCAGTCGAGATGCAGAGGTCGGGTTCGAACCACGGAACTTCCGGTTAGTAAATTCGAGTTCTAACCACTGAGCCATCTTGCCTCTGCATCGCTGTGGTGAAAACGAAGCTCAGGTTCTCACTATGATGTGTTGACTAATCAGAATAATCCCACCAAAAGGATCCGTTCAAAAGAGAGCAAGGTGGAAGCAGCTTCTATAAATACCGCAACTGCTTGAATGCCCGAGGAAAGCTAATGACCGAGTGTACAAATTCTGTACAAATTCTCTTAACACTGTGACATGAGTTCAACTGGGGACGAACAGTGTGTGTCCGAAAGCAATCACAAACATGCTGCGTCCGTTTTTCGACGAATAAACAGGGCGTTTTGCTGCCACCAGCCTAACGCACCTGATGGAATCTAACCAGCAGATGATGAGCAGTCACTCTTTCCGCTCGTACCATTCCCGAAATCAGTCGAACACCGTGTGCAATACTCCATACAGACAGCTAATATCAGAGTTTGTTACCACAAACTTTCGTTTGCAAAAACAGTTAATCAGTAATGATTTACCACCTTCGACTGTTACACCTGCGAATTTCTGACTTCCGACAAACCAAGGGAGAGAAGATTTATCACGTGTACGGACCGAATAATGCAGTAGCAACAGTTTTCCGAGAACTTGGGGTTTGTCACAACTACGGCTTCACATGACAACACAAAATGGAAAAAAAACCTAAACAGTAAATTCAGGGGTTGGCTGTTCACATCTGAATGTTTGTTCTCAGGGCCTACTAAAAACTTTCGCTTTTCTAAGACTTCTAACATTCTAACTTCCAACATTTGTCTTTCGTCGCAGAAAATCCCCGTCCGAGTTTTATTGGAGATTTTATCTGAAAACATCAGTGTGGCCGTCCTAGATGTTTGCTATCGGATGTTGGAATGGAGCGAAATTTTCGTTGGTAACGTTTTTAACAGTAAGATAACGATACCTTCGATGAAGTACATGTCGAAATGGGGGATGACTGTGTCAATAGTTGTGAAGCCTACAAATCGGTCAAATGAAAATGACATACAGACGTTTGCAGTACGACGCCAGTTATTACTACGCTTTTACAACCAGTTTTTGCTATCATCGAAAAGTCTCAACTATCCTTGCTGCGTTTCACCCAACTTCAAATTTTACAGTTCAAGCACATCTCCAAAACGACATGTGCGGTTGTCCCGATACCTTTTTGTTTGCTGACCACTCGGTTTTCATCCTTTTCAGAAGGTTTCCCATGTTGTTTTAAATATCATCCAATCGATGGAATGTTGACCGGCTAAGCAAAGCACAGCGGGCACCAGTTGGGTACAAGTTGATGCGCACCTAGAACATAAGGTTGACGGAAACTTCAGGGCTACGCCTACCTAATGGGCCTCAAGAAAACAAGCAGTCGGTCATGGGCCGTCTAAGAGTTTTCAGTAAACTTATGCCTGATGTGTTTCGTCGAGCCCTCTACGAGGCTTCCAAGATGACACTGAAGCACTACTACTTAGCAAACTTAATTCCTGCTCCTTGAAATTTATGTCCGAATGCCTCATACACACTCAAAGTTGGAGAAGTCGTCATACTGAACATTCAGTCTTACCCTCAGCCTAAATTTTTCCTTTATCGTGATATTCAGCAGTCGGTTGTTGAGATGATGGAGATTCCTAACAGACCTGGTCCACGCAGCTTGATTTTCAATGCATTTGTTTTGGTCTATCCAGTCGAAGAATAGTCTACGATCAGGTGACCTATATATCTGAAGCGACTTGAGCATGGAAAAGGATGACTTAAGGGAGACAATTATCAGTCACGTTAAGCCAAACTATTGTGCGCCCAATTATGTGAACCGGACTGTTGTCTGTTACTTTCCAATGATGAGCGGGCAGATGTACAGGAACGCGAGACATGAACAGGACTAAGTGAACAATTTTTCACTAGCCCAGATGAGGTTCGGCAATGAACCTCCTTACTATCTGCTCCATGTTAGGGAAAATCCCTGTAAACCATATCCTTTGGGAGCGAGAAGCGTGAAGTTTACTAGCGTATTGGTATATTCTGAAAATTGCCCAGTTCAGAAAGCGGTATCAGTGCAAGTGCCAGAGGGATTTAGTTTTACTCACCAACGTTCAACATACAAGCAGGTTTTAAGGAAGATGCCAATTCGGCCTTATTGGGTCGCTGTTGGAGGTGTCGGACAAACCAATCACATCCTTGAACACGTTCATCTGTTCACTAATGAGAATGCAGATGCGTCCAGCGTGCTCTAGTGGTAACCACTGGCCTCGCACGTCAAATGTGCAGATTTCAAACGCCAGCACGGCCAAGGATACGCTCTGCTGATAAGCTCTACTGAGAGCAAAATTTGAGTCCATTGCTTCTTCCCTTGAGTGGGTGGACTCGCCAGGACAGGAGAACAACTGTTCAAACGAGAGTCACGTGAACATAAATTTACCATTTGCCTTGGTGTGCAACTAATTAGGGAGTCCACTGGTCGAAATAGACTTATGTGAGTGAAATGAAAGACTTGACTTTCATAAGAGAAAAGAGGAAAAAAATTAAACAACCTATTCATCCACCTAAATGGTCCTGTCGAATTAAACATTGTGCAGCTATTTCTGTCAGCGAACTATGCACTTAAAAGCCAGTGCTTTTACTGTCAACGTTCCGAGTAAACTGGATAAATATGGGTAAACAAACTTGATCACTCTCCTTTAATACCTCACAGACCACGCAAAATTTTTTTTAATAACTTGAAACAATTGGAAAATCACGATCAAGGGTTTCTCGCTGAGTCAACCTGATTGGTACGAAAAACATATCGTGTGGTTTTCCACCGAAAACGTTCTCTACAAGTTTCACTGTCTACTCCTAAAATGAATCAAACTATGGTCGAACTTGTGCATCCAAAACCGGTTTTTGTTTTCCCGGAAGGTCAAAATTTAAGAGGCTTTGTTCAGTTGTACTGTGCTTATGATCTTGTAGTTCGACTGGTAACCATGACGATCAATCCCTCAAACCTATATTAAATATTTGCTCTTCGTATTGATTCTTATCGTAATTTATCTATAATAATTTTTAAATAATAATAATGATATTTTTTATATTGTATATATTTTCAATAGTAAGTTTTAAAGTATCCAGATTGTAATACTTACATTGCCGTTAAAAATTGCGGATCATTGGTGGATCAAGGTCAAAATATGAGTATTTCGAAATAAGGCGGACAGTCTTTGCGCAGATTTCAGAAAAGCCACATTGAAAATACTCCAAATGAATTAACTGGATCATTTTTGGAGTTCGAGGTGAGTTCTTGTCGTTGGACGTCTAGTTTTGAATTCTTAGAAGTTAAAAAATTCAAAGTGTGCAAGATCCGAAAGATACTTTGTAGTGCCACTAAAAAGGATGTAGTGAACAAGGTTTGTTGCGTGTGATTACCTGCATTTTCAAACCCGAAGTTACCTTTTCTGCGATTATTTTTCTCGCGTTTAGTTGTGCCTTACTGCAACGCGACAGTCAAACAACTTTTTTCGGCCACCGTCGGACTGCAGTCTAGGACGAAATAGTGTACCGGTCACTATTGATTCCCCAGACAGTGTCAAACTTTCCGTACCGGTAGAAGGATCCTCTTGGCTGGTAAGCTGATTTCACCAGTGGCTGATTATTTTCTGTTGTCTGTCATTTGACAGGCAAGTGCTTAGCTGCTGTCATGTGGATATCCGTAGAGTAGTGCGTCATTTGGGGCACAACAACTTCTTCTGGTTTGCTTTGGGTGCTTACGAGATTTTTGCGGTTTACAATGACCCTAAATGTAGAATCACTGTAGGATCAAAGTGCATGAATCTCCGCGTTGATCAGTTGGATCATGTACTGCTGGTTGGTCACCCAGACAACCGGCATTGGAAATTACCGTCCTTCGAAGGCAATGCCATCTTTCTTGTAAAACGTCAACGGCCCATGGAATCCTACGGGCTGCCGCGCTGGACAACTTCAAAATCGACTAACAGGGAGTCAAAGTACAGAGACTCAAATACAAAGGCAAAAATGTGTAAAGAAAAATCTTTCACAAATGGCCATGAGTGAAATGCATCAAAAATCCAGAGTCATTTGCTAAATCTCCACAAAAGCTATGGACATCGAGGTTATTTTGCACAAAGGACATTAGCATACATACCGCGAATTCGCGTGGTGCATACTTTCCGCTGAATGTGATTCGTCACTCGTTCCGCTAAGCACATAGATCAGTGTGATATTTATGACACGAATAAACTGCGGGTTGTAAATTTAGCTGGCTTTTACCGGAAAACTTGGCCGCAATTTATCCTTGTTGATCAATCGGTGGCCGGATGTCAAGCGAATTGCACCATGCAAGATACAACTTTGGTTGTTATTTAGTCCACTGATGCCTTGCTCTGCGCTTTCTGCTTAGTTTGTCTTTGTAAGGGTGCTAAATGTATCCTGAGGAACTGTTTGTAAAAGCCTGTTGTTAACTGTCAACTCTCCACGTGTAATGTTTGAAAGAATAGAACCGAGTGTTTGCATCATTGATTTGGATACTATGCTGGAAGACAAAACTGGACGCTGCATTAACTGATGTGGGTGTTTAAGGGAGTACTAAATAACTCTAACTTCACAGAAAGCACAAAAAAGGTTCCTACCTTTACTGAAGCTACATCACTAGTAGCTAATGATAAGAGATCGAGATAGCTCAGTAATTAAGGCGCCATTTTACTGACCCGAATGTCCGAGGTTCCAACCAAACCCCGGCATTGCGACAGCTCCTGTCTATAATTGGGAAACCTAGCAGTATCCCAACCCTAGTGCTTCTATCAAGTGGTATGGCAGTGGTGTTGCACAAAAAGGGTGCTACAGCTGTGCGATTATTATAAAAAACCGTCACCCAGGAAATTTCTTTAAGCAGACACCGTGTGCAATCCAGTTTGCTCTGCAATATAACCCATCTCTACCGGGAAAATTTTCTAGCCGGGAAAATGTCAGCCTGCAAGAATTATCATTCTGGCTTAGGCGGAATAACCGCCGTTGAAGTGAATGGAAGTTGCACCGTTGTACCGAATTTTACTAGTCAAGCAAGGAGAAATCGGTGGAGTAGTATTCATCCAAAACCAGTGGTGGAGAAACGAAAAGTGCTGATCAGGTTGGGAATGAACGCAGATTACTAGATTTTTTCACGTGAGCTACCGTGACTATTCCTCAGAATAGTTGTCCCTTTTCAAGAGAACCGAGCTTATGCGTCTTGGTGAGGTAGAACAAAGCAACCAAATGGTGTCC
>SJOL01000886.1:27953-46554 GCA_004794785.1 Opisthorchis felineus | reverse complement strand
AGAAAGTGTTAGCTGCATGTGGTTCCTCTGCAGCTAAACTGGATGACAACATATAGAGTGAATGGATTTAAGAGGCCTCTAGTTTATCTATACAGTACATTTAACATCCAAAATTACTTATTTTACAAACGCAACTGAGGAGCTATCTAACGTAGTGTTTCGCTTTGTGGGAGAGTCCTTTTTGGAAGCAGTAGATTACTGCATAGGGAGTCAACCAAACCCAAACGTGTGACGGGCAACATACCTTCAGTTGTTTGGAAGCTTGCCGCTGAGTCTCTAGTTGGATGCAGTGCAGTCCACCAGTACCGGTCGAAATGAGTAGTTCTACGGGCTAACATCTGGAATATGTTCCACTTAACTCATCGCCCTTGAAAATTGCACAGAGGAGAAAATTTTCTCCTGGCTGGTAGACGCACGTTTGCTATACCACTGGCCACAACAGGTCACGGTCAGGTACTTTCCATTGGTTATTGTTTATTTGACGATTTTTTTAAAATTTCGTTGGATATTTTGTGCAAGTTTCTAGGGAATTTTCGTGCAGATGCCTCACATTTTGAGCCAGTGCGCAGCATGGTGCGTCTACTGCGTATCCCATAGTAACAACCATAAACCAGTAATTCAGCGCGGAATGTGTGTAGTATCTACTAGAAATTAATCAGTAGCTTGATACTGCCTGTATTTTTAATTTGAACAGCTTTGAATTGAGTAAAATATCAGGGTGATTTATACGTGGAATGCGAAAGTCCCGCTTACAGGGACACAGATGGAACCAACTTTCCTTGAGCTGTGGTTCAAAATTTATAAAATTCTCCCCTGAGCAGTTACTTTTTCCACGCTGTTTTGTCCCCGAATTCTGAAGTTCAGTTGGGTCGATATTTTGAAGGAAAAGCTATAACTGATACAAAGAAAGGAATAAACAGTTCAGATTAAAAAATAAATAGTATTTTTTAAGGGAATTCAAAGCTTTTCTTTTTCTCCTTATCATCAGGAAGTGTGCTTTCAGAATCCAGATGGACGGAGAATAAACTGATCAAAACGTTACCCACTACCTCAGTGCCTAGTGACCTTGGAAGTAATTTCGTTCACCGCAATGTTGTTATGTGGACTCCGCTGGGTGAAAGCATCTCTATGTCACTGCATTATCGACTACGGTGTAAAAGACATTTTTATGGACAGGGCTGTGGTGTGTTTTGTCACAAACAACGGGGAACACATGGGAACTATGAATGTGATCCAGACACGGGACATATTGTTTGTCTGGATGGATGGAGAGGCGATCGTTGCACTGAAGGTGAGTTGGAAGGAGTGATTGTACCACAGAGAAGTCATGCCTCAAATTGACCTTTATTAAGATAACTGTGTTTTTTCCATTTTTGAGAGGTCACTGGAAGTGAATGACTAAATATGTACCTCATCTTAGAGGCTGTCTCTTCCAATAGAGACTTGCATTTAAAACAGACCTCAGGTTAAGCATCAGAAGCAATACTTGAGGGGACATCCCTTGTAACAGGCACTACTGTTTATTAGCCAGTTTCCACAACCGAACAGAAAATTCATGTTGAATGCGTGTCAGTACCTTGAGGAAGTGACCTCCGCGCTGGCTACTGGGTTGTCAGTTCAGTTCAGTTCAGTTCAGTTCAGTTCAGTTCAGTTCAGTTCAGTTCAGTTCAGTTCAGTTCAGTTCAGTTCAGTTCAGTTCAGTCCAATTTTTCCGCCTAAAAATTCTATAGCGAAGCGCAGTTTCCAACTTCCACGGGTTCGTTTACGAAGGATTAGGAGAATGAGGGAATGAGAGCCACGCGACGCAGGCGTTGGTCCAATCGGTTTATTGACGTCGGATGACTCTGTTTGTCCGTCATGGTAGGGAGTGAGAGCTACGCGGTGAATGCGACAGGTTTAATGTAAGACTTTCATTTGCTGCGTGGTACAGCCACACCGGTCAGCGATAGTAACCACTGGTTTGTCTCATCTCGCGGTTCATATCCGGGGAGACGGTTGTTACTAACTTATCAGTCGACTGAGTTGACGGAAAGTTATGCTTCGTTGCCAAGATGCTGACGCTGCAAAGGTCCTGGGTATACAAAGTACATGACCTAGCCATTGTTACCTGTGGAGTGTAACCAAAAGGTCTGTCCAGAGAGAGCTAATTTTCCTAAAAACCTTCTCTAGTACCCCAACATTATTGACCTGACGTTCCCCCCAGACTCATGCAATGCTTCGGAGACACCAATATTTAAGTAGAGGACTTTCCAAGATACTCCGCACGCAGCGGTCAGTTCCGTGATCCACATAATAGAACAGATCTGGCCGAGGCTTTTACACTCCACGCTTGACGGTCTAGGTGCCACAAATGTCGGAGTTTGGCAAGCACCGCACTGGTCTTACCGATCCGGGAAGTGATTTTATTTTTGGATTCCGTCTGTTGAGTTGTGGCGAGATTCAGCTATGAAAACTGGGCTTCCAAAACTCTTTTCATTAACACTTGCGTTGCTACAAACAATGAAAAAAGTAACCATTCTCCATCCTGGGGTGGTTCCAGAAAGGTGCTGTTACCACGCTCCTACCACAGGTCTGTCTAAGTCGAACACTCAGTCCCTGATTTATCTCAGAAAAGATAAAGATTTCGGTGAAGCTGTGACAATATTCTCGAACCCGAACTCAATCAGGGACTTTTATCGTCATTGCGACTACCCAGATCGACCTGGCGGAATTGGATACGCGACCCTTCGGATAAAAGCCTGAAGATTTTGGACACAGGATGACATATTCATCAACCTATTAACGCAGCTTGGGAAATCGATTAAGGCGTGACATTTCCGGTCTCCACGATGCAGTCAATAAACATTCGAAAGGGAAGTTCCCTGGCTACTTGAGACGAATATGAATTGGTGTTTCCAGACCAGGGAATGTGTTCACACTTGAATCAAGGAGGTGCTCATCCGATTGCCTTTGAAGATGACCGAGCCATTATCCTGGTTGTGTCGACCGATGATCCTCCTTAAAGGGCAGGCAGATCGAGTGGATAAGCGGACACTTCAGAATTTCCAACCACATTCCAAATAGACGAACATCTGGTGCTTGGTTCGGTCAGTACGAATTAACCCAAATAGTTATGTCCGAACCGTTGAACCGTTTTAGACAGATTGAGATGGGTGCATTTATGTAAATCCATAGAGGACTCACTAGTAGGTAAGTTTGGGAGAACAAACACTACTTGATAAAAATGTCGACAGGTGCATTTGAGCATTTTGTACTTTGGCAGTATATATTTCTTGTCAAAACAGGGTGCTCCTCTTTGCCTTCCCGGGTCTAACAGAACTGAACACTTTTCTCCAGTTTTGTGTGTATCAAAACTATAGGGGAACAGAGTGAACGCATATACAGCTGGGAACTGCTGTTTTACTCGAAGATAGAAATGAATAATGGGACGTCTAAAAATTTGTTATGTATATATATAATGTGTGTCGCCCGTAAAAGTCGATTTTTTTCTTTGCGCCCTCTCTTTGTAGCCATATGCGAGATGCCTTGTGAACACGGAACGTGTCAAGAGCCGAATTATTGCAGGTAACTATACCTACCAACATTGAATACCCCTCTGTTTCTGCACTTCCTGTTAGAGTGAGAATGCATTCCAGTCCAGCCTTCTTTGAGTCTGTTAATGTGAACTTGATTAATAGCAACTGGTAGTTTGTGTACTTTTATCAATCAAGTCCCAGTTTGTACTTTGGCGAACACGTCAGTGTACACAGGTTGTACAAAACTTTGAGGTATGGGTGGAGTAAGGATGTGTATCTTTACCTCAAGACAAACTCCTCGGTGAATGGAACAAGTGAGTCGAACAATCAATTCGGAGAATGATCCCGTCGGACTTCAGCGAACTTGGTGTCTAGTTTGGATGCTACAGCAATTGTGGCAACTCCTCAACGGAGCGTTGAGGTAGCAAGACAAACCCACACAGTGACTGGAATTAAGGTCCATCGCTGATAGACTTTGGGCGTCTGACTGTTGATTATGTTGGCGGCTGTACCGTTGTATTCAAGTGGAACAAAGGAAATCCGTTTCAACAATGAACTAGAAAGCTTTAAGCCTGCGAATGATCGCTTAGTGGACTTTTGACACGAAGCGAACCTAAATGGTTTTGAAACATGGTTATCGTATTGCGCCCATCATTTTGAGGGTCACTTCACTGAAAGATGACCCTTACCCCAAAAGTTCCACAGTGATCTGACAAAAACGTGTTCTAGCAAGCACTTATTTGGATGGAGGGGACCTCATTACCTCATGCTTCACTAGTATATCAAAATGATCCAAACTGGAGCATGGAATGAAATCGAGTTTTTATGATGTTCGACAACAGAATGCGCAGCCCAAAGGCTGTCCTAGGTTGTTTCTCAGCGTTTACCATCCATCAACAGTATTTCTAAGAGGGAACCCATGTTATCTGCGCTAAATATTTTGGATTTCATGCCAAACTACTTCATTTTTCTCGTGTGGAGAATCTATGGATTGCGAATTTTTCCGAACCCAGTTTTTCATTTAAGACGTTTCTGCTTGTTTTTAACACGGGACGACCTATGCGGTTGATAAAAACACCCCATTATCCTTATCGCCTTGTTTGGGCTTACCAGTAAACCAAACGGGACGAATGTGGAGGTAAACACCTATCGGCATTTCACGGTGATGTTAAGAGAAAAACCTGTGTCTGGCTGATTGCCGTCCATTGTTTCCTCCTTATGGCTGATTCACTTTTGATCCTATTCACCCTTCCCGTTTCACACGCGTCGACGTTACCCACGTGTTAACCACATGTGTGCGTAGGCGGTTGTGGTCACAGGCCGATGCAACACGCCGATTGGCTCCAACCATGATTTGATGATTGGCCAGACGCCGATGTCTGTCGTATCGTGATTTGCCAGTCCTTACTGTGGCCCGCCAAACAACGGCCTGTTCTCGCCTTGTTGCGTTCCATGTACGGGACATAACAGTGAAACCATGAAACGACCTTTGTGTAGCGCATTCAGTTGAGGATTTCATAATCGAGAGATTTGGTTGGAATTCAGCTGAGTCTCACTTTAGAACCGCATTAGTGTGAAAATGAGTGTATTCTACTAACTATATCCATTTGGGTTCAAAGAGAACCTAAGATGACGGAGACTGTGCCTACCTGATGAGCCCCAAGAAGGGCGAAACCAGTGGTGGACTGTCGAGGAGTTTTCACCGACCTAATGAGTAGTTTTCCGTCAAGATAATATAGTGTAATCGTACCGTCGAACCGACGCTATTTCTTGATCGGGAGAGAGATTTCCTGGCTTTACCTTGCGGACCCACTGAGCACCAGAACTGTCACTTTAGAAAAAGTGAACACAATGAGGCTTTCCTCAAAACCCACGGGAACAGCTTAGTCTGGTGAATGCCATTAGTTCGACAGTCGCAGTGTGTCACTAGCGCAACAGTTGAGTACAGCGTATAAAATCACATCACCGATGAGAAGTTCAACAGATTGCGCATTCTGATGGCACGCATATGAAAAACGTTCTCCTTGGATATCCGAGCGACCGTTGTAGTTGGACGTCCCCTCACCGGATAACTGGGAAATGCTTATCGTGCTACAGCATTCCTCACCTGCTGGTGGTACGTCAAAGCATGCACTGATCCGCTGGACCCTGAGGTTCTTTCGGATTTCCACACAACTATTTCAAATGCTATATATCATGCTCAGGAAGCAATTTAGTAATTTTAGTTTCTAGAAAATGTGGTATTGTTGGGTGGCATGTGGGTATCTTGTGGCCCAAGATCCCCTGCAATCATCAAAGGACAACCGAACACGATACCCCTAAAACAGGGTTTTCTTGATTTTCAAGAGACTTCTGAACAGGAAGAGTTCACTTTGATTGCATCTTTCAAGAGTGTACTGTGGATAGTGTTTTGTCTATGTGAACCAAATACCTCACTCCGGAACCCTCGTTGTTCTTGTCGATTTCTACTTAATCTAATACACAAAGACCGGAAAACGAGATGCTCCTTTCCAGTTCAAGAGACTACATATAAACTGCACCGTCCATCATAAACTCCTGGTCACGACTTGCTAAATGCCGGTGTCAAAATAAGTGTTGTATACGTAGGCCTGTTCGAATGGACGACAGTATTTCCTGCACCGTGGAAAACACCCTCTTCGACTGGTATCGTCATTGGAACATTCACACACGTGGTCATACACGTAAGCCCTATTTATAGTAGCTATATTTGATAAGACATTCCCGGTCGGGTCGGTGGACGTCGAATAAAAGTACTCCATTTAGTTAGCTACTTAAATGCCGTAAATAGCCCATAATTATTCCATGTTATATTTCGATACTGGTGGTAGCTGAGTGGTCTTTAGGCCTGAAAGCTTGAAAAGGTCTCACTTTCATTATGTAATTGATCAAAATTTTAGACACATCTCACCAGGTTCTAGTGCACACGAAATGTCATTTATTTGATCACGGAAAAATAAAAAACACTATGGAACATTTAGACATTGGGACAATGGTTCTCAACACAAAATCAACGCGGACATCAAAGACACCAGTAGCGTGTTACTGCCGTGTTGCTTGTCAAAGCTTTTCTGAAATCCAGAGGACGAAAAATCTAGTGGTCCTGTGAGGAAAAAAGGAATTTTCTAAAATAAATTCGAAATTTGAGTTTGTTGCAGAACATTTGACCGGGGTGTTACGTAACATGCGGATTCAACCATCTATCCCCGTTCTTAGATTTTCGCGTGAGGAAATTTGGGTTCAGCATTTTTCGATTTGCATGAAAACTCATCATGTTCTCAAAAGATGGTAAAAGCACGCATTAAAAACGAAAACCAAGCAACTTCGTGGCCCTACTGAACTGGTGCATTTCATGTTAGTCCTGATCAGTTTGACCCGAAATAAGAAAATTTATTATGACTGTACCACCCGCTCTTCAACCTTACATATCCGTGATTTTATGCTCGATTATTTTGTCTCACACTCGTGAGCCTAAAAGAACGGTAAGCGAACGGCTGAATGCTTTCACTGGACGTTATATTGGTTAGTATGCGTTAAAGTACGAAAGAACACAGCCGGATTACATGTGAATCGATTCGGCAAAATTTGAGTGCATAAGTACAAACTTTGGGTACATAAGTACCTAAGTACATACATAAGTACATAAGTACATTAGTACAAACTTTGCCCCATTCAATAAGTAGCCAGGAGTAAAAGCGACTAACTGATTATTCTTCATTCACGTTTGATTGCCTAGGTTCATTTTCCTGGACTGTGCGAAATAACGTAGAAGCTATCGTGAAGAGGCAAGCAGAATCAAACCTGAATGCTTTTCCTTAGGTTTCTCATCGGAATAGACAAACGCCACAGTTTGTGCTTATTCGGGGGTACTTTGGAGGACTTTGAAGGCATATAACAAAGACAAGACCGACTGAACGAAAAGCAAAATCATCCCCCCGATAAAAACCTTAAATTTTGTAACAGAGAACTACAAGTCTGTTGGAAGATTTTGATAGAAAAACACGTTAATATTGAGCCGCGTTAACTTGGTCCTAAACAACAAGACTGAAAGCAGATTATGTACACCATTTAAGGGCTAAAAAATGGAACGAAAAACTATTTATTTCAGCATAATGTTGACATTCAAGTCGATCTTGAGTTGTAATGAGAGTACCAACGCATGCTACATTTTAATGTAAATGCTTTCTTCGGACTTTGGGCGAACTTGCAAAGAACCGGGGAAAATCTGAAAGCTCTTGTAATGTCGTTCAGACTGGTACAGACACCATACAATGCGTGGTTAGCTAATTATAGGCAAAAGGCAGTCATCAGCTTGGCTTACTTTGCCCTGCATTCACTATTGCATCGTTGGTTTATGCTATGGGTAGCTCTTCACAATCTATAGCACTCGATGTTTTGTGAAAAGTGCAAATATTCCATTTTCGTGAGAACCTTTTATCGCATAAATGCGATCAGCTGGTTGCCTCACAGTACAGACAAGTCACTACTGTGGCTGGTAAGACTGCAACCGATGATAAATTTGTAGGACAGAGGAAGAATGCATCGAAAGCATTAGCTAGCTTGGTGATGTAACATTCTAAACTAGCTTGCATGTAGAAAAGCTGTTTGTATAGCGTTCCGAGGTACACCGATGTAGGAAAACTGACTTGGTAAGGTAGAATGAGATACTTACGATACTCATTTATTAGCCCTACCGCGAATCTCCGAATCCTCATGTATGGGGATAACCTATGTAGTCTGATGTGCTTGACGACAGATGATCGGTCCATGAAGATTGATGGAAAATCTCGGGTGATATCTTGACCATTCGACGTAATACACTACTCATAAGCTTGGTAAAACTCTTCGACAGCCCACGACTGGTTTCGCCTTTCTTGGGGCTCATCAGATAGGCACAGTCGCCGAGTTTCCAGCAACCTTGTGTTCTACTTGAACTCAAATTGCACGCAGTTAGCGAAATACACTCATTTGCAAACCAATTTGGTTTTGCGGGAGGCTCACCTAGACCCCAGCTGAATCTCTTGTCTATGTTGTCTTTAAGCAATTGAATTTTTTGCAACAGGCGGCCTCATGTTTCATTTGGTACGATATTCCAGATATCGCGATATATTGTACAAACGTAATGCACTACTCATAAGGTTGCCATACAATGAATCGCGATATCTCGAATATCGTGTCAACTGAAACATGAGGCGGCCCGGTGTAGCACATTCAGTTGCTTAAAAACACCATAAACGAGAGGTTCAGCTGGGTTTCAGGTGTGTCACCTGGGGAAAAATTGGTATGCAAATGAGTGTATTTCACTGATTTTGGTGAGTAATTTTCCAGCATGTCATGTAAATAACAATTCTTGTCAGATGTTTCTAACTTGGTTTGTGGAACAGAAGACTGTTTTAGTTAACTAGAAGTCGCGATGCGTATTTTGCAACATTTTTTGAACATCAAACAGTCCCTTGTTTTCGGCGCGAGCGCTTACTTTCTGCCATTTTCATCTTCAATCCCCCTGCGAATTCTCCGAAGTTTTGATTTGCGCGGGAAGCATACTTTTACTTATGAGAGTGATGAGCATGTAAAAATATTAAGGTCCTATCTCTAAAACTGTAACTATCCAGTGAACCTTAACCGATGAGGCCTAACCGGCCGTGGAATGTCGGTGAGTTTTCAGCCGTCATATAAGTAATCCATTTTTATCAGTTTTTTTGCACTCAAAAACTGGCGGGTTTAGCCAGTGTCCTATACAAGCACTTCAAAGAAAAATGTCCGTTCCTTTGAACGGTGATCTAATGAACAAAATAGTTGACTGAACTCATAGTTAGGACCTCCCGACTGTGTTCCAGGCAGGATGAAGCTGGCAGTGGGCTGTCGGCAGTGATAACTCCCGGTATGCACCTTCGACATGATGTGAACCTGGTTTTATTCAGTTGTCGAATTTTTCGGGCAATCTGACTGTTTTCCCCATTTGAGTATTTGTTGTCATTTGTAATGGACTTGAAATGTCTGAATTTATGCTCCTGGAAGTCCTGAGAACCATCGATGATTTTCCTTGGTAGTTGAAGACGCATCTGTGACGAAAATGTCGTTGGGGCCATAGAGTTATGAGAGCCACCTGATGAGGCCCAGTAAAGATGAAGTAGCTCGTATGACCAATCTTCGTGAGATCTAATCCCATCTGTAACGAGGAAAATTGATAACTTGAGTGTCCGTACAGCATTTTGCATGCACATTCGTTCGACAAACTTACAAATGAGGAGATTCGTTTAGGCTTCAGAAAAGTTCTTGTTCAACTTCACATCAATTCACATGCATATGGTGACTTATCAGCTACGTGGTTACATCGGTTGTCATGTGCAACTCCGTACGTTAACCTTGGAAACATCCAGAAAGATAAACATTCACCCAAAAGCCTGTACCTTCCTTCTAAGAAGTCATCATTGAAGAAACGAGTCAATCCTGGATCACGTGATTGAAACGCTAGGCTGAAAGACGGAAGCACTACGACCAGTCGTGCCGCTCTTTATTTTATCCACTAGTCAATTAATTAATTATTTTAGTATTTATCCTCATTTACATTACAAACTAACCAACAATGATTAAACGGCTATACAGTGCTTCTTGGAATTTTGGATAAACTGGTCTTTCTCACTGACGAAAATTTCGACTAAAATTTAAGATATTTCAGAACAAAATATCCAACAGCCAATTTCTTCAGAGATTATTAGACAATAATCAGCGGATTATTTGCTAAGGCAAAGTTCCTTTGTTGAAGCAATTTTCTGTGAACTCAAAGTAGCAAGATGTTAAAAAATAGGACAGATGAACTATTAGTAAACGTACCATTTTTTTGAGGTTAAAGATTAGCCCAGTAGAAAATTTGCTTATTGCTTTCCAACATTTTTCGAAGTGACAGTCTCTCACTCGCAGGATTTTTCACCAGATTTCTCCGTTTAATGGCTAGCGGCCAGGAAAATACTAAAACGTGATTATGAAATAGGATCGACCCCTTCGATTTTTACCGTGGACTGGCCATCAGTGGACTAATAAACTATCACTTTCCTAATATCGCCTTTATTCGAAGGGGACTAGCTAGGAATCCATGACTGTTTGCAACAGGTGTTTGCCATCAACCACCTGGACCTTGGCAACCTGTTATTAGCTCAGTCATTGCACTTTTCGGGCTGCGTCGTAGCTCACAGTGTTAGCCAAGTGTCACAATGGCCCTTAAAGTAGGCAAATAGCAGCTCAAATGCTCAGACTTCATAGAACAATCCAGTTGAATACATGGAGCCTCTCTGGACCGATCTGAACAACTAGGAATACGTGGGAACTGGCTGCTTCATAGATTCCAAGTAATGCAATGTTACGAATAAGCTGATCACTAGTGAAGTTGCCTACGAAAAGTACAAAAAACTGACCAAAGCAAGCCAAGCAGTCACGTGACCAGTGCACATTGTATTGCTCGCTAAGTCCCTGAGGTGTGCCCGGACTAACGGGGATACTACTTCTTCAGAAACTAATGCCATGTTCGAAGGTGTCGTTGGACCCAGAAGAGGGAGAAACCTGGTCATAAATTACCTTTCCTTTTAGTTTCGCAGGAAGCATAAATGAGTTTACAGTTTCAATGGGACAGCACAACCATATTAAGACTGTACAAACATTTAGCTTAGATGGTCGAACTAATGGGACGTAAGGAATAAGCCACACAATCAGATTAGAGTGGGGGTCCTAAGATACCTAGCAGTGCACTGCGCGCAAGGTAAGCAACTTAGAAACAAGCATTATTTTCAAAGCACTATTTTATTCTCCAAGTGCCGGCAGTCATTAACGACTGATAATCCTGTAGGATCGATAGTATCGGAAATTCAGTTGACACTAGGCCTGCTGTTGTTAATTATGTGAACCTCTTTGTCCTGTTGTAAGGCTTCACCGCGATGTAATGGCTAAATCCCTCGAAGGATTCTGCTTCGAAGAATTCCCCAGCTAAATGTGAGTCATGTGCAGGTCTGGGTCTTCTCAGCTAAGACCATTTACCGCACCGCCGTTGCTCTCAACGAAGCAGTGAAAAATCGGTACCTGATTGGAACAAACCAGAAAGGGATAACCCTACTTTAGTAGTAAAATTACCGGCTCTTCTATTGCCACAAAACATCCGATGCTTTAACAACTGGCCTTAGCTTTAGAATGCTTTAAGCTTCCATTCTCCAAATGTATTGGTCACTGAGTTATGCTAACCCTCATCCCTTTTTCAGGTGTGAGACCGGTTGGTATGGAAAGTCATGTGAGAAATGTCACGTTTATCCAGGTTGCGTCCACGGAATGTGCGAGCGCAATCAGACAACCCACACTCTGGTGGTTTTCACCTGTAGCTGCGAACCAGGATGGGGAGGAATGCTTTGTGATATTGGTAAGTGAAAGCTTTCGGTAAAGGCTGGGAAATAATTTCTCAATAATTGATCGATTTACTGACTTCTTGTGTCACGGAAACCTACCAACGTAGACCTCAAATTTAAGCTACTCATGACGAACTGTTGCATAATAGATTGGATATGGTGGAACGCGAATGAAGCGCACATTCGAATCTTTAGCTTGAATGGCACAAATGGGAGATTTGAGTCTCAGCAAAGCGTTCTCACATCACGTAAATTATGACATTGTTAAGAGTTCCATAGAGTTCAGTCAAGTCTGTTTGATTCAAAGGCATTCACTCATTCCATGAATCAGTAAGCAGCTCAGATGGAGAATAATTTCACTGGATGTGTGAAACCTCTTTCTGAAAAAATCTCACTCGGGGAGCCAGTCAATAAGTGACCACGTGATGTGTCTCCATTACTGAAGGATAAGTGGCTCTATGTCCCGTCCAAATGAGAATTAATCACACCGCTCATCAGCCGCTCATGACCAAACGATTGTGTGCAGCCATTGACCGGAAGGTCGCGGGTTAGGAACTTGCTGATTTTCGTGAGACAAGCATTGCTGTTGATTCTCAACAAGGATGAAACAGCTGTACAGTGCTTCTCGGCTTTTCAGCATAAACTGGCTTCACTTACATCAGGAAATCTCTATTAAGTTACTATTGAGAACTTTTTACTGAAGTAGGAGATTTATTTTAAAATCGCCGATTTCTGCCGGTACAGCCATCCAGGAGGTAAATACTGATTGCACCGTTCTGTGTCTGCTTCCAGAGAATATGACGTTTGGAGTATAAACAGGTTCCACGTAATCTTATCGGAAAGTAGCATGATGGACTGCTAGTTGTGTAAGAAAATATGAAGGGCGTTCCATTAAAACAGCAAAAGTTCGGCTAAGCGAGTGTAATATCTCAATCCGTACGTATGGTCACTCCAAACCTGAAAACCCGACAAGCGCCAAACAGGTATTTCATCCCTGTCTATTTAAGGTTGAGTCTCTTCTTATACGTCTTTTTTCCGAAGCATATGTACAAATTATCAGGACGAAGGTAGGAAGCCAATCAGATGGTGAGAAAGCTGGGATCAAGCCTAGATCGTTGAAAGATTAGTTGAAGGAGTAGTGTTGTCTACTCCGCCACCCTGAACGAGCAGCATTGCACATCTAACGCTCTAGGTTCCACCCAGCAACTGTCTAGTTGATGGGGATACACCACACATGAAGTTGGAAAGAATAAAGCGTTACCATCTTTCAACCAATTAGTTCACAACACTTTATCAGGTGTCGCTTAACTTCTCGGAGACTCTTCTGTCTTCATTTCCTACTTAAACCTTCAGAAACAGTAACATGCACTGAAAATAACACATGCTACTAGCGTAGTTTTCTATTAGTTAACATCAACAGTTCTCGTTTCAGAGTGGATTGGTAACCTCTCGATTGGTTACCAAGCCCTTCTGAGATGATGACTTCTCAATCGGTTCCAAAGCTTTTCCGATGTCCGGTTCTATTTCGGTGCATTAGCTGACCAATATCCAAGTACTTCTGTCTTCACACTCTTTCTTGTTTGCTCAAGCTGTTTGGAAACAGTCTGTCAAGAGTAACTGTCTCGAAAAGAGAGTCCTAAGGGTACAGCTATCTGTGAGGAGTACCAGCCTTACAGAACATTACAACCAGAAATATTGGTGGTAACACGTCCTGGTTGGTTACCAGTTCTCTTTGTTACTATGATACTTGAGTGTCTAGGTCAAGGCCGTGGGTATGACCTTTGAATTAGATCTAGACACGAAGATGTTGCGCCCTTTTATTCTCGTGTCTGAGAGAATTCCTAATTCCCAGGGAAATGCTCCTCAAAATTCCCTTTGTAATAACGAAGCGTCTGTTTGTTTCATTCGAGATAAACCAAGGGACCATTCCCTGCGTAACTACAACAAGAAAGTCCAGACTAGTTTTTGGGAAGCTTTGAGAAACAGTCGGTAGATTTTGACTCACTTAGAAGGTCTGCTGGCAGCTTGCTGGGTCCAACATCACTCAGCTCTACATCTTGTCTTTCGTCGAGTTAATCACACTGCTGATTAGCTAGTCTTCGCTTGCCGTGTAAGTGCTCAAACGCCAAACGAAAGTTCTGGAGTTCCAGTTACTCTAAAGCTTCCAAAATAGAGTAGCTGTACCCAGACCCCATAACTTTAGTCTAGATTAGCTACTTGCAAAAAGTGAATTCTGTCGGACCAGTGGGATAATACCATAGCTTATTCTATTTCAAAGTCCCGTGTTCGAACCCCTCCTCGATGTAAGCAAAACGATGGTCTACACGCTATTTGAGGTCAGAAATGGAATTCAATCTGTTTTCGAGTGTGCCCAGCTAAGCCTTGGTTCTTCCTTTTAACTGCAAGCTTGAACGCGCCAAATAAGTTTAGTCGGACTGGATAACTTGTCGGAATGGGCGAGAAATCATCTTCGTTGATTGACAAGCACATATGTTATCACGTATTACATGGAGATTGGCCACAAATTGAAGCGTTGTATGTCCAACTAGGAAACAGTCTTACCCGTTTTGTATGTGGAAGGCATAACACCCTCCGACTGACAAGTATTAGGGATACTTGGTTTGCGTTTGAACGTCGTGCGGTCTTCTGACATCGGTTGATTAAAATTCTAATCTGGCGCCTCTTCGCTTTCCAGATTTGAACTTCTGCTCGAGGCATCCGGGTATCTGTCAAAATGGTGGACAGTGTGTGAACAACCAGCGACACACGGACGCATTTCACCATTGTCACTGTCGCCAAGGCTACCAGGGTAGACACTGTGAATCGAGAGAAGTCGATTGCCGCATACACGGGTGCAATGGGGCTGGACAATGTGTGAAACAGCAAGGTTCCAAAGTAAATTATTATTCGTCTTTTTAAATGAATAGTATCTATTGCAAGAGGATGTGCGAATTGGTTCGTCGAACACTTGTGAACCCAGTACGTCATCGATCAGTTGATGTACTGGTTGAAGTGCACGGAAATTGTACTTGAAGAAGGTCATTCACATTCTTGAGTGTCATAGTCTGACTTTCATTCGGCTGACTGTTTAAACTTCCTCCTCAGGTAACTTACTCTTAAGCCATATCTAAGAATGCAAAGATCATAAATTAAGGACCTCTTAGAAAATGAAATTCCCAAGGTTTGGAGGCTGACGGTTGCTCGTAGAACTGAAGAATGGTAGCAGAATATCCGTGGAGGAACTTGTTATGGAAAGCCTTCAATCTTCCAAAGGCACCGGAGGTTTCTATTTTTATTACATCCCTTAACATCATCACAAATTCTAATCTGTTGAGCCACCTTTAGTGATACTTCATAATCAAAACAATGGTTTTCTGGGATAGTCAAAAAGAACACGCCGTTACTTTCAGCTGAAATCAGTCTTCAAGTGGAAGCGCATGAGCCAAACGTTGTCCTTTTTTACTTTGATATTTCTTCAAGAACCGTATATGCATTTACCCTATCTTTTAGATTTGGTACCAGCTTATGGAAGCTACACTCTACTGTGATCATTTGTGGTCAAACCATGACAGCAGTTTTTATTCACTGCCAGCGTTCGAAGAATTATAGCTAGCAAGACCTTCTTGAGCACTGTGCACCGATTGGTCAAACCGACGATACTAAAAAGGTTCCCAGGCCCTGATGCTAACTTAAAAAGTCCTAGGTCTGTCGATCTGACAAAGTGGTGAATTTTCACGTCCTGCAAATGAAGCCAGTTTATAATAAAAAGCCAAGGAGCCATCAACACGGCATAGGCAACCACGGGGATAGTAGTCTGAATACTCAAGCGTTCGTCCGCGAATGGCGGTCAGCAGTGCTATTAACTCGTTGTATCCTGTCTAAGTGTGAGTTAATCACACTACCGTTAAGCCGCTCGTGCCGAACGGTTAGGTATTAAAACTACTGGGCGGGAATCTCCCTGTAGTTTCGTAAAATGAACACTGATCATGATTCTGAATAGGGATAAAACAGCCATACAGTGCTTCTCTGTTTTTTAGCATTGATTTGCTTCACTTACAGGACGATATCTCAGTTTAAAACGACAGAACCTCCCCATACTGCCGTCAATTCAGTGATTACCAGGACTCGGGTGCCGCCTTCTCACGCGCTTACGAGGGTATGGCTTTCAGGTGTGCAGGCGAAACGCCGATCAGTTTGTTGGGTGAGCATGGTGGCTAGGCGAGTAGTGCATAACGGCGCAGGTACAATTTGTCGTGCTAATAGGTTTAGTGGGAATATTTCGGGTCAAACGCTTCTACTACCCTTAAATGTTGTTCCTGATCGTCTGGAACTGCACGATAGCAGCTTACCCTGGACTGTGGCGAATCAGTGGTTGCTCGTGTATACCCACCTATTACCTGATTTCCACTAGCATAGCTGACCTGTAAACCGCAGGTAAAACGAAAACGGCTTCTGATAGCTTCTGTGAAAGAAATGAAACTGCCATTTAAATTTTGCAAACTAACCAAAGAAATACAGCACATTCGTTATGCAGCAAGATGATCCCGACTGCATTATCACGGTGAAAAATGTCTGCGTTTCCAGCATTTTGCGGAAATTTCAATGGTGATGACGACGCAAACGACTTTTGTAGCAGCCATTAAGCAACTTAGTAGGACATGACGGTCTTTGTGCAAACTTAAGATTTTTCTAATGCAGCCGTTACTATTTGTGAGCATCATAAAGACCTATACGGTTAGCGCTCTCCAGAAGGAACTCAACTCACTAGTTGTGTTCGACGTAGTTTGCCATCGAAACCTGGTTTTGTGCACGGCTTCTGTAAGGACTGAGCAGAGTAAACATGAAATGTATAGATGTAATATACTACTCATAAAGTTGCTGAAAACGCTCCGACTGCCCGAGACCGGTTTCGTCCTTCTTGGGGCTCATCAGGTAGGCACGGTCCCTGAGTTTCCGTCAACCTTATGTTCTACTTGAACCCAAGTTGCACGGAATTAGCCAAATACACTTATTTGCAAACAAATTTGGTTTTTCGGGAGACTCACCTGGAGCACAGCTGAATCTCTCGTTTATGATGTTATTAAGCAACCGAATGTTCCTCACCAGCCCGCCTCATGTTTCCATTGGTACAATATTGGAGAACTGGAAATTGTTTTTGAAAGGTTGTCACATGAATGTATACCTACATCTAAGACCACAAGAACCCCCTCACCGATAGGTCAGAATACGTCTTCTGTTAGTTCAGCTGTACAGTTTCTCAAGTTGGTCCTGGATTTTGGAAAGTCACGGATAACGATATCTGCTCTCTACTCTGTTCCATGAACATTTGTGGCTTCAGAGTAAGGACCATGGAGGTGCAAGGCAAAACTATCCTGGACACTGATCAGCTGCGAGGGGACTGTATCTTAGTCTGGTGCTCCGGTTTGCGTATACCAGTTACTCATTGAACTGTATTGGAAGAGTCCCACTCATCAACCACAGAGTCTATCCTAACACGATAGCCTTCAGGCTGGGGGTTGGAACAAGTGTGGTAGTTTTTGTTCGTTAAGATCGGTCCTACTCAAGAAATCTTACTCTGAACACCGCTGGCATGCGGTCGGGCTTTCAAGCCAAAGGATTTGGTTGAGAACACTAATCCTCCTCCTGTCTAGATATGGGTACTCTGACACTACCTCGGCCCATAGGCAATGACGAACTTTACAGATAAAACTCTCCGGCCGGTCGCATCACTCCCTTAAACCTCATGATGCAGCTTTTCAGAGGAACTAAGGAAAAGGCGGAAGATTTTATCTCAGTCATCATCACCATCATTGACAGCATAATATCAGTGTACAACACTAGTGCCTTGCTCCGTACTTTCCCTACAATGCGAAGCAATTATTGGACACAGCATAAGTATCACGGAAGACTAAATTATGGTAACAGTCTAAGTGATCCCTCTGTATACAGTTCTGCAAATTGATGCAAAGAAGACAGTGGTTGATGAACTACTGGATAGATGCACCAATTGGATCGATAGTGACAGTGTCAGGACTTGTCACGGAGATTGTAGTGCAAAACCTGAAACCGTTTGCGACATAAATCTAAAAAATGCGGTTATTTGTAAGAGGTTGTAGAATCTGTACTCACATTACTCCCATTTTGACAGTCCTCCTTCGGCGCTGGCAAAATACACGTCAAGGAAGAGAAGAACTTGACTCCAGTTTTGTTCGTATTGGAGCCCGTCAGCAGCGTATGCCCTTAGTCGTGCCGGAATTTGAACTCTAAATATGATATGGGAGGCGAGATTGTTATCGCTAGTCCACCAGCACATAATGGGCGGATCACTTCATCATCGTCAAAACAAGTGAACCACAGCCAACGTGTCAGTTGTTAAGGAATGTTTTTTTCGAACAAGATGTTTACGAGGGTAAATGAGGTGGTGAAAAACTAGTAATCTTGAACGTGTTCATCACAACAGTAACGAGGAGACAACTAGAAACCAATATCTACAGAGCGGTTACTCATAAGGGCCAAACATACAACTATCATAGTAACCATCAAAGTTTCCACAAACAAAGTTTTGTCCGAACACAGTTCAAGCGGATTGGGACACATGCAACACCAAGGAATCCGAAGTCAAAAAGGAAACTGCTTACGTCAATTCTTTCAAAGAAATGGTTGTCTGACAAATTTTACGAA
>SJOL01000886.1:0-17910 GCA_004794785.1 Opisthorchis felineus | reverse complement strand
ATAATGAGGGTGGAAACTCTGGACAGCCCACTGCCTGCATTGCGCCTCCCGGGCATCCAATCTCAAAACTTCCGCCTGTCTTCATGTCGTACTCGGACAAAAAAATTTGCAGTGTACCGAAAAGTGCCATAAACGCAAGATTCAGCTGAATTTCAGTCTTGTCTCACGATGGCAAACAAATGTTTATTGTCAACAACGTACAAGCTGACGTCGTAGGAAAATTAAACGTAAGTGGAAATTCGGGGACTAGGTTTACCTACTTGGCCCGAAGAAAAGCGAAATCTGTCCAGAGTTAAGGAACATACTTCGATATCTCGAAGATCGTTCAAACCAAAACAAGAGCCATCCTTTCTGCTACACATATGGATTGTGGAAAGACTCAGTTGAGTCCTAGTCTGGGTCTCTCACTAGCACCAAATTAATTCGCTGACGTGTTCAACGCTAAACCACTTTTCCTGACTGAAAGAGTCAAGGTCCAATAAGGGAATCAGCTCCCCGTCTTTTGTGACTACAACAGGAATCCTTAGTTGACCACAGGAATATCTGCATAATCGTTGCATTAGCTGGGTGACCGTGTGCCGTCTCATCATAGAACACCCGCAGTGCTCACAATCGAAGCTCACTGTGGACTTGGAGCTGCTCAGGCTGCCACCGAATACCACATCAAAACTACAATCGGCATGCGCAAGAATCATTCTTTGTACTTGCATGCGGTACAGAAATAACCAACTTGAACTAAAAATCATATTACGGGGCGTAGTTGAACTAGACATACAGAGAACTGTACCTAATTTTCTTCGAGGTAGGAACACGTTTATTCAATGTGCATCCAAGCAGTACCCTCTGTATTCAAGCCAGACTGATATTATTGCCATTTGATTTTTTCGGATTACCATTCTACTCCATATTAAAGAATAAAATGATGTAGTGTATATGAAAAAATGGGGTTTGGATTGCGGCTGGTGCGTTGGGCCGATCGCACGCACTGTTACGGAGAACTACCGACCGGTGGAACCATAGGAAGTAGGGAGAATCGCCATATGCATTTATTTGCAGACCAACTTGTTCTTTACCGGTGACTTAACTGAATAATTGCTGAATTTCTCGTTTGTTATTTTCCCCAAACAAATATGCTGGATAAAGCCAGCTTCATGTCTAACTTGGTACGATATTCAAGACATCGCAGTATATTTTCGCGAAGGAAACTACTCACAATGCGGCCTTCGTGTAGTACATTCCGTTTGAGAATAGCATGAACGAGAGATCCAGCTGGAATTCAGGTGAGTCTCCCGTGAAAACCAAATTGGTACTGAATTTGGGTTCAATTAGAGCGGAAGGTTAACGGAAACTCGGGAAATGTGCCTACTTGATGATCTCCAAGGAGGGGGAAACCGGTCGTCGGCTGTCGAAGATTTTTCAGAAACCTTGTGGATAGTTTCCTTAATGAAATCGAGAGAATATTTAAAATGCGTGTGCAGCGGTCGTATCCGTTAACCACATATAATGGATATCGTTTTGATGAGGTCATGCATCGTTCCACTTCCCATGGTTGTCACATTTACCATTGCGAGTCATGCGAAATACAAGGTTTTCACTTTACTGCATATGCTGCACACCGAAATGTTTTAAAAACGCCTTCTTTAATGTAGCTATATAACTACTGAAGAATGAGACGGTTCTGTCGTTGGTAAGGGTGTCAGTGGATGGATACCAGCAATTACTAACAGTCGCCTAACAATATTCCCCCCCTTCCCAACAAGAAGCGGCTTTAGGGGACGCTTGTTTGTTGTTACATTACCTCTCTTATTCAAGGTGCGGCTATCTGATTCACGATTATCATCAAACTAATCAATAAAAGTGATACAAAGCTACCAGAACCATGTCTTTTTAAGATGAAAAACAAGGAGTAAGCAAGTAGGGTAAGTTTTGGTGTTTTGTCCCGAAAAGACAGTGGACACTGAATGAAAACCACTTGCGTTCGCCTAATTGAATGTAATACGTAATACACAATCACTTCATATATTTCGGCACAGGTGGCGACGTCTCTTCGTCAGTTTTCCTCAAAAGGGACCGCCTATTGAAGGAGCACCCTGGGTGCAGAAACCAATATGATCAACCCAGCTACCGACTTAGACTTCCGCTTGGGAATGGTTCGGATGTAGGGTATTGTGATCCGGGACTTTTCAGCAAAATTAAATCACATTGTAGTCTATAATTCGCGTCCTCAGTCACTTTTAAGGTAAGGGTAGTTGGTGATGTCGAAGAATTTTACCTACCCTATTCTGAGTTGAAAGATGGAAACACATTCTACGAGATCGTATGAGGAATGCGACTTGAAAGTTTTGGTATCTTACGAATTTTCCCGAGTTTTTCTCAGCTGGAAGTATCCATTAGGGCGAGGTACGCAGTGCCAGCCTACTCCACTTTTGCGACTACGGACTTGAGAACTATCGCACACTAATTATATCAAGTGCACTTGGAAGTCAATATTTTGCTTCATTTATGAGTTATATCAGTGTGGAATATCGTTAGTTTTGTTACTGTGATTGTTCCATGCTCAACCTAATAAGGATGCTAACGCAATCCCTATATCTAGCGACCATCCTTGTTGAACACGACCGGGTGGCTATGCACGGTACTCGAAAGTTTCAGGCTACTCATCTCTCTAGTGTGACCGATTTCACCCAATTTTTCGGTGTCCTACCATATACAGAATGCTGAAACTCAAATGGTGATAAAACATGAGTCTGGAGTTAAATTTACCAATGAGCTTACGAACTTGAGACAGCACACCTATTTTTGAGCGTGTACACCAGAACATTCAAGGCAACCTAATGTCGACGCAGAAGAAAATCCCCACTACAAAATTTGTTTTGGGTTTACCATTTGGTAGTTTTTGTTTATATTCCTCCCCCTCCTCACACTCCAACAGGTGGATTGTGTTCAGAGTTGCCACGCGGTTTCTCCTGCAAATGCCCGCAAGGGTTTGGTGGACACAGGTGCGAATCCGATTTGTGTGGATGTGGAAAGTCACAAGACTGTCTGGTCAAATGTATGAATATTACTCAACATCCAGACGAATCAGGAACTATGTCAGACTACTGGAACCTAGATGCCGGTACCAAACATGTAACTATACATCAACATTCCTCAGGATGGGATAATTTGACTTTCGTCATTGTTGCTACCTTGCTGGGATCAAGTCTGGTAGTCCTGTTTTCCTTCACTCTGTGTTGGTTTCGCACCCGGAAACGTGACCTATCATCTGCTATACCAAGCAATTGTGGTTATTGCGCCATCCAAAACGAGCCTTTCCAAACGTTTAACAACCAACTGGAGAATGACCTCTCATGTCATGTGTCCGCGGCGAAATTGTCGCAGCCTCAAACTACGGAGCTCGACACACTTGGATTTTTACCGACCGATCACACCAGTAATGCCACAGATCATAGACCATGTGAGACAGACTCCGGTCATCACAAGAGTAAACTGACTTCTACATGGATAGATGTGCAACAACTGTTCACCGATATCCATTACAAACCCACTAAGGTCGCCAAACAACACATGTGTGTCATGCGTTGACTGGACAGCACAATCAAATGGAAAACCGAACATACTCCAGTGTCTCCAAATGTCCATACATGCAATTTCCTTTCAATGCGCACCCAAGACCATTTCGTCATTACAGTCATGAATGGAGGCTTCAAGGCTTGGAAAGCGTACGCCCCCGTGCTTTCTTTCTTTCTTTATATACATATATATACATATGAAGTTATATCTTTTCTGTATTATGTAAATATATACATAGGCATACATCTATACCAACCACTTTGAAGTCAGATGATAACACTATTGAGTCTTGAGAGGAATGTCAATAAATTGTTTGTTTTTGCGAATTGTTCGGTCTCAAGGACAAACTGGAATTTAAAGGGGATTGGTCATGCTCCTCAACGGATCGCCCGTTGCTTGCTTGTAACGTATAAACGGTCAAGCCTGGAACATCGTACCTTGCGTAAAGGATCAACTCGTGAAAACCTCAAAAGCTCACCTCATTTCCGGAGAACGGCATTCCAAGTTGGATCACTGAGTTAAACCCATCGGCTCTGGGTTATCTCAGGAATACCGAAATGATAATAACCGAGTCAGGTTTACCAAACAGCCAATAAACAGTTTCAACCATGTGCGCAAAACTCAGTGAGTCTCTTATGGCTTGCACCGATCCTCCCCCTCCCCCAAGTATTTCAGCAAACGTTGTATCCAAAACGGTTCTTATTTTTAAGGTAGCGAACAAGTGATACTTCCGTGCATCAGCCAGAGGATGCTGCCTAACCTCCGGGCCGCCTAACCTCGGACTTTTCGTGAAAAGATTAATGCCATCTAGAAAAGTGGGATCACCTTCATCAATTTTCCGGCGGCGAGCCGCTCTAGATAACCGAACATCACGCTGATATGTAGCGAGCAGGCATGCACTGATTGGCCAGGATTTGGGTCAATCATGATAGAGTATTTTAGCTCGGCACTTCACACACCACGAAGCTTCGAGCTCGATCTTGCGGAAATTCCGTGGTATCTCTATAAATACAGTTCTAGCAATTTTCGTTTGTCTACACAAAGGGCTGTCTCAATCTACCGCGTCTTTTGATATACCATAGTGGGCGGATCAGGAAGCTAGGGGCTGACACAGCAGTTGTACTACCGTTCGCAAGACATATCAGTTACATACCGTACACCACTAGTTGTAGCTGTCTGCTTTCTTTCCCGACGGCGTGAAAAATGGGGACGGACAGCTCAACATAACTGCAAGGCTGACCTATCAAAACTTAACCTAAACCCAAACTCAGCTGCGTCAATAGTTGTGCTGTTCCTGAGGGGCAGGAACATCTTTAGGTGTTGTGGTTCAACCGACACTGGATGCCGGCAGAGGACTCTACTCTTCTCACGATACTCGGATGAACCAAAACCCAGACTCCCAATACAGACTCCCAGTACAGTGTAACTGCAGCTTACTCCATACTACTGGAAAAGACAAAAGTAACATGACGGTCGGTAGGATGCGGCCAAATTGACCGGAAATTTTCGACATTTGACCAGCACCAGCTAATAGAACTGGCTGAACTAAAAACCAATCAGAGGCAGTCTTTGGACGAACCTTGCTTGGCTTTACTTCGTGTGAAGCGAACATGTGGGTGCCCGTATGGCTCCCAGGCGACACTGACCTCAAAACATACCGTGATGCACATTTCGGCTTCGGCACCACATGACCGTGTTTCGTCCACAGGCCTAAGCACTCGTCATTGCAATCATAGATTACCACGAAAGACATCGAGAGCTCCATTAAAATGAACACACAAAGCAGACAAACGCAGTTTTTTGCATTTACGAAGAATATTTATTGAATCATAACGAGCCAATCAGATTTGCAAAAGGCGCACACACAACCATTAGGAGAATTTACACTTGGAAAAGTCCATTTCAGGATGAGCAGCCATGAATTTCTTCAACATCTCCTGTTTCTTCTGATCCTCCGATGTGGGTAAACCCATTTCTCGTTGTCGCTGGTCGTACATCATCTTCTCCACCATTGATCGCGTCTCACCATCCAAATCAGACAACTTGGAATTTTCCGGCTGAACCTTGCGTGTGTTAATCTCCGGTTCTCCATCACAAATTCGCGTCCACCACTCCATTTTATTGATTTTCTCAAGACTGATTGAGATGATTAAGCCATCTTCTAGCATCCAAGAGCACTCTTCGACCTAATTAGGGGTAGATGAAAGAAAAGTGATGCCAAGCGATGCAGAAAGCGGCATACAAAGAATCGTGAAATACAACTCTTGTGACAAACAATGTTATTCGAGATGTTAGTATCCAACCCACAAGAGATTTATGTGGGTTAGCGGTGGTTTGTTCACGCACCGATAAGAATATGGCATACTGGTTACTGATCGGGTGGTTGTGGATAGGTTCACCGAGATAAGCAATCGATCTGAAAAAGTTTCGTCACCATTTGAGGAGACAACATCCATGCATGGTTAGGTCGGCACTTACTCCCTACCTGATGACGTTTGCATAAATCTTAAAGATACGTATTAATAGCGGTTAGATAACCACTAAGGACCAAACATCTGTAGAACTCCAAAACCCGGAGCTACAAAACAGACCAAGGACAGGAATTATGGGAGAAGCAGAGGACCTCAAATCGAACGGACTGATCAATTCTGATTGGAATATGCGATGCCCAACGCGTCGAAGTCAATATAGACTGACCATAACGCAGCACCGAGTCAATCAGAGCAAAGACCAAACTCCCGAAGAGACGTTACGCAACACAAAGGAAAACAGGGGATAGAAACCGCAACGCAAAAACAATCTGCAAACGGTCCGCTGAAACCTCGAGAAAGCTCCTTTCTAATCAGGCTAACAGATATCAGACACCCCGTAGAAACTGAACGAACACAAGGAGCGAGATGGCTCGGTGGTTAGAGCGCGAATTTACTAACCGTAAGGTCCGTACTTTGAACCCGAGCTCTGCATCTCGACTTCTCCTGTCTAGGCTTGGGCAACCTGGCAGTATCCCAGCCCTCGTGCCACCTTCGGGTGCCATGGCAGCTAGGCACCGAAAGGGTGTTACAACTGAACGATTATAATCACCCAAACGCATATTGAAGACGTTCCCTCCAGCAGTGACACAACATTTGCAAGCCAAGTATCAAGTACAGCGAACAGGCTAGCAACCAATAACCACCAGATATATCAATGAAAGGAAAGGCGCTTACGAGCATGGAGTTGTTTATTGACAAAGACGAACTAATCGGTTACAAGCTGTCAAACACGAGGGCTTTTGAAAAAGTTGACACCCTCAAGCTTCCTCCTGAACTTTCCTGGACACTGTTTAAATAGTAAACAAAACTGAACAAACTGTGTAAAACGGTTTAATAATTTCCAAACAAAACGTCCACCCGGGATGGCGCATTGAACTACCCGACAAAGCGCTACTCGCACGTTTTAGCAGTAGTATATACCGCTACGCCAACACATTATGCACACAGAATGTATTGAAGAGCGATGGAAACAGAAAAATCGTGTTGCCACTTGATCACGTTGTACTCTCTCTTCGCTAGTACTTTTACAAGGCTCTTCCTTCCTTGTGATTTCACGCGTGGATATTGAAGAAGCTAGGAAAACCGTTCCAATTTTCAGTGTCAATGAGATAGTGGGTTGCGAAAGAAATAATAATAGTGATATTAATAAACATTTGATCAGCTGTAACACCCTATCGGTGTCTATCTGTCATGCCACCCGAAAGAGACATGAGGGCAGAGGTACTGCCAGGTTGCCCAAGCCTAGACAGGAGCAGTAGAGATACCGGGATTGGGTTCGAATCACGGACCTTCTGGTCGGTAAGATCGCACCTTAATCACTGAGCCTTCAGGAGCTCTGTGAAAGAACTATGCAACGACAACACTAAGGTAAGCGCAATTTGATATGGTTCAGTTGCGTCTACTTGTCTGTGCTTAAGGTGTTCCTGGCCTTCAACAAAGGGACGTCCTTCCCATGGAACTGTTAGTTTCATCAAACATTTTGCGCGAAGGGGTTAAATAACACATCTGAAGCTGGGATGCTTTGCCCGTGGTGGCATTTGAGAGTCGTCTAGTACCTGTTTGTTCACACAAACGAATTTTGTATCCCTCGAACGACGGAAATGAATCAAAAGAACATTGATGATAGGGCTGTCTTATAGTCACTCACGGTCGGTGGGATGAACCACTTATCACTGCAATTTTCGTGCACAGGTGTCAGAACTGCCAGTTAGACAAACAGAATTCAGGTTGTCCCGACCAAGTCAACAGATCGTGGGAACACTGCATACGTTTTCAATCAAACGGTGAGCTGTGCAGGAGTGGTCGGCAGATGCTTTGTTCAGAAGTCAACATTCACAGACTCGCATGACCGACCTCAATCACCTGATGATTCTCGGCACCAGTACTATGTGAACCCAAATGCAGGTTTAATACAAATAACCCTACTTCGTTCAAAGTCCACTATACACTACTCCCATTAATCGCATTCGTATGGATCCATCAGTGGATCGCGTTCAGACTCTCTTTGACGGACAAACCATCTGTACCCGGTAGGTCCGTCTGTGAAACCAAGACCAGTTCAAATCCATTGTCAGGAACAAACACGAATGCAAACTAAGCTTCTGGACATTCGTGACATTCACTGGTGCGTGGCAGGGACAAAGAAGGTGTAAGGCCCCTGATATGAGTTTCACACAGTTTCATGCGAAGACTTCCGGCTATTTTAAGTACGGTGTTTCGATAAAATTATTGGAGTGGCTTCACAGAGGTCTCAAAGTGTTCTGACAGTAAGCTAAAGATTACTTCCTGTGGAATTTAAGTAACCGTCAAGTGACACTTAGATTTCCGTTGGGAATCTAGCCGGACAAGGCTGATAAGTGATGAGGAAAGACTGAGCTGACAGATCACAATGAAAAAAACTTTGTTCCGATGGAGTTGCGTGTACGTTGGAACGTTACACAGACGCACGCCGAAAGCCGATGTTAACATGATCCTATCTCCAATTAATCCCAATTTCATCAAGGAAATCGATGGGAAAATTCAACGGATAAATCGCATGACCACCTACATTTTGAGAATTCTGTGAGGGGAATAACACGGAATAAGCAGGGACATGAATCTGCGGTGTGAGCGAAGCCGCAATTCCGATTTGACGGTCCGCGGCTAAGTAGATCCGGTGACGACAGGGAGAAATGTTGCAAAGTACTGAGCAAAGTACCGGCAGAAGAAAGCGACAGCATGAAGTTACCTACTTACTTTGACTTCATTGTACAGGTCTCCACACAAGATTGGGGGTTGATTCTTCAAACCCACCTTCAAATGTTTTCTCGAGATTTCCACCACCACGTCTTTACATCGTATGCGTTTGGAAAGCTGGAGAGAATGCGTGGGAGTGGTCACGAGATTACACAAAAATGAGTGGAGGGGAACGGCGAGTGGACCCGAAAACTGGCAGACAGAATACGAACAATAACAAACGGTGTTGGAGAGGAAAGTTAGCTTTGAGTTTTAACGTATTATGCAGTTCGACACGAGACTCGAGAGGTCTGGAAGGTATTATATTCTACTGTGTCAGGGAAATTAACCAGCACGGACCGAAAGCGATGCTTGGCGTTCATAAAGTATCATCAAAGAAACCGCGCTGAACGCGACCAAAAGACCCAACCAAAAATTTACGAAAACGATGTGGCCCATATAAGACGGGCTCTATATCGGAGGTCAAAGTTTCGATAATGTGATATATCATGCGTAAACATATGGTCTGGAACAGGAAATGTGCAAAAACTCTTACACGAGATTAGAGCTCTAGCCAGCATTCAAAAACTGAGCGGTTGGTTACGTTCAAATATATTTGATGGTCCAAAATTAAGGTCGGAAACAGTGCAAAGGTGCTGTGGCGGGGCTATAGACAGTTAACCGAGGATATGTCAGTCCTAGCTAGTGACGTTTTCCTCACCAGTGAAAGTGAAAAGATGAAGTAACGGAATCATCAGCTAATTGCGGTAGGAACGCACGATACGGATTGGATTGTGGGATCCGACAGGTTTGGTGCAGAGGAGTTTTCGAAGTTTCTACTCCATGATAAGTGGAGTCCCGGGGTCCATATTCAGGAAGACAGCATTAGTCAACCCAACTAACATCTGGATTTCATGTTTCAAGCAGTCAGCCTACACCGAAAAGCCGAAATAAGCTGTTGAATCCCTGGTGAAGATCATCTGCAATGAGAATCCAATAAACCTCGGTAGAGAGTTGAGTCAGCAACTTATCGGATAGGGTTTTGAACACTCCATCATTCAGCTACGGGTGGCTTATCCACAATGCGGTTAACTTGTAAACAGACGGGATACTATGCTGCTCACCATTCAACAATGCATCCAAGGAGTTGCCAGTCAACATCAGTTTACGTGACGTGGAGCACAGGATTGAGGACTGAGTGGCTTTGAACTGTGTACAAATGCAATTTAACCACATTGACGGGCACGATAGTGCCCAACTTTCCTGACGATGATTCCCAAAAAGTATGGTACAACTGCTAGGCCTTTCAGAAGGGGTTGACGTCACTTAAATTGGAAAATTCAGAACAGAAAATCCCGATTCGTCTCTCTAACTACAAGGCAAATTGAATTTCTGGATGGAAACCGCCATTTAACGCTACCAGACTGTGATCAGTCCATTCGACAGAGAGTTGAGCGAATAGTAGTCCGACATGAGAACCATTGTGTTGAGGGGAAGAATATTTACGAGAAAGGCTGCTCGTAAAAGCTGCATAGAGTGCCACAAGAGGAAGAGTATCTCAGACAGCTAAGTCTTCCCCTAGACTAGCTTGCAATGGTTACCATACTGAGTCTTCCAGTAAAGCGTTTTCACGCGAAAACTCAAAGCAACTCTACTCATGACAGATAGGTGGGTTTTTACAGGAGAAGTACTTCTGACCAGCACGCCGCCTAAAACAGTTTTTAGCTGTTACCATAGTGTGTATTCAAGTGAAGTGTGTTACCTACTTCGACACCACATGCTTAGCGTCACGTAAGGTTGCCCTCTTGTCCCTTCTCTCTGTCACCAATGGGATACATTGCATCATTTAGCACCTGTGTTCCCAGGGCGTCGGTATTTCGTTTTGCCTCGGCAATACCGGAAAAGCTGGTTTTATAGCAACTTTCAAATCAGAGCATATCACGTTATTACGGATAGAGCAGGTCAGGTAACCAGGTAACCGGTTGCATCACTAGGTCCAAAGCAATGTAAGTTCTGGTCGATTTAATGCAACGGCCACCCCCCAAAAACGTGAATTTTGGTGGCGAAAAAGGATACTAAATGCTCACATTATATTTGCCTGATGGCCTGTGGTGTGCAGATGTCTGCCGAGAGAGAACGGTGGTGTTTTCCTTCCGGTAGGCTATCTTGAAAAGAAGAAAATAGTCACGTGATCCCTCATTCTGCTGGTGACGCATCTATCGATCCTGCCACATTAACCTGCTTCGCAGTTGCATGCAAGTTGGTGAGTTGAACGTTACAAGTCGTAACTCGACCAACCAGTCCACACGTGACTACGCGATGTGGGTTCCGCGGTTTCAGGGTGAGTGACGATCTACGATCTATGTGCGAGTTAATCACACTGCTGGTCAACTATTGGTGGCCGAACGGTTAAGTACCGGGAGTCCGCGGGTTCGAAACTCCCTGGAATTTCGTGAGATGCGCACTGCTGATGAATCTCAAAAGGAATGAAACAGCTGAAACAGCTTTTCGGCTTTTCAACATAGATTGACTTCACCTACAGAACGAAATCTCAATTGAAAATTGCGGCACACTATCATTAACCTAACTTCTTTTGATTGAGAGTGGTAAAAACCCTTGAATCTGGTTGAGAACATGTAGTTCTGCCGTACTGTATTTCCCCGGCTTAACGTCAGCACCAAGCGCTCAAGGTCTTCCAGTTCCAAATCATCAGTGACAGTCTAGTGTCGAAATCTGACGCCCTCATGCATAGCGTTTTTACCATGTCCCGTTTGTAATTAAATGGGACAAAGCTGGAGAAGTGCGTATACTGACCTGGCCGAGTAGGCTTTCCGCAGACACTATGATTAATGGAACCATCAAATCTATTTGTAAGTAAGATGCCCAGAAATGACAGGCAGTTCTTGATTTTCCCCTCAAGTGTTGCAGCAAGATTTGAGTGGACACTGTTCACAATGCGAAGGAAATGACGACTATATTCCACGTTTCTGGTATCACCAGTGTATCAGCTACATAGCGTCAAAATATACACACTCCGCGAGCTAGTTTTCCATTTTTATCTGGGAGAAACTAGCTAGGACTGACCTGTCGAGCTGTTAAACTTAAGACCACCATTTCCAGTGCACAACAGTCGTAGTTGGATTAGAAAATCTATCGGAAGACGAAAACTTTCCGACTAAGCCCGGGTTTATTGTCAAGGGATGTTGGCAAAAAGTGACTGTACATCCTCAGAGCACACGTGTTTAGTTCTAAGATTAAAACCTTCTGATTCGTCAGCTAGTACAGTAAGTCTGTAATACTGAATTTGATGGGGGCGAGATGGCTCAGTGGTTAGCGTGCAAATTTACTGACCGGAAGGTCTGTGGTTCGAACCCGGCCTCTGCATCTCGACTTCCCCTGTCTAAGCTTGGGCAACCTGGCGGTACCCCAGCCCTCATGCCACGTTCGGGTGGCATGGCAGATAGGCACTGAAAGGGTGCTACAGCTGAACGGTTTTAACTGTATCTGATGACCACTTGAATCACCGGCTTCAAAATATCAACCAGCCAACTTGCCAGTTTACGTTTTGGTAGGTTTGACATAGCTGGGATTGGCCACGCCGGTGCGCCAGGTTTACGAATCCTCGGAAATCCACACATCTCAGGCACAACCACTTGGATTCAGCCGTGTGCCTTATCGTCAGTCTAACCATGTTTGAGAGGAGAGTCGTTTTTCCACTTTGTTGATACATGGCTTTTGCGTGTGAGTTGGTATTACCAGAAGCTTGGATATATAGTCAATAATAGTCAATAATAATTATAATAAATAATATTCGTTCAGCTGTAACACCATTTCGGTGCCTGGCTGCCTTGCCACCCGAAGGAAGCATGGGGGCTGAGATACCGCCAGGTTGCCCAAGCCTAGACAATGGGTTGAAACCACGGACCCTGCGGTCAGTAAGTTCGCGCTCTAACCACTGAGTTATCTCGAGCCCTTTATGGTCAAACCGTATCAATATGACGATTCCTCCTGGTACGCTGTTTCTAGATCCTTTATATGGTATTTTAAGACTTACTGTGAACTTGCACAGACTACTGCAGCAATCAAGACTGTCTTTTCACCACTAACAGTCACCTTCCGGTTAGGATGCAGCTGAAGCTCAGCTGAATTTATAGTTTATAGTATAGAATGTGCTGCACAAAAGCTGCCTCACTTTTAAGTATCCATGTTTTCTACGTGATACGACAGAACTGATATAGTTGTGGAGTTCTCATCAGCCATATACATATTACCATTTCAAGAACTGGTAGTGCAGTGTTCAACTGTGGTGGGTAATTAGGCCTTTGGAGGAGATGACTAAAGAATGATGAAAACTATACGATAACAGGACACCAGGGAAGTACCTTGGTGGGGACTTTTATATCGACCTCGCCAAGTGTCTGATACCAGCGATAGTTTGGAAGGTCTGCACCATTGCCCTCATTCGGACGGATCTTTCCTTTGGCCTGTTCATCCTCCTCATCTGAATCGCCTGCGCCAACCTTGATAGGTTTCGGTAAATCGGCCTTCTCCAATTCTGGTTTCGCTTCTGTTGTTGGAGTAGGATCGACTGTAGCATCGCCATTAGCTGCTTCTGTGGTGACGGTTTCGGTAACTTCGGGTTTTGGATTTTCTGGAACATAACAACCAAGTTGATCTAACTCTCAATAGTACTTTGTCTAATAAAAGTCCAAAATGTCACAAAACCATTTTAAAAACCTATCAACTTTGATTTCCATTTTGCCCTTAATGAACAAACAATCTCATTCGCAACAATATGAACAGCAAAAACTGCATAAAATGAATAGGATCACAATATGATGGGTGTATATTGCAATATGGGCTTGTTCAACGGCCAAATCATTGATAGCAATAATGTTAACCTCTCAGCTGTGATACACTATCGGTTCATAGCTACTATGCAACTAGAAGAAAGCGCGAGAGCTGAGGTACGACCAACTTGCTCAAGACAATAGTGCGCAAGAGACAGGCAACCGAAGTGCCAGAGTCGGGTTTATACCGAAGACTTTTCAGTCAGGAGCTTCGTGCCTTAACCGATGAGTTATTTCGAACCTGTGTGTGATAAGTAGGTGCGCAAACAGAACGATCCCTAAGTCCATAAAATGATATACCACAGTTAAAAGGACAACAGAAATAAAAACCGTTTCAGACAAAAAGGGACAAAGGTTCGGGGCCGCGTATGAGCAAGATATGAACTCCTCGGTACCGCTTGTGTACCAACTCACTAAAAAGAACGATGGGGATAGTGATAAAACAGTGGCTTATGGATACTGTCTAGGATAGAATAATGGGGGCGAAACACTTTGACTAAGCAAGATTCTGCGTGACGCAGCCCTTTTCTAATGTCTTTGTAATGTGACACTGTATTTGAGATACAAGAAGCTGTTTTTCAAGAGCAAATGGTCGCAATCATTTGGTCCGGTAAGAACACGGCTTATCTCAATCGGCGAAGCAGCTATAATTTGGAGAACAAGCCAGTTAGCGTGGGCGATCTTCGCGCGCTAAACCAAAGAATCATAAACCTCATAGTGCAAAAAGGCTTTGATCCAGTCAACATCAAGGACTCCAAGTTGCCAAATAAATCTGGATGATAAGTGAAAGAAGAGTATGCGGACTGCAGCCAGTAGCTAAGCGTGTCACTCACGAATCCCCATAACTAGACCAAACAACCACACAAAACAGGCGTTTGGTTTGCATAACTAACGAAGCATATGCCGAACTGGGAATAGGGCCGGCTAGCTGCGCATCGGATTGTCCTGAAAGACGGTAAAGTTAGAGCCGGCAGCGCTACGGGAATTAAAGCTATCGCTGTCAGTGGATAATCGCTCATTTCGTCTACAGTGATTAAGATGACCTCTGAGGAATGGCTGTTCCCACTCCCGTTCACCCCGTACCTTCGAGCATACCTTATAGCTGATAATCCGAACCTGACTGGTCCCAATAAGAAGAACCAAAAGTAGCAAGAATAAACCAGAACTGACCGGGTGGTGTTGGACATTTGGCATTTGCAGCCAGTAACTCTTTCTCGCGGTCAACACGTCGTCGCCGTTCGCGTTCATCGCGTTCGCGCAATTCTTCTTGTTCCTTGTGATGACGCTCGAGAGCGGCGTCCTTAAGACGAAGTTGGAAGAACAGAGAACACCAAATGAATATGAAATACGAAGTAATATAGTTGCAAATATCCCTCTCTAGAGAGATCACTCCTCAGAAGAGGTTACTCCAGTCGGTCCCTTGAGGTGGTCCCTACAGATGATGGTATCTTTATAATGATTGTCATCACATCCGCGGACAATACACCAGAACGAATTATAGCACTAACAATAATACATAGCGTCTGAAAATAAAAAGGTGACGTGACGGTGAGAATTAACCATCATTCTTGATTTGACAGCCCATCTATAAACATCATCTTTCCAAAAAAAAAGTTCAATGAACATGCCAACACGACCTGGTGAAAAGACGTAAACTTATATGCCATCAACTTCGCAAAGCTATGTTAAGAGCTGAAATATCTCAACCATACATTCAAAACCAGTGACAACTAGTGGCATACGAAACACCGATATAATGACAATTTGCGCCTGTGTCTGAAAGATCTCAGATACAGCCACCGTTCTCTTCGTGACCAACTGCTTTGAGGCTGTCCACAAGGGCGAGTACAGCTGGAGAACGTATCTGTACCACATTCCCACTAAAACGTATATGGACTCGGCTCAAACTTCTGAAGTGAGTAGCCACAATAAGGGTCAATCTTCGGGTTCAAACTATTTCAGTGTGCGTGCTTCTGAAGAGCATATAGTACCCTTCAAAGACACTTACCCTGGCACCCAAAGCTTGCCTTCCGAATACAAAAACTTTGGTCAGTACAAATCAAGTTTCAGTACCGAAAGGTATGAGGCCGCAAGGACAGGAGAAAGTAAATTGTAGTTGGTGGTGGTTTCGGGATTTGCAGAATTCACACTCACATAAGTTTCGTTTGAACAGTCGTCCCCCTGTCCTGAGGCAATCAGTCTGGTGAGTCCACATCAAAGGAGGGAAGCACTGGACTCGAGTTTCGCTCTTATTAGAGCTCACCACCAGTGCATATCCTTGGCCGGGCCGGGCACATCTGACATGCGAGGCGAGCGAGTGGTGGGTCCGACGCCTCGAACGAGGGCCTAATCAAGGTATGTTACTGGGTCGTCGTTCGAAACGCCTGGCTTTCCGCTCACATCATGCAAGGGCGAACACGTTCGCCTGTTCAGACGCAAAGATTCAGATGCATCTAGCATGCGCTGGTGGAGCAGCAGTAACACACTCGCCTCGCATGTCAGATGTGCGGAGGTCAAACCCTGGCACGGCCAAGGATATGCACTGCTGGTGAGCTCTAATAAGAGCGAAACTCGAGTCCAGTGTTTCACCCCTTTGATGTGGACTCACCAAAAGTAAATTTGACCGAGATATGGGCTCGGCAATGAGCCGTATACAGTCCGTTGTTGAAGGCAAAACCCAGCAACCTACGGCGCATAAATGGGAGATGTCGAAGACAATAATCACTCAACTTTTTTTTACGTGCGTCCGTCACCACACACAGCAAAAAACGAAAAATGTATACCTTGTGCTTCGCAAACGCCTCCAAGACCATCCGTTTTGCATCTTTTTCAGTAGCGCCATAGTAGAAATCTGTCCGGCGTGACAGAAATCCAAAGAAGGCGTCAAGGATTCCACGAATCCCGTCTTCCGAATTCTGGGCGATACTCAGAAACACGTTGTCGTAGTCGGTGGACATTTTAAACCCTGAAACGCCGAAAAAGACCATATGTCAGAGGAGAACCGCTAGGTTTAGGGGAAAATGAGGCAACAAAACAAAAATGATCACTAGAAGTTTATTGCTCTTGGTAAAAGTGTTATTCACAATGCATTTGGGATTGGTTAGACAGGCTTGAAGGCCTCAACTGTTTCTAATACGAGACAAGCCAAATCCACTACAGCACGAGCGGCGATTCGCAACTTTCCAAGCTGCGCGGCGGGGTCATGTTTAGTAGTATCACCGCTCAGGGGAGCGACACACTCGCAGACGAGTGTCCCCTCCTCCTGCCGAAAGGTTTGCGTCACTGAAGATCGTGGGGGAGGAGCGTCTACTGACAAAGTACGTGCGGCAATTGTAGCGGATTCAAGATCGGGAAAATCTAGGTGTACTGCCACTCGATAGGCACGCATAGAGCTTTCCTTCATGTTACTCAGTTATCCTGTTTCTGAAGCAACGTCAGGTGGAGGGCTGTAAGGAAATTAATCAATGAAGATGTGTAATAACTTACGGAACCAGATTTTTTGCTTCCTCAAGCTCACGGGCGATTTCGCGTCGAACAGATTCACTTACTCTCTATAGAGCAACGTCATAACCACAAGTCACTTGAGACAACTAACCTCCCGTTCGGCAACTTGAGCAACGTGCACGTAAACGAATGTTCCGATCGTGAACACACAAGACAATCCAAGGGTAACTTTGGAGGCTGTGGACATATAACAGCCGTACAACCTACAGAAAGAAGCAATAAAAGTTACACCGAATGAACGAGGAAACGCGGAGAACTTGGTGTCATCGCACGCAAGTCGTCTCGTTCAGCTGTAACGCCCCTTAAGTGCATAGTTGCCATGCTATCCGCAGGGAGCGAGAGGGCTAACTGGCTGCTAGGTCGCCCAAGCCTAGACAGGGGCAGTCGAGATACTAGGGTCCGTTTCGAACCACGTGGCTTCCTATCGGTAGATTAGCGCCTTAACCACTGAGCTATCTCGATATCCGCGAATGCTATGAATTAGCAGCCTGAGGCGTAGACTACCATGGGATTTCAAAGTACTTAAAAAAATCGGTACACTCTTCATCTCCCAAGTAGTGGCAGTGTGGAGTGTTCAAACCACTCTGAATGATTACAACATTTTGGTATCAATGTTATTTGTCTGAATACGAATCCTGGAGTGTACAGCCGAGTTTCGACATCGAATAATAGAGGAGTACACCTGCTATGGAGCGGCGTTCAGTTAATTTATTGCGAGCCTTCGTAAATCGTCCTGA
>SJOL01000877.1:57241-90428 GCA_004794785.1 Opisthorchis felineus | reverse complement strand
CCTCTCTGGCCTATTTTGTTCTATCTGGGAGGAAGAAACCGTCCCAGACAAGTGGGTTGAATCGACAATAGTGCTCATTTTGAAAAAGGGTACTTGCAGTGAATGTAATAACCACAGAGGTGTTAGTTTGACTCTTGTAAAAACGCTTCTGGCGTCACTGATTCTTTGTTGTCTTACGGTGGCATGCGAGACCTTGACTCGTGAGAATCAAGCGGTATTTCGACCGGGTAGAGGCTGTGTTGACCACATCTTCACACTCCGTCAGGTATTAGAGCAACGCCAGATGTACAGACGACCCACAATCTTGGTGTTCTTTGACTTCAAGGGCGCGTTTGATTCTGTCATTGCTGTTAACTACACTTGCTCAACAGGGTATGCCCTAGAAGTTAGTAAACATAATCCGATCCGTATGTTCACATACTTCTGGGTGTGTGGGAGTGTATGGTGAGCTCTCCAAGAGCTTCCCTACAAAAAGTGGTTTCCGACAAGGATGTCCACTCTCTCCGTTGTTGTTTAATTTCGCCATTGGTGAAATAATGATGCGAACGCTGGAAGGTCTTCAAAACCCCGGTGTTCAAATTGTTGCTGGTGGGAACCTTGTCGATCTGGAGTACGCGGACTACATCGTCCTCATCTTTGAAGACCAAGGCGAAGCACAAGCTTTGTTTAATAGACTGACCACCGTCATACCATCTTTCGGCATGCGCCTAGCACCTTCAAAGTGCAAATTCATGCTTTAGATTGTGCAGTCTCTGAACATACCCCTTACAATTCAAGGCTAATCACTGGGGGTTGTGGATAATTTTGTATTCCTTAGTAGTTGTATTAGCTCTGACGGAAGTGTGTCTGATGAAGCCATTGCACGAATCTCGAAGGTTAGAATCACGTTTGCTAATTTGCGTCACTTGTGGCCTCAAAAAGGCGTATCACTGGGTCTTAAGGGTCGCGTGTACCAGCCTACAGTAAGGGCTGTGTTGTTGTATCAGTGCGAGACGTAGCCTATGTGGACAGTTGATGTGAGGCGTCTTCAAGTTTTCGACCACCGATGCCCCAGAGGCGTTGTTGGTTTCGGATGGCGTCAACGGATTAGCAACAAGGTGATTAGAAAACGGGTATTTGATTGTGCAGCAGGTATTTCAATCGTGGAGAACATCCACCTAGCTCATCAATTCTAACAGCTATCAGTCCTTATCCTGAAACCTCCACCTATGGGCCGGATGTTCACTGTCTACTAGTATCCATCAGTGGTCCGTTTTGGAGCCCAAACAGTTTCCTCTCCCCATTATTTCACATTTTTTCTTTTCGCACAGTAACTAAAATCCCTACTGTCTACCGAATACTGAAAGATATCTTTCCATATTACAGGAAGCCCGTAAACACCGTCTTTCTGTCATCGGGGACGAATTTCAAAATCAAAAAGAACGTGATGGCAGACTGATGCGAAGCTTCTAAAGATATCTAAATTTTCCATTTCCGGTAGCGTAACGGGGAGAGTCTCCGCTGCTTACGGTACTTACGCTACAAAATGGCGCGTGGGTGCTGGATAATGAACCAGAATTGTTGAGGCAGGAAATGAATCTTGTGGGGCTAGGATGGCAGACATGTCACGCGCATGTTCAATCGCTGTCTACCTAAAATCAACTTGTCAGAGCTGGTGCTGGCGACAGCCTCCAATATGGTCATTTTAATTAAAGGCGTTCCCCATCAACCTGAACGTTATGGAATCTTTGCGCGCGTGAGGCTCGGGTCCACCCAATTCTCCTTTCACTTGGCTGGGTACTTTGCAGAAAATAATGTTTGATAGGTCAAACAACAAACAAACTCCCTAGTTAGGTAGGGTTCGTAGGGATATTCGATCAGTCCCGACGAAAGCAGGTGTTGTGTGCTATTATAGCGCGGCCAACGGTAGATTGGTTGTTCGGTTGAAGGATTTGTTCAAGCCCCGACTTCAAAACAACAACCAATTTGACTGCGATAGGCTGGGCGGTTAAGATTAGTTTCGAACTCCATTGGCCATGATGGCAATCCTGCCCCATCGCTGTTGACAAACTTCGTGCTGTCTTGCAGGTCACTCTTGGTTGTGTATGACCTAAAGGTGCTTCCTCAAACAAAAGCCAAGTGACAGTGGGAATGTCTTTCGTATAGTATCCTCCCGTTAATTCAGCTGAAGCCGACTATCACGGTCATTTTCGCAAGGTAGTTTGTAATCTGTGTGGTGCCTCTACAGCATGTGGCTACCTCCTAAAAGTCACTCAACTTGCTTCGGGATCTACCAGACTTGGGCGACGCTTCCGAGACATCGGTAGTCAGACAGTTCTTAACAGCGACCAGGTTGTTTAATCGTACACCAGTATGGAACTCACTGCAACATTATACACTATCCCTCGCAGAGTTGCTCATCGCACACCAGCGTCATAGTTGTGGTTTGACAAGGCTGCTGTGGCCTTAAATCAGGGCGACACAAACTAGATCGACTGTCTTATTTGAGGGATTGATGAATTACATCGACTCGTTCATCTGCGGTCATTAGTATCATGTCTCGTTCCAAGCAGTCTTCATTCAAGTTAGCTATCCAGAATAGCTTCATGTATCCTCGGTAAGTGAGTTTTCAGCACTTACACTTTGTGGGTTTGAGACGTCCAGTAGAATTACTTAAGTTTATACTTTTGTTGCATCTCGGGAGGCACCTGAATTACTCTCTGATTTGTTCCAGATGACACTTCTGCGGCGCGGAACCGGTCATAAGCTGATGTTCGTTGTAGATCCTACTAACGGTTTCGACCGGTATCTTTTGAGGAATGCCTCCTGAAGCTCATTGGATTAGTTTAGTGAGTTATCGAACCGAGCAATTTACACGCGAAAGCATGGCATTTCGTTTTTCTTTAGTTCGATTCAGCTGGCTCTTGCGTGAGTATGAACCCGCTCCGGATGAATTTTCGTGGATATCAGATGCAGTTAATATCTCCAGTGTTAGTTGGGTTGTGTTCGAGTCTGCACCCTTGACTTTTGCACGTTCAAGTGGCGCCTGTAAGACTAAGACTGACTACAACTACTATCATAGTCGTCGGAACTTTCTTCGCGTTCTCGCAAGCATTGGCAAAATTTCAGACGCTGGCTTCTTTTCAAAGCGATTTGTGGGGTTGTGGCCACTAGGAAATAAAGGCAGCAAACTACTGGCGAGAGTTTGGTTTGAAGCTCAAAGGCGTCCCCATCGGGAAAAGCTCCACCAATGATAAGTTAAATGATAGGTTAAATACAAGTGATTACTCGTGAATTTGAAGTTATCAATCGAGTAACAGGGATTTTTGCTCGGAATGTATGCGGACGGATGAACAGCGAAAAGTTCGCCCCAAAAAAGAACGGTCCTCATTGTATGAGCCAAGATGAACAGGTCAAAAGTGCAGACTGAGCACTAAGTGTGTCAGGACTTTTTAGAGAGCTGTATGTTCATTCAGAATGTAGGGTGAGGCTCTGCGGACGACTGTCTAAAGTGTTCTCCGCACCAAGTTGGGTCCGATAAGAACACCTGATCCCTTCATTTTCAACTTCATGGAATGGTGATAAAGGCATTCAAGGGCACTAAATCCGTGGAGTTAAAGCTTCTTCGGTATCCAGTTCGCGGGTGGCACTATCATCCATAGTTAGCCCACTCAAATACAAGAAATCTTGAGAGGAGGCTGAATCTTTGTGGAATGCACTTCGCAGATTCAGAGTGCAGTAAACGTGCTAGACTGCACTGGGGAAATAAAGACCGTTAGCGCGGCAAGCGACGTGTCTTTTCCTCCTGTTTTAACGATCTAATGGCATAGCCGGAAAGCAGCCACAAAGCAGTAAATTACTTCTCGCTCCATCGTTGATGATGTCGGAAAGGCGCCAGGTTGTCGACCAAATATAGTGTGCAGTCAGAGAGGGCTGGGATACTGCCAGGTTGCCCAAGCCTAGACAGGAAGTCGAGATGCAGAGGTTGGGTTCGAACCACGGACCTTCCGGTCAGTAAATTCGCGCTCTAACCACAGCCATCTCGCCCCGAAAAAAAGCCACTGACCAGATGATTCGTTGTTCGAACCTAACCCTGGCCTCTCGAGTGCTTCTATCTCGGATTACCCAACCTGGTTGCAGCTCAGCCTTCGTGTCCCCTTGACGGCTATTCTCCGAAGTGGTGTCACAGCTGACCGATTATTCCTTAACGTGTTGCAGTCAGTGCTGAGCCTGTACCTATTCATGGGAGCCTCGTTCTTTCCACTTAGTAACTCTCATTTTACTTTTCTGGTTTTGTCCTCCCCACCTGAACGGAATAAATTCCCCACGGACAGGACTCATCCCCGAAGGTGATAATGGCCTGTGAAACATCCACAGATTCCGAGGAGTGTGAACTTACTGGAACTTGCGAATTGAACTAATAGGTTTACGATGCGGCCTCAGCGAGCGGAAGAGCAGTTTTTAGTTTTAAGACACCCTTATTCTGTTCATGTCGTTGCGACCTTCCCCCCATTTAGACAGATTATGGGTGCAGAAAGCCGAATCTCGTGCCTTTTGATTTAGCAGTGGTTAAACCCGCATATTTCACAGGGATTGTGTGCCAGACACTGCTGAAGATGCTATCGCTGCAACCATTAAATATATTTGAACATCCGGGAAAGAGTTTAGTTCTTCAACCGTCAATCGATAAGCGTCGAGCGATAAGCCGCTTCTTATGATCAATGGAGAAACCACCAATTGTAGCTATGCTTGTTTCTTCCAAAATGCTCTATAATTTCGATTCTATCAGCGTAGCCAGACACAACTTGTATTACTACTATCTCGTTGCTCAGGCTTGGACTGTTGACTGAAAGTCCATGGTTTGAATCTAACGCTAATTTTTCGATTGTTCATGTTGTAGGGTTTTGCGGGATATGTATTGTTCATATTCACATCATTCTCGTTTGAACAGTCGTCCTCCTGTCCTGGCGTAATTATTCTGGTGAATCCGGAGTTCAAACCTCGGCACGGCCGTTGGATATGCACTGCTGATTAGCTCTAATAAGAGCAAAACTCGAGTCCACTGCTTCCCCCCCTTTGGTGTGGACTCACCAGAATAATTACACCAGGACAGGAGGACGACTGTTCAAACCAGATTGTTTATGTCTGAACCTGGGCATTCAGGCAGTATCTTGTACTTCTATGAGGTTGAATGGTGGCCGTGTATCTAAGGGATGCTGCTATAGCTGGACGATATGATTTTTGAAGTAATATTTTCTGATAAGCAGAACGACTTGCATCCATTAACATGCAGGACAGGAATCCCTATTATACTTCTATATACACCCTGCTTAGATAAGCTTGTATGACTCTCCTGTCGACTAGTACACCTTAGACAGAGCATTATTTTTCTTCAACTTGTACATCTTTTACCCTGATTTTCCATTCCAGTATGAACGTCTACTTGCGTGTCAAGCGGCCACGCAATGAGACCACAGTTGTGAGTGCTTTTGAAACCGAGCCGATCAAGAAGCTATGCCGTCTAGATTCAGTTCCTGTCTCTCCAACTGTATTCCGATATGTTGGCAGCCAGAAACCTGGTGATGAAATTGGTTATGATACTTTGGACAGTTTGAACAGAGTTAACACACGGGGTACTAGCAAGCTGATTCTGAATACAAATTCGGGGACGATTCTCAGTTGTGACGGCACGCGAGATGTGGACTGTGAGGTAAGTTTGTGGAACTGCGTTATTCTTTCGCCTCAGGGAGGTCCCAAGACAAGCTTTACGTTCTCTCTAGCCACACTTGGCATGGGCCGAGATGGCTTGACTGAAATTTCCTAATACCATACTATCAACTAACGAAGTAGTTGCCTGATAAATATTGTGACCTGGGAAATCACCGTATTGTCGTGTGTTGCTTTGACTTATTCTCCAGCCTCCACTGCATATCGTGACTGTTCTATTCTCGGGAATGCTTGTTTTCTAAATTGTCGATGAACTAACCATAGTCACATCCATTAAAGTCGGTGATGAACACAGATGACGTAGGTAGTGCCAGGGAAATCGACTGCTTTTTGTGACAGTCGACTGATGTACCTCTCTGGGTAAGTGATATGCATATTTGACGTTGTGATCTTTCCTTCCGGTGGATGATTTCATCAGTGCGGGAACAAGGGGCTGTCTATTATCCTAGGGCGTGAGGGAACATCAAGAAGGTTTTGGGACAATCATGACGCAATAGACTCTCACGAGTCTTCAACAAGTCACTGTTCTCTGAGGGAATCTGTTAGGTACAATCGTCGTAAGATCCTGCATTTGTCGAAACCATTTCCTCGTGTGCCAGAGTGTCACATATTCTTTGGGTGTGATCCACGACCACTGAGATTTTATATTCTGCTTTATCTCCTTTCACCATCTGAATAGTGTTAAACCAGGACCGTTCTCCATCTTTTCGTCTACTTGTAGCGGACGATATTGGTTGTTACCATGGGAATCGTTGTATTAGTACGGCTGAATTTTTCACCGGATCGATCAGATCACCTTGTTTCAACCTAAGCCCTGGTTCTATCCGTTTGAGACAAAGCGGTCAGAAGTGATCTGTGTCCCGAGAGGTATGTCAAATCCTGGTCATGTTGAACACATGTATGAACCGACTGAAATTTTTTCAGACCCTTTAGTGACGGAATGTCCGTCTTCAAGTGGTCGACACACGCAAGCACATCCGGCGTACACGTACTTATTTTCCTGAGTATCGATGTGTAGGTGTGTGACGTTTCACCCGTGTGGGGGAAGTCACGATCAGATCAGGTTGGACGGCGCGCATATTGAAGTGGGAACGAGTAAGTGAACTGGACAGTTTACTCTTTCGAAACGGGAAGGACATTTGGCTAGGCATGCGAAAGTGTTCGACAGATTTGACAGTGTACAGTGCGCGATATGGCAGTTGTCTAAGCAGCTGAGCATAAACGAACACTTCTGTCAGATTCACGCGTTCAAGCTGGGGCAGGTCAGTGAGCAATTGAGCACGGTTGGACTCTTATCTACTCTACGCTGATTGTAGATGCAATACAGAGCAACTGCCTGACGATGCCACTCCTTAAGCGGTCTCGTTTGTGACAGGTAGACAGTGGATGCAGTGGAATGAAACAGCCGTTTAGACTGCTTAGTACGGGGAACTGCTACATATGTGCAGTACCGTATGTGACAGACACTAGTGTGCTTCAACTGATCGTTCTAACTTAGGTTCACTTCCCTATCGTATCGCTCGCTACAGTTTTCCTTTTGGGATAATGTTACTACAAGACAAAGGAATAGGTCGGCTTTGAAACCGTTTCACTGGACAGGGGCCTGTATGCGTGTTCACTCATTGCGTTCTGAATATTTCAAACGGGTTCATATTTCTCGCTTGCCCCTGACAACATACACTATTCTCTCGTTTTGTTTTTGCACCATATCACAGGTCAAAATAAACACACTCAAGCGTTCTACTTCGACGTTCCTCACCAGCAAAGACTGCGCTGGCCCACCGGGTAAAGTGCTTAAAATAATTGACATTGTCCCTGAATCCGCCCAACTCGACACACTCCTGAGAGAGCTCCAAGTGGGCATGAGTCCCGTATCCAAACGGTTTTCAGAAGAATCGGAAATAGATTATGTGTATGATCTGTACTTACTGGAGCGACGAACCCGTCTAAGACGTTCACGTAGCGCCAGCTCCTCTTCGTCCCGGAGTCACTCGTCACGGTACGTAGAGAACGAGATCGTGTTTGAGGATATTTATGGTCAGGATGATGATGCTCACGATGACGAAGATGATTCCAACAGCGAATCCAACTGGCGCAATGACTACCCGGATGAGGAGGACACGACGGATGACGACAGTTCGTCATCATCTTCGGGTGATCGAAAATCCAATGAAGATTCTGATGATGCTTATATATATTCCTACTGACCATGTCTTACAGTCTTACTTGTACATATCCTTTATATATAGTCCTACGATTCATTGATTTGGTTCATGCTTCGTGTTTCCGCTGGTTTTCATCGCGGGTTTTGTTGTCATGCTTCCCACTGCTGATTGCAATGCCCTCAGAACGGAACATCAGTCGGGGTTTTTTTATAGCTGTAAAACTGACACACATGAAGGTACACAACATGACAGGGAAGCAAAACAATTATTTGAAGGGAACACAGTAAGCTGTTGTGATGCAATGTTCAATGATAAACAAATATGACATATGTACTGACTGGTTGATCGATGGGCGAACCAACTCAGGGCTTGCATGAGACGAACTGTCTTTAGGCCCGAGGTGGAGAAGCAGTGCAGATCGATGTTTACATGACATCCATTCTAACACTGTCTCAGCTGCACAATGTGTAACTAGGGGACCAGGTGCTCCGGCAACTGTTCATGGTTTATTAGTTGTTAAACCGTAAGATGTCGCAACTAAAATCCATAAAAGTTGACAGGTTTGTAGTTCGAATCCATTCATTACAGTTGAATCTGTCTTCCTCATGTTCATGTACCCAGGTATGTTTCATAAGGTGTTTTGATAAATCGAGATGGCTCAGTGGTTAGAGCGCGAATTTACTGACCGGAAGGTCCGTGGTTCAAACCCGACCTCTGCAGCTCGACTTCTGTCTAGGCTGGCAGTATCCCACCCCTCGTGCTTTCTTCGGGTGGCATGGCAGTTAGGTGCTACAGCTGAACGATTTTTTTCTCTGACAGGACTATAAAAGTATCGTAACAAAAATCCACAGGTTAGTCCATGTGACGGGTTACCCACACTTCGTAGTTTGCGATTGCTGGGTCGTGTACTTTAGATGCTAGATCTTTTTTGCCCAACCTTGTGCAAGGTGGAGATGGGTCTGAGATCATCAGTCTCCGATCTAACCAGGTGTGTTAGTGACTGACGTCTCCCTGGAGATACCATCTAGGACGAGTCCTATCCACGGCTGGTGACGTTGGCCGACGTGTCCATATCGGTGATTATGCCTCATGAAGACGATCGGCTTCAGTTCATAACTGAACCAAATTCAAATTCTGAGCCATTGGGGTGGTTGCGTTGTGGCTTCTAGTGTATATTCCACGATTTTCATCATCCGTATTGTCAGCAACCCAAAGTATAGCGGTTGGAGCCATCGTGCTTCTGATTCTTGCTGAAGAATTGCACGGGACTTGGTGTGGGCTCAGTGGGCCGATTCACTGTGTCTAGCTGGACTGTAGAAAAACAAATGCACGTGAGGCTCCTTCAGATGCGTGCAGATACTGGAGACACAAGTTTCTCCCCTGCTTGATCGTCATTGAATTGGTTGTAATCTCTTTCGGTGCGTCTTCTTTTCCTGCCGGACTAAGGGAGGTGTGTAGATCATTAGATACAAAGGATGGATGTAGGGCATCTGGTGTCTAAAGTATCACAGTTACCTTTCAGGATAGATTGAATTCCAGGCTTGAATGCGTGATCTTTCACATATCGATTCAGCCTGTCTTGTGACGACAGAGTTAGAGAGGTATAGCTTAAGATGGGTGATGAATTGGTCCGGGATATTTGGAAGAATCTCTCCAATAGGTAGCAAATTCCAACCAACCCGACGCTTCGTAGAATGTCTACCATAGGGCAGCCTGAAAAGTACGACCGGCAGCTGAATTCCACGCAATCAGCCATTATCTTTGCATAGGTTTCTGATGCCCGGAGGGGAAGTCTGGCCCGCTCGAAATAGAAGCCTGACCGTAGCATTTGGAATCACATAGACTCAGCTTGTATCCACTAAGCCGCAATTCCTTAGCAGAACAATGCTCATCATGTGTAGCCTGTATGAGGTTTAGAACCGACTTCGGTCTACTGTATCACCTATCTCGCCCTCTGCACTATGAGAGCCCCAGCAAGAAATGGCTTTTGCGCGCGATCAACTGAAATGCACGGGATTTAACCAATACGCCTCCGTCATAGTAATCCCTTTAAGCGTACCATGTGAATGACCCCATGGAGTCCATAGCTATGAATTCCAGAAGCCGTGGAAGTCATTCCGAGGTCCCCCAAATACGCTATCTCTACTGTTGAGGTCTGCATGTTCTATGTTTACATTAGCTCAAATACTTCTTACTGACGGTATGATGATCGCCTTCAATCTATATATTTCTGCCTCTAAAGTCATGAATAGGTGTGCGAAGACGTCCAGTTGCTTGTTGAGGGGAGCCAAGTGACGAATGGCTTCCCTCACATGTGTATCCACAGCAACCTTGAGCAAATGTTCCAGGAGTGAACGGTCAGCGACATACACTCCTCACTTATTTTCAAGCAGATGCCTTTCCTGGATAGCCTAGTTTGTGCTCTATCAACGGCTTCATTACGAGTGAAGCCAGATAATTTATGAATGGCAAGCTTTCGGTTCTGATATCAGACAGGCGGTTTCGGTTACTGTCGTGATGGACGGGGCTAGCCTACTCGACCCATCAATGCAAGCATGCGCAAAGCATTCATTTGTTATTGGTGTGAAGTGATGCCCACTTCGAGGCGAATGGACAGTCACACCATAAAATTATCACTTGAAGAAGCTAATTCTTCTACAGAAGGCCAGTCACGAAACACCATGCTAAGGCGATTGGGCCAAAGTGGAGTCCTGGTGAATTTTGTTGGTACGATGCTACTTACAAGATTGATAGCAACTGTTCGGTAGTCCGCAACTGGCTTCACCCTTTTAGAGGCAAACTAAGATTGTATCAACGAGACATTTAACTGGATCTTTTGTTTTTGTCATCAGTATCTGTTGCAAGGCTTTATCACTTTACTGTAAGCAGCATGAACAACTTGAATAAATCAGTTTCCCTATAATCGATTGCTTCTTGAAGCGAAAGATTTTCTGTTTTGCCCTGGTGTTCGCGTTTCAGCCAGTTTTCACAGAAAGCTGAACTACTGGCAGCAGTTGTAGGTGGACGGAATTGATGCTTCAATAGCTACACTCGTATGGTGTATCTTCAGCTGTATTCTCTGTGTAATGACGTCCAATTCTCCCGGGCTGTTTTCAAAAGAATTGTAGTCAACTTCGAACGGTCTAGCCTAACTTTTTCCTGTTTCTTTAAGGTAAAACTTACAGATTGTTGTTCGCCCGTGTATTTTATTAAAATGTGGGAAAACTAATTAATTCAAAGTTCAAATTCAACACCAGGAAGTTCGTCCACAATCGCGCGCAAAGTGGTTAGGCATTGCATTGAAACACACAGTTGACCGATTTTCTTTGTTCCATGATCATCTCCTTCTAGTGTAGGTTGTGAGTGCACTGCAATGGGAACAAAAGACAGTTAACAACCAGAAAGATGGAACGGTCTGTCGCGCTGATTGTTCTATTTGCCCGTAACTGCTCATGAGTAGTATATGTTCCACAAATGCATGCTCTTGCAATGAACAGCCCAAGAATGTGCATGCGTGTAGATCAGACAGAAAGATAAGCAAAATGCTCTTTTCCGTTAATTTTACCCCTCGCACCTGTTTTTTTCAGTTCCCATGCTGCATATGCCTCTATGTACAGGCCAACCGTCGACTGTGGGTTTTCCGTGGGTTACTTTTACCGCTTCGCTTTAGGGTTTGGTTTTTATGAATGCACTCTGGCTACGCCATCGCTTACCCACTTATTCGTTTCTTCCAATTGGGTTGGCAGCACGTGAACAGCGCACAGTAGGACAGATATCATGCATGGTTCATTAACTTACCAGGTAAAAATGCTTGTTTCATGTCTTCACCGGCTGCGAGGATCGAACGTAACTTAAGAACACTCGATCCGATAGACGTGGTATCCACGCTTGCTGATTTAGCCACGATCTTGAATTTGACCTCGTCGTTTTCGATACTTTCCGGTAGAATCAGGCGTCTCAAACGTTTTCTTTGTTCTGGATGACTATCAGCATCAACCTGGAAAGCTTGTCAAAAAAAAACGAAAAGACGAGCGATGGACTGATAAGAATCGAGGAAACAGTTGGATATCACAGAAAGCCCCTAGTTTGTGAGTGGGCTGATAGTCTACGGAAAGTCACCCCTTGGATTTTCTCTGTAAGTCTTTGTTTCGTGAGGCGCGATAACGTGTACAAATATGGAGCATGGTTTGATTTTCTGACAAGGTGACTAGACTATTGGCCAGTAGTGATACGAATTTAAAAAACCTTACTGCAGTCAATCATTTGAGCTTTTCACTGAAGGTGAACGCGAGTTCCGATTATCCAACAATCTGTTTTATTCAATACTGCAAAAAGATCGACCGACTCTAAGTACCGTCGGGCGAATCAGATAGTGGACCAGTTAGGAACGAACATGTCTGAACATCCAATGAGGTACGCAAAGACTGTGCACGATGCTGTTTGTAACCTGATAAAAACCCATGTTTCGCATCAACAAGTTGTGGTTTCCGTGGAACGAAGCGAGTCCTTTTCAATCGATTTCCTTTAACACAACGGGGTCAGAGGTGAGACAGTTTCGCGGACCAGAACCCGTGACGAGATCGTTTTGAGTTGTTTCGTCAGCAATGGTTAGCCCCTGGAAATCGCCGTCATTCCTGATGCAGTTTTCGCTTTCTAAAGGAGTCATTCATATGACATTTGATCTCTTGAAGGTTCTTTTGGAAGTCAGGCCCCGCCCAGGAAAGACCAGTCTCACGAGGGACCGCTCTTCCTTGGTTCTTTCGTGTGGTCTCCCAAGGTAGAGGGACGAAAACTAGGCAATTGTGCTGTTGGCCTCAGGTCAAGGTTTTCCTAGCGAAAGCCCATGTAAATTTGTCCTCGAGAAACTAACTGAGTTGACCACCACCAGTATAACCGACCTTGAGGGAGGGAAAACTACATACTGGTAGGGGATTTCAACAGTCTTTCAAAATACACAAAGCAAAGCGGATTAGCAAAGCCCTGATGGTGGTGCAAGCGTGACACGTAAAAGATGAGTTGAACCGTTTGTAAGATTTCGCCTACCAAAGAAACTTACGAAAAAGTAGACCGCCGAAACCAGTTCTTGTAAAAATTTTATGTTCCGGACTGACATTATTCCCTCATTATTTATATAAGTTCACGTTTCGTCCAATTCACAGGTGACAGTGGCTTTTCTTCACAGTCACGACTTACCTTTGGCTTCTGTTATGTAACGCGTCACTGGTCATAGTCGAACATTTTCTACACAGTTCTCAGCGAAGTTGAACGTATGAATATCTTGTCTGCTAACAGGTGGTTGGTTGCTTTTCCCTCGACCACATCATCTGGTTTGAATGAGACCTTTATAGCCTGGGTTGTCTTTCCAACTCACACAAACCACACACCACTTAAGTGCGCCCACTCGAAAATTTAAAATCACGTCATTCCGTCCAGAACACCTTGAATCGATTTATCTTATCTGCGGCTCAACAACAACAAACAACCTATTGTTAGTAGTCAGTGAAAACTTTGGGAGTGGACACGTCACATTTTCACATCCCGTAAATCCACTTACCTTTTGCATAGTCAAAGGTTGCAGTCCAGTTTTGTTTTCCGTCTTCACTGATTACTCCTTTTGGAAGTAAGCTGGTTTCCGTGGACTCAGTGTTGTCTAGAAACTCATAATTCACGCATACACGTTGCAACGTCTCTTCGATGATCCCCTGGTCCAAGTCCAGGTGATGAATTTGAATTTTGACTTCATCTGTCTCTAGGTCCGAAAGAGCTGTTGCGGATTGTACGTCCTCGGTAGAAATTGACGAAATCTGACTCAGCTCTGACGGGTCGGCTTCACTTTTGGTTGGGGGAACATTTGCCCGCGCGGTCGAGCGATGTCGAGGAGCAGGTTTTGGAGCATCTGTGTGTGCATAGATGGAGGATGACTCAGAACAACAACTATTTAGAATGGATTCAACCCCACGTGAAGGATTCCTCTGATCGATGTCTCGTTTTGTGATACTGTGTTTGAAACAACAACAACAAAACCATCGAGCAAGCCAGTCGAATGGACCACACTGAAACACAGATTTTGTCGCCAGGCCGTTCTTTATCAGACCTCACTGCCTACAAAATACGAGTATTCTTATCGGAAAGAAAAAATGCATGTCAGGTGACTTTTACTCTTGAATGCCGTCATCCGAAGTTCCATTCAACGCTAGTTCACTCCACTCGGACTGTGTGGTTTTGGAAGAACTGGTACTAAATCCTGTCGACGTGCCAGCTAATCAACCTGTTTATCAGCTGACTGAATGATAGTGTTCAGTCCCCTACCTGGAAGTTCGCGAACTCGTCTCTAGCTATTGGTGAGGCACGTAATGCTGGTAACTTCCAACAAGGATGACGCAGGTATGAAGTAATTTTCCGCATAAGCCGACACCGCCTTACGTGATGAAATCTACAATTGAACCTCCGATAGAAAAGCGGTTAGCTGTGGCATCCTTCCTCTACATAGTCACTGCGGAACTCGAAGGTTTCACGAGGACTGATATATTACGAAGCTGTCCAACTCTGGAAAGGACAAACCGAAATGACAAGGTTGGATTCAGTCCTCGGACCTCCGGGTTAATAGCCCGCAACTTAACCCCTGATTCTATATCGAGCCTTCACAGTCTACAAACCAAAGCAAGACTTGACGGAGAAGACAGATGCACATTGGTCAGGCGATGTAAACGAAACAAGGAATTCAATTGCTCCAGACCATACCAAACGGCATAACCCGCTATGGACCCCTTGTATCATTGAATTTATTGACTTCAAATGGAATAGGCCTAATAGAAGTCACCTCCAAATGGATATTGTTAGTCAAACAGTTACTATGCCTTTTCTATAGTTACTATGCCCTACAGGTAGAGCAAGGTAATCCCTTTGTCCCGCTTTGTTGTTCGCTTTTGGAGGGACATATGTGTAACGTGATTGAAGCTCAACAGACTTACCTGTCTTAACTGCTGCAAATCCTGAGACACTTTCCTTGTCTTTTGTGGAAGGTTCTTCGATCGAGGCATCCATTTCACCCAGACCGTTCGTGCCTTTCGACGGCTGATCAGATGTTACCGTCGCATGGCTGTCCCCTTCCTATGCGCAAATGTGGCAAATGTAATTGATTTTGACCGAATCGCGCACGGTTTCGAATAGCACAGAGTTTACTGAGATAATACGTTTGAGTGTTATATAATGGTAAATTAGAGCAAACAAGACTATACCGGCTAGCTAGTACCCTGTTGTGAGGTGTTCGTTTTTGGTGTGATGTTGGAAAGCTGATCAAAATTAACTGGGAGAACAGAAATCTTCAGTACTTACTAAGAATTCAAATGATCCACCTTGTCGTGACATGTTGTATGGTAAAATATCATGTCACATTATACTGTTTTGTACTGCATCACATTGTGTTGTATTACAGTGCACTCTAGTGCATTATATCACGTATAACCTGGTATTATACTGTGTTACGTCTGTCACTTTCACACTATATCAGTTCTTATATTATGCCATACTATGTTATACCATGTATTATATCAACTATATTATATTACATCATATTTTGTTTTATCATAATATAGTAGGGTATAACAAAGCAGTTGATAAAACGAATCATTAGATATCCTATGTATGATAGTGCATGCTTCAAATATTCTAAGGGTATTACTTTTGTGGAGCTTTTGCGTCCGGCCGCTTCTTCAGACTCGTCCTCTACTTCTGACTTTCCCGTCGAAAGTTGAATGTCATCACTGGCAAGTTGCCTGAAGATATCCGCCACTTCAGCCAAAATTTTTGAATGACGGGGGAATGTATCACCCGGAACCGACTGCAGTTGACCGGTTTGAGTTGGTTGGTCCGCCGATCGGTCGTCCTTTGGGAGTGTCAACATAAAATGCGAAATACCGACAGATGAAAGTGCACTCCGATCAGTCGTTTGGGTGAGATAAAATGCTTTGCCATATGGAGTACGTTTCGTTAAATCGGCAGATTTTAGCCACTGTTCGTTACTTCAGAATAACCTTCAGTTGGAAATCGTAAGCACTCTACTTCAGCCTTGCTACACAAAGAATATGTGCACGAATTCGTTGCACTTGGCATCAACGTAGTAACTGCATTTGGTCGAACTTTCTTCAAGTTTGAGGTGCGTGACTTGTGGCTGGTGACAACGATGAAAGTTGTTAAATATGCAAAATGTGAAAATATTTTAACGTAATAACATTTCAGTGCATTCAAACAAAAATAGAGAAACACCAGGCTGTGCTGGATTGAACAGGCCCTAACTAGAACATTCCAGAAGTCAGGGAAGATGAATGTAACCAGTCGAATTTTGCTCAAATGCCGCGCCTCAGCACGTACGCATATAACCATCATGTACAACAGTTGGAGAAGAACGGAATCCGTGCTGACTACATCCACCGACCTATTGTTCTAACGCATTGCTTTTCCCGTGAAAATCTTAAACAAGATCTATTCCAACAAATGAGTCTGACTTCCGCTTTTGATAAGCGACCACCTGACCTTTGCTAGAAGAATGATCAACCTGACATATGTCTGCTGACAAACTAGACAAGTATGCTACCTTTGGGCACCAGATTTGTGAGAAGGAATATTGCAGGTCGAGATTAAGCGGATAATTCTCCTCCGGTTGTATTCACGTGCTTGCATTCCTTTTAAACAAACAAATTGTATGTCGCGGAATCACCACGCAGTCAGCGTTTTAGGTGTTCTGTTCAAAGGGGTTAGCTTCATGAAACAGTCATGTCTAGCAAGGTCAGCACCGACACCGTCCCTGCTGAAACTCACTCACGCAGGGATTAGAATGCAGTGATGGATTTGAAATAGGGAGAAACGATACTCATTCAACTGTTTGGCCTTCAGAATAGCAAAGCGTAACGCTGTCTTGAGGGACAACATAATCTAACCGACTAGGCGTGATACCCATTTGGAAGTGTTCTTCATCAGAAACTACCAGCAAGGGTCGTATATTCCGAACCATGGCTATTTGCGGATGATCCTATCGAACAGAAACAACGTCTACATGTCTGCAGCCAAGACATAAACGTTTCTCTCATTACTAGGTCCGCAGCCTGTTCTCTTTTTTCTCGGCAATGATTATGGTGACCAGTGTCGGATGTCAACCAGCCAACTTCTGACATAAAAATCAATCAATATTTTGTAAAATTGTCTGGTATCCTGTCAATTACTCCCTACTATTTATGTGCATTACGGAAAACCCCTAAACTGGTGGTTACTTGTGAACATGCCATCGTCTCCAAGGCTTAGCCGTACCGCCCGCACTCTCCCACATTCCGGTGATCGAAACTGTAGAAGCTGGAACCAATTTGCTTATGATACATGGTTCATAGCTGATAAACTGAATTGAATTCTTAGTGAACATGACTGAATGCCACTTCAAGAGAGTTCAATTTGCCCGCTCCAAGCACGATATGACAGACCTAATGCATTATTTTACCGTAATTTCTACATAAATCTTCGTACTACTTACAGTAGTAATGGGGACTTCGGAAACTCCACCACTTTCTCCCGGATCCGTCAAGGTTTCTATTGGCTCGATGTTTTCATCAGCAAGTCGAACAAAGATGTCGGCCACCTCATCCAATCGAGATAACCTGGAGGTGGTAGTTTCAGGCAGTTCGGAGCGCCTTTCTTCCATGTTGTTTTCCGTGGACGGGTCTTCTGTCTTTGACCCTTCTAGAATAGCCTCAAGTTTTGGGACCTGTTTTAAATGCACCAAGAAGAATACAGTGTTTTTTTCGAGAAATAAGCGTCTCAATCTATCAAAATGAATTGGGCTTATGTAGCATGTATGGTCGGGCGTGGACAAGAGTCGACCCATTTGCGGTGAACTCTGCTTGAGTATTTCAGTTATACAGAACTATGGATCAGTAAACTGTTCGTCACAGGGCACGCTACTTCCTGCTTGGTGGAACATTTTTGAATTTAACCAACCAGTACGACACACTGGATAATCTCCCTGGATATCTGGTATTCTTGGTCAATTTTGGAATCAGTGGACAAGATCTTTTCGGCGAGACAGTCACGTGAGATGTTCTTGATCAGAAAAAACAAGCCGGATTATTGATCCGTTGAATGAGGGTTGGAAAAGTGTAAACGAGCTCTTGTAAAGAACAGACATAGTTGAGTTAGACATCACATACTTTCACTATGCGTGAATCGATCATTTTCTTTGGCAAATGTTGGGAATGAATACTGTAGGTTTTGCGCGTATTTACGGTTTTAGAATTAACAGACTTTGAAATATACCTACATAAGTGTGCCACCTCAGGAGATTGAAAGGTTGATTCGAATGACTGAACAGTCTCCCTGCTCACTTCATACTCTCTGTCTGTCGGAAACCTCAATTGCTGAGTCACACAGTTGACTCCATTTCTTTGAGTTTTCACCTATCACTGTTCTCAGCATTTCGAGGATCTCGAACTACTATTGGTTAATTTGCTGGTAATCAATATGGGGCGAAATTCCGCGGTGAACGGTCATGTGATTAGTTACCGTACCATTGACAGATAAATCCCACTCTGATGTAGAGAATGTACATGATTTCGTCATATTAAGGCTTTTTAAACGCTTACCACGCGCATGTTTGTTCACATACCATTCAGTCGATTAACAGCCCAGGATGTCTTGAGTAAGCCAACGTAAACATGTATACTGGTTTTACAACCACTTTAGAACCCAATACTCCCCAAAATCATTCAAATTTTGATTGCAAGATGAAACGTTGTTTATAGAAAAGCGTAAGAACTTACCAATGCCTCGCACGATGGCCCTTCCTTCTCAGCAACCTCATTTTTCTTCTCCTGATTCAGTGTTTCCTCTTCATCTGCCAGTTTACAACGTCGTGCCCAGGACAGTTTCAAATGTATCTTCCCGGACGGTTTTGTCCCTTTACCAGAAGTCGCTCGGTTGAGTGGTTGTAATTCAAAAGCTCCTTGAACAATTTGCTTTTTATGCTTCAAAAGACCAAGGAGAGGTATTGTGGCGAATCCAAGACAGCTGGCGTTAGCATCTGGATCTCCACGATCAAGAACGAAGATTCGTAAAGATTGTGAGCGCAAATACCTTCAGGGAAGATGAGGGTGGAAAAACAAAGCAACAAGGATAGAGTCGTTTTGGTATCGATAATGTGAAGGTCTCCCTTTGAGCTTCCAGATTGGTGGATATTTCCTCGTTTTATTTCAAAATCTGTTGATTATTGGGAGTCTCCAGTAAGTGTTCGGGTACTTTCGAAGAGGATTTCTTTACAAAGGAAACTACTCACAAGGTTGCTGAAACCTCTCCGTAACCCACGAACGGTTTCGCCCTTCTTGGGTCCTTACATCGAATATCATACCAAATGAAACATAAAGCGCCCTTTGTACGGCACATATGATTGATGAATATCATAAGCGAAATATTCAGTTTAGTCTCCCGTGGAAACCGAATTGATATGCAAATGAGTGTATTTGTCGACAACTTTTTACAACTTTTAAAGGAATAAATTCGAGTGCATATTTCTTGCGTGAAATTTTAGAAGGTCCAACGGTGGCTGTTACTTATCCATGCCCATTTGCAACCGTCAGTTAGAGTTGAAACATTCAACAAAGTTGGAAAACAAATGCAAAAATTTCTGAACCGAATGCAAACAACTGTGTAAGTACAAAGCGAAACATCCAAAGGGTATAAGTGGCTTTTGAGGCAAAACTAAGTGGAATAATAGACTGAGCCTTCTTCTCTCATTCGGGTTTTTTAGACTACTGGGTTGTTGGTATTTCATACTTTTTGCCCCAATTTCTTGACCTTCCGTAAGATGTGGTTTTCTTCAGACAATCGCCGAATGATGGTGTTGAGATGTTCTTGACATGCATCAAATTGAATCCGTGGGAAGTGTGTTGGGTGATTAACGTGAAGTGTTTCACATTTCGGACTTTTAAAAATCATTGATCCATCTGGTGGAGTTAGTTATTTGATATCTCAACAAACAAGCTTGTTTCCAGTCCTCTATTTTGTATTGCCTAAATTTCTTGTCCTTTTCTTGTCTTTTCCTTTCGAAAAGTACACTGTAAACCGTAACTGAACCCTCCCTGATATTCAGTATATACTCTCATTTGTACACGAATTTGTTTTCGAAAGAGGACTCAGCTGAATCCTGCTGAATCTCTCGTTTATGATTGTCCGCTTCAACTAACTGTTCTGCAACTGACCGCTCCATGTTTCGTTTGGTACGATATTCGAGAAGTGGATCACTATAAACGAGAGATTCAGCTGGATTCGGTTGAGTCCCCTGTCAGAATCAAATTTTTGTGAAAATGATGGTATTTTTCAAAATCTGTCCAGGTTGGATTTAAGTAGAACATAAGGTTGATGGAAACTCGGGTACTGCCCCCACCTGGTGAGTCCAAACCAGAAGGGCGAAAGCGGTTGTGGGTCATCGGGGAGTTTGCAGAAACCTTGTGAGTAATTTGTTGCGTCTACTCTTGGTATTCTTGCGGTCAAGACTAAAATCTTACTTTAGTCTGATAACGCATTTCTCTCACTGTGAATCGAGGTATTGTGAATTCGTGCTGAACTGAGCCAGTCCCGTACACTAGTCGCTCCAAAACATGGAACTTTACCCAACCATGTGTGTTGGAAGGCGGAATTTCACGATACATCGACCTTTTCGAGTCCAGTACACATCCGATCGGAAAAGACAATACATGATCCTCCTAGTGCTTCCCCCAGACCTTTTTCCCACTATTCCTAAACATTGCCAGGAATATTTGACGAGGATTTTGTTACTTAGATTTCCTCCGATTACAGTATGTTTTTATCCATTTCTGCGCATTTTTATGCTACAATACTTTCGTGTTCATGCTCTCACAATGATGATCCATGTGCCACGCCTCTAATGACTCAGTATGACTTTGGCACATGTAATTCTGCCTTAAAATAATACGTCTTCTATTTTTCTGTCACTGAATCCATAGTATCATCCGAATTGGTTTAAGGATCGTTTTCATCCTCATTTTGCGTCAGATGGCACCTCTATGGTTTGACACAGATATTCGGATGGTGGTTTAGCAACTATGCGGTCTCCAATGAATCCAGTGATGGGTGTATAGAAGATTAGTATAAACGCGGTTTGCGCACTATGGGTAGTATCCAATTTTGGTGACCCTGGCGGGAATGAGATATTACCTTCCTTGGCCTGCCCTAAAGTGAGCTTCTTAGCTGGTAAGAAATGTGAATCGCTTGACCACCACAGAGACATGGAATGGAAAATATCAGTGGCTTTGCCTAGTTCAATCATCAGCAATTCAAACTTCAGTCAAATAAACCATCCATGCCTTCGGATTCTGGAACTTTCCTAAAGGGATAATCTCTGAGACCACCGATTAAATCTAACTCACTATTTAAACGCAGAGTGCTTCTTATTTCCAGTTATCACCCCAAGAAGAGAAGGCACTCCCTCAACGAGTCAAATCAACATCCCCATCACGTACCATATGTACTATTCGACAAGAATCTACTGCACACGAGGATCCGAATAGCTCCGTTTTCCTGGGAATTTTGCTCCTGGAACTGCCGTATAGAACTGTGACTCTCCAGTGACTTTTCCCTGTGGGAACCTTTAAACACAGCTTTTTCCCATTCACTTTGGATTAGAAAAACATCGGTTTCGGAGAAGTGATTCCAGCACAGGCCTTGAAGCAGGATCATGATATGCTGCTGGAATCAATTATGGTTTTTGTGGCTACTCTGTCTAACCACTAATTTTGAAATACTCCATGCTGGACGTTTGTCTCTTGTCCAAATTCCTCTCAACCTCCCGTCAAACAGGTTCATAAAGTTCCCTGATCGAAACCTTCCGTGCGAAGACCATCTATGATCACAGTAACTGACATTTGAAGCACCGGATCAATCCATACACGTTGCCCGGGAGTAAACGCTTATGCTTGTTCATACATGGTAATTCAGGTGTGTACGTCGTACGCTAGTATAGCGATGGTGGTACTCTCATCATATGCAGTTCACCGAAGTTTGAATCTCGAAGTTACCAGACGTGTGCTCTGTTGATTAAGTGTAATAAATGCGAAACTTCAGTCCAGTTTTTCCGCTTTCGATAATTTAAAATCTGAGTAATCACACCTGAACACAAGGACGACCATTCACGCGAGGGCGTTTTGGGTAGGATTCCATAAATGTTGACGAATGTTTGAAATTTAGTAGGTATGTAGAGTTGACGTGTTTAACCAGGCCTCCCTCAAGTGTACCTTTCAGGCAATTCAGATGTTTTGCACTCTGGCCACCGAGGCATGCATGTAATCCATTGGGAAATTCAGTCGATGATTAACTTGAAAGTCTTCAGTCTTTTGCATCTGCCTTGACACAAAGAATAGTCACCTAAAAGTGTTTTTTGTCAAACAAAATCCTTTTATTCGGTTCAAATAAATATTCTACTTCTTTCCACTTATCATACGTCTGCGGATCGAAGGTACCTGAAACACCGTCTGAAGTTCTGAAAATTTAAAAACAGTTGTTATACACAAAGGTATTACGCACGCTGAATTAACTCATTCAGACTGGCAAATGGATACATATATAGTAGTTCAGTTCCTTGAGTTCAGTTTTTCATTTTTGATGTAAACTGCGAGATATTAGTAACAACTCTTTCCTATAGACGTAATACACTACTCACAAGGTTGCTGAAAAATCCCCGACAGCCCACGACCGGTTTCGCTCTTCTTGGGGCTCATCAGGTAGGTGCAGTCCCCGAGTTTCCGTCAACCTCATGTTCTACTTGAACCCAAATTAGACTGATTTCGATAACTGTACCCATCTGCATATCAATTTGGTCTTGACGGGAGACTCACCTGGAACCCTACTGAATCTCTCGATTATGATGGTTTGCTTCGATATAATAAATATAGCACAGGCGGCCTGGTACAGTACATTAAGTTGAAGTAGATTCTGTTGAATTCCCTATCAAAATCATATTCGATGGTAAAAATCCTAATCACAGTGAAATGTGTTCAACAACCTTTCGCCCGTTTTCTGAGCTTGACCAGCGGTTTTCACAGCTACAAGTAGTTAGACAACGAGTTAAAAAAAAGAAACCACCCCAAACTTTACTTACTCTGACAGCTGATGCGTTTGTTTCACTAGGAAACTGGCCCTCTCATCGAATCTGGCTGTGCCGGTACGATCCAACACACGAGAGACATACTCCGGTTGATCATAAAATTGGAAGACAAAGTACGGAGATGGAAGTCGGCCAGGTTCACGGGACTTTAGTCCTGTAACAACTTTGATGGTGATATCGATTTGGTTGGTCTCATTTTCCACTTGTGTTTTCTGCCGGTCCTGGTCAGGCAACAGATCGCTGCTGCGAACTGGTGACATCAGATTTGCGCAATGTTCTTTGTACACACTGAAAAACAGCGGTTTGGATTCTTAAGATCACTGAACATTTGGAAAAATATTTACCGCGCTGACAGAGGGGGTTCGCCAAACGATCACATTTTGCGATAAAATTATAAGCCCGACCATAATTTACCCATAACTTCATTCCTAGTCTACTAGTCTGACTTTTTGGCCCCACGGGAAATCGAGAGTATCACTTGGCTTAACTGGTCTCAAAATAACCAAATCTCGGAGGTACGCTTGACGAATTTTATGGCGCCATCTCGTTACGAGAGATTTTTCTGACACTTTCCTGAATGTTTCATCGCATAACCTACATGAATCACTTTATCGCATTTTTAACGCGTCATCATCAACGTCGACAGCACAACAACAGTGTTCAAAACTGATGCTTCACTGCCGTACAACCATGATTTATTTGAAAGCCTTATCGTGAAGGAAAGAGTAAAAGTGGACGGAGAATGTGCTTAGTGCTGGCCTACCACAATCGTTCTGAGGTATCTTCACCTCCAGACGCTCATTCAGGTAGTCTGTATAGAAACTGACAACAAGAATGCCACTGACATAGATTATCAGCCATATCTTGTAGTGTCTGCAACCAGGCGCAGTGTGGATCTGGATTTGTACTTTTAACGAAGGTTTTGATGATATTCTGATTTGGGCTTCAAGAGTAACTTGTAACTTATTCTCAGGGCAATGGGCAGTTGCTTCCTTTTTCCCTTTTCGTGCTGGAGATCAGGACGACAAGTCAAATGTTCCAGCAATTTCACACGACGGAACAGAATTGGGCTGTTAACGATCTGACAGTTGTGGAGCCACCGCGTTGTCTCACTCAAATATTCCAACCTCCTGTCTTGGGATTATTCGCTGTCTCATCGTCTGTCTGGGTATGCACGTGAGATTCATATTAAACGTCCATTATTGCCATTTAGCTCATTTTGGAAGCTACTGAGGCTGTTAATTCAGTGGAGCGAACAGAGCTTGGTGATGAAACGCTGTACACAAATCACACAAGGCCAATAAATTGTGACTTTTTTTGTCCAAGACGACTTCATATTCAGAGACAATTGGAGTGACTCTGATGTCATCAGGAATCAGAGGCAGAGCAATGCCGCCACTGGGGATCGTGAGAAAGTTCATATCAGTAGATCAAATACATTAAAGTACATCAGACATGGTAACTATATAGAATCTAACGGTTTTAGTAAAGGAATGTTGGCTGAGTGTTTTACCTCAGCTTAGCGAACTAGTAATGCTGAACAGTTAGCAAGAATCTGGTGCATATATTCAGGCTGATAGTTCCGCTCATTGTCATCGACAGACTGGTGAGTGGGATATTTGAGGGAGACAACGCAGCGACTCCCGCCTCTTACATTGTCATCAACTGCTTTACGGTAGATTGTGTGAAATTGTTGAACGACCCAACACGTAGCTCAGCCGACTGAAATATTATGCTCGCATAACCAGCAAGCAATTGTACAATGTCTGTGACCTTGAAGATATGTTGGAATTTACTCCGAAATGACTATGTCAACCCTATATTCGGTAAAGGTTTGACGAAACGCCTTGTACAGGGTTTACGCTAAGAAGGCCCGAAGGTTAGCACTCACTCGAAGAAAGGGCAACATGCGGTTGTGTTGCAATTTTGTCGTGCCACTTTCCGACCTAATGACATTTCGACACAACCTGGTCAAATTCTGGGTTCGATTTCTGATGGGATCGGTCAACTTCTGACCAGGAAACCTTTCGATTTTATCAACTAGAATCATATATAGGATGCATGATTTCCAGTATCTTTGGGAGAGGAAAGTTCAGTGGATATCACAGTAACTGCTCACAATTATTCCGGTGTTTTACCAAAAATGCTGCATGAACTGTGCAGACCAGCTCTTAACCTCAATGTAATAAGCGTGAGGAGGTATAAACATTTAAAGTTCAACAAAGTCTGAGTGTCAGTTAATCCCATTGCTAATCAGTCGCTTGTGTCCTAACGACTAACTGTTCAAACTAATGGCGGGAAGGTCACGGGTTCGAAACTCCATACAGGAGTTTCGTGAGGTACGTACAGCTGACGATTTCCAATAAGGCTGAGGCAGATGTATAGTGCTTCTCGGCTTTTCAGCATAGATTGGCTTCACTGACGAGACGAAATCTCAGCTGAAGAGTTCAGTTAGTCGTAGGACAGAAACACTCATGTGAAACTTTAAAGAATCACTCGGCGACCCCAAAACACTATCCAGAAGTTTCCACTGCCCCCCCCCGTGAACACACCCAATCATTCTACGTAAGCGTTCGTTCGAAAATTGTAGACATAAAAATGCAAGAGGTATTTAGAGGTGAGTTACTGTTTAATCCTTCTTTGGGAGACTTACAGACATCTGTCATAGAATACTGCTAGTTATGGCTCCTTCAGTATCCGAGAGTCAATGAAAGGTCGTTTCATTTTTGTGAGATTCCATCAACACTGTGATCACCCAATAATCCATCAAACGAGTGAACATCTTTGGAGCCAAACGGAGTCTATCGTTTCGCCAAGGTGTTGACACAGGTTTCTAAAATATGTTCTCCCGTTTAATGGCACTGGGAGGGGCATCTTTTCAAAGAAATCGTTCAAACTCAAGTGCCATTGTGAATACTACGTCGTTATTGCTTTCCTTGTGTAGAGATCTCTGCGGCAAAAACTTCGCTAACCTGACAGCTTCTAGTTGATCCTTCTCTGACCTACATGAAGCGCATTTCCACCATTACGATACTAAAAACTCTGGTGAATTTCGTCTACTTTGATCAATTTCATCCGTTTGCTTCTAGGCCCAGAACTTATCCTTGCCTCAGGTATAATTTTCGAGTTACCGAACCATTACAGGGCGTCCACTGTGCACGGGAAACAAATGTTGTGATATTCCAGCAATAATAAGCCGCAAAAGCTTACGTGTTAATTGAACAGTGACCTCGTAGTTGTCAGTGGTGAAAGACTAGGATTTGCCCGACGTCGAACAGAGAGACGAAGAAACCGAAAGTGTATGTATTGAAACCTGCATGCCTAGACGATCGATGACTGAAGCACTCCTTGTGGCCGCTATGTGGAACAAGTCTGTTCCCATCTAACGGACATAACGCGCACGCCAGGCCAAGGATGTAGGTGGTATTAAATGTTTACTAAAGCCAGTCCCTCAAAATATCTACAGTACGGCATTTTGTCCTGGCAGTAATAGTCAGACAGTTTGCTTTTCCAGGACACCGCCTTGCAGAGATGTAAAAGATTAGAGCCTGGCCTACTGTTTTGCTTTTCGGAAGTCTTCAGCCTTTGTGATTACGTCTACAGAACGTGCCAGTGTTTCAAACGAGATCCAACCGCACAATCTGGAATATTGCGAGGAAGTGTGTGACAGTGTATTTAATAGCAAGACCTAAATTTAGCATGGTACAACACAGTTATGGGGGATAAACAGAATGGTCGCCGGTGGACCAATCATAACGAAGTTAGTTGTTGTCAAGTCAGCTAGCAGAGAGTGAAAATGAGGATCATCCTATGATGGATGTTGTTCACGATTTAGGTTATCGGAAAATGAATGAATACTTTTCAGTTCACACAGCGAGAGGCCTACTGTTAGGTTCCTATTCCAGAAACTGACAGTGTGCCGTCTCACAATGCATTGTTCACAAACAAGTTGGAATCTGCATTACTCTCATAATCGTCTGTTCATAATTGATCCACTGTGTGACGAGACCGTTTATGTTTACTAATGGCCCTCATGCTCTGTGGCTAACGTGCAGTCCACACAGAGTATCCTGATTTTGTAATCCACGTGCAAACTCCTGAAAGGTAAGTGTGAATAGTGGGAGTGTTGCGATTCTCCATCACCTCTGAAGGCAGAACCTGTCGGCAGTGTCATCCTCAAACAGGGTACGCTTAAAAGTGTGTGTATGACGCTCCTATGTGGATAATAGTGCTGACCAGTTTAATGAACAGTGCTCCTTCGATTACCGAGGGCCAACGGTGTTGACAGTGTGTTGGAATGCAGACGGCTCGAGTGTCTTCATTGGTAGTTGGACAGGTGGTGGTCGAGCCTGGCAGCTGGCTTGTGAAGTACCCACGCACAGGATCTTACAGCAAGAAGAGGTATACTATGTTCGTTCCAAATATGAGTACTTTTGAACCAGACCCAACTACAACCGAAAGCATCTGTGTACTTAAATAGCCGCTGTAAAACACAAATCTGCTTCACGGTTTCGAGTCTTGTGTTGCCGTATATGTATGTCCCCAAATTTAACACTCTCTGAGTCACGCAGTGACAAGCCACATATAACAGAATGTCGTGTAGTCTAATCTCATCAGTCAGGTAGTAAAATATCCCACTGACCAAAAGCATCCTGAGACAGAAAGTGAGCATATCATGGAACCAATCCCGACCATAATTCCTAAAAAGCAATCTGGTGACAAGTAATGCAGTCGTATTAAAGGACAAACGTTTTTGTCTGCATGAACAAGCTCATTAACCAATGAAAATAAGTTGTGTACCGCTTACTAAGTGGATGAATATTTATACTGGGAAATGAAAACCGAGTTTTTGTCCTGAACAGCTGCTTTATATTAACTGTGGAATCGAAGACATTCTAGCGTGATCTGATTTGGTTTCGTAATTTTAAATTAACGGAATAGGTGGGTAGGTAACATTTTGTTTGAAAAATTAAGAAACCGCATGTTTTATTTACGCCTTGACATACCTTATCAGTTTCGGCATGGGCACACGTAGCCGGATACCGTAGTTGAGGTGACCGATTAGAGTCCCCGCGAGGTCTGCTGGGTTGGGCAGTGGACCACTACTTACAGTCCCCACAAGATCGACTTGTGCGTTGTACCACCGGGCGGTTTCTCCGATCTCGGTCAATGGCTCGTTCACACCTGTGGAAGTGAACAGATGCATGTGTTCATTCATTCACATTTTAAGCCTGCTGCGAAAGCTGAAGTAAACAACTTACCTGGAGGCAGAAAGATAGGAAGAAGTGGAGCGTTTTGCAGACAGCCACCCCCTAAAGCCAGCAAGCCGAAATCTTGGACTTTTTACCCTTGAATTGATCGTGTCTGTGTACGTCGGAATAGCTTTGGTTACTCAAAGTGGCCTACGTGCTGCTCTCGTGATGCCAAACTGGATAATACAATTCAGCGATTAATGTTTGACGTATCAGTGAATATAAACTAGTGATATGGAGTCTTCCAAATGCCTCTGGGTATGCATCTCCCAAAACTCTAGAGAGTCTCGAACGCTCGACCTCCCCGTTGGACCACGAGCCCCTGGTCAACAGCCTGAGGAGCTCTCACAGGATATAAAACCCCTCTTCTTTTGATAACGGAATCCACATCAAGTGATCACACTTTGACTGGTCTCTTACAGGACGACTCATCATCATCGACAGCATGACATCAGTGTTCAACACCGATGCTTCACTGCCGTAACACCGATGCTTCACTGCTTCACAGGACGACTTCTCACATGGAAGTTTCACTCACCTTGTGAAGTTATTCTTCCTCTCAGGTACTTGTGGATTGATTTCTGTTAGTTCGGTGGACGCGTACTGAGAGACCACACAAAAGCACATAACTGAGTTTTGCGAAAACCAAGCATCAGTTGAGGTAACAGGTTCAGGTGATGTGGTGTATGGGGGCTCAACTTAATCCCAGCCTTGATGGGCGCCCTTACTGTAGTACACGACACTCTTTTCAAAAATCTTTTTTAGAATATTCTTTAAAGCAAAATAGCCAGTAAGGTATTCCTGTGGTTACTATAGACACTCACTTTGCGTTCTCAAAATAGAGGCCATATCCAGACGACCAGTGGCAAGAGTGCGATATTTCCTGCCGACGGCTTGATGAAGTTCTATGACACATTCATTCTGAAATAAAACCGAAATGCCATCCTAAGACTCGGATTAGAAAAGTATACATATTAACCACCAATACCACTAAGTTTTAAAGTTGTGGGTCAACTGTCGTAATCCTGAACGATATTCGGGTGATCGAAGTATATTTTCATAAATCTACTGTACTCATAAGGTTACTGGAAACTGTCCAACAGCCCAACACCAGTTTTGCTTTTTTCGAGACGAAGTGAATTATCTAAAGTTTCTCAGTATTATGATCTGAGCAATGCTGCGGAGGCAAGCACGGGAAGCTTTCATATGCGTCTTGTGCGAAAAGCCCACGTCTCTGATCAACAGATGTGAGTAGATCGCAAAGCTTTAATGTACACACCGTTCCTGACAAATTGACGTCACATCAGCACACTAAGTGTTGGATGTTGGCAAAAGCTGCTCAAGTCATCCTAACATCAAAGCTGGTTTCGGAGTTTTACAACTGCCCAGGTGAATGAATTCATTTCGTAACTGGAAGTCAGTCACCTCTCTATTCATTGTCGCAGAAGACGTGTTCCTCTGTTCAAATCATCCTCTCTGAAATCTGAGTGCCTTGTGTTCCATGATGACTGTGACGACTGATATTACCCCTTACGGTCCTATAGAGATTTGTGGATTGGGATCGATAGAACATCTGTTTTTTTTCTAAGGGAAATGGTAGAATCGATACATACAAAAAAACGACAGTGTTGTGTTGTTTTGTTGTAGTAGCCCAGATGTCATACCGAAGTTTAACACTCCGTGGAAGTGGAATTGAGCCATACTTTCTGACACAACACTATTTATGAGGCTCCTGGAAAGTCATCAGAAGCCGATTACCGGTCCTGTTCTTCTCGTGGTTTGTTCGATAGGCTTAGTTCTTAGATATGCTTGAACACCATCTTTTAGATGACTGGAATTAAACACGCCTTAATGTTTCGGGATGCCAGTTTAAACCAACTGAATCCCCCTTTATAACAATTTTTTATTTAACCCTTAGTTTCCTCATAAATATCATTTAGAGCTAAATTTTAGAGGAAAACACAGTGGTTTTTGTTACCATTCAGATGACAAGTGTGTTACTGAAAAATTCCATGCGAATGGGTGACTACCTCGTTTTTCAAACAATAATAGTATTACAATACAATGGGCAATATTTGGAACAATCTGAGCAGTTCGATGGCTACCTGGTTACGCGCTTCAAAAAACTTCCTATCGGAAACTCACCTTGTCCAGGTATTCTAACAACGAATGGCTCATATGAACGGGATACTCCACAGTCAGATCAAAGTCCACCTCCGGACCCGTCAAAACCGCTGTAGTGTGGGTGTCGAACTCATAAAAGTCCCAAGTAAGGAACAGTTTGACTTGTCTGGAACCATTCATCCAAACCGTTTTGAAATCACGCAGCTTCTTGACTACGGAAGAATACAACTGTAGCTGCCCTATGTGAATCTGAGAAGTTATAAAAATGTGCAGGAAGACATTCGGACGATCAATGTAGGCACTCTGACGGTAAATATAGCCTTCCATTGAAATGAGAGCTCATATACAACAAACGGTGTGCTTTGAATTACCTCAGGACAATTAGATGTATGCGCGTTCGAGTTTTCTTTCTGGAACTGAGTGTAACACTCGTAAACAAGGTAACAAACAAGATGTATATCAGCCGAGGTCGGTGCTCAACACACAACGCAGATACCGCTAAAAAGATAGAAATACTATCAACTACTATCAAGTAGAACATCAGGTTGATGGAAACTCTGCGACTGTGCCTATCTGATGAGCCTCAAGAAGGGCGAAACCGGGTGTGGGCTTTCGAAGAATTTTCAGCAACCTTATGAGTAGTGTATTGCTATCAATTGATTGTAAAGGTTCTTGAAAACGTTTCCTTTTGGCACCCGGAGCGACTGATCATATCACCTTATCATACTACGCCGTGTTTTAACTTTATGCTTTCCTCATTAGACTGAACCACAGCTATTATCAGGGTGAACACCAATTCCTGTCTAATTTTGACTGGCCTATCACTTGAACATAACCCCTGATTCGCAAATGGGATCTACTTGGCCGTTAGCGGAAATAACAATATGTGACTACGTCTTTTTCTAAGAATAGCGAGAAAAATGACGTATTACGTGACAGTGTGACAGTGACAAGTGTCACAGTATGAAGCGGTTCGCTCTTCAGAACAAGCAATAATGTTGTGAAATTACTTCATGGAGTGCCTAGAGCGATGTTCGTCAGCAGATGCCCAGTTAAAGGCAAAAAGATAAATTGGTGAATGTCTAGAAAGACGCTGATTTTGGTGTTGTGCACTCACTAACCAAATAGTCCTTATTGAATCGCTAGACACTGTCTGACTGGAGCTTTGCCTACGACAGTAGATCCGTAGATTATTCACTTTGTGTATGGGTAGTCAGACCGAGCTGGCCTGAACCCATTCAAATGGCGAGAGTTAGTTGGCTGCGGAGAATACTCGAGCAGATAGTACTTAAGTTGGCACTTGGTACCAAAGGTGAATCGTGAGAGCAACAAATTAGACTTATCAGGTTAAGTTGGTTGGGGATGTGGTACTTAGTCGCAACCACCGTCTACCTAAGAAAAAGCTGTTTTCTGTTCAAAGTGGTTTTTAGCGTAAGATTCTTTGGGGATAGGCCAAAAAATGACAACATGAAATCAAAGCGGCTACAGTTGAACTGAATGGTGTATGATCTTCGCGGCATCCCAGTTGAGGCTCACGGCGTTCTGATTGTATGTGGCTGCAAGCCATGTAGGAAGTGGGACGCAACTTATCCCAGTGGCATGAACGTTGTCATTTCCTATCCAGAGTGCCTAGCTGAAGTTCGCCTGCTGTTGTGTGCGGGGCTTCGGTCGCGTGAGGTTCTAAACGAAGCTGGTCTTATCCCGCTGATGGCACCTTAATTCCACGTGTTGCTCTGATGTGTCTAGTCTCGTGTTATCTATAGATGTAGGCGATTTACTCTTTTTCGCTCACCCTGAGGGCATGGGCTTCTTTCCAACCCTTTCCTTTTTTCGACTCTTTATCAAGGCCTGCTTCCTTCATCGCTGCATGGAATTTAGGCGCCAATATGTAGTACCAGTGTATTACCGTCGGCGATGGTGATGATGCAGGTGAGCCGGTTCCTTATTCAAGGACATGTGTCGACACACAAGCTTGGCAGTTGGGGTTCTATTTCATGCATCTATGCCTCACTCCACTAGCATAATCACTATTAGTTCATGGGTTGTTTTCTGCGAACGAAATTGAGTGAGATTATTAGGATGCACCTTGTCCCATTTGAACGACTGCGAGTCGAGCACTAAGTTGACAAAAACTGTAGAATACTGGACCGATTTTTCTATTCTGACAATCACTTAAAGACGTTTGTTCGCAGACGGATGGATGCCATCGTTATCTCAAATTGTAGCAAAAATTAATACATGCGACTTTCTTATCTACAACGTGGCATTTCGAGTGAACAGTTTCGGATAGAACCGAAACGCCTTGCTGCCAATTTTCAGAAAAAAATCCACATTTCGTACCGCGTAGTTCTTCGAGTTTTCAAGTTACAATCAGCTGCTATCCGTCAAACCTACCCATCACATTAAGTGTATTTTGGGTAAGATAGTTTCCGGAGACAGAGCGTAATGGAGGAAGCAAGAGATAGGCTTTTCCTTGGTGTGGATATCTCCTCGGAGGATCGGTCCTAAACCAAACCTGGTAGGAATGCTATTGCACACTCTCCAGAGAATAGCCTTTTCAAAGACAATTCATTGCGTGACATGTCTTATAACGCTTTACGACGCTGTGCGTTTTGGCTATGAAATGAAGCAAAGCTGGCCTTTTGTCACGAGATTTACAGGATGATTCGAAGCCTCATAGCACAGCATTTTCGCAAAACGATCGAAGTGAACCACAGTCCCACCATCATAAACACCATAATAATCAGCGTAGTTATGTGCTTTTTCTCTCCAAAATTGAAAAG
>SJOL01000877.1:42310-56123 GCA_004794785.1 Opisthorchis felineus | reverse complement strand
TCACTCTATATTTTGACCGCAATGGTAGAGAACAAATACTCCTCATTCTGCCTCATTTAACTAGCGAACCTGTGGAAAACAGTTTTGGCCAAGTACAAATATGGGGAGATGATGACCTACAATATACATCCAAAGTATAACTTACTTCAATTATATTTTCATCCGGATTTTCCGAGACTTCTTTGATTGCAGTGTCTTGTTTGGCCGTCTCTCCACGAATTTCCTCCTGGATAGCAAATGTACAATTATAATTTCGGTTTATAGCCTTCTGAGCGTCAAGCTCAAAATTGTAGGAACAATTATTTTCCAACAAGCTGTATGAAAAACTTGATTCCGTAGCTTTGTGTTATGTTCAGCACCAGGAGAGGAAAACTAACTCAATGCACTATACTACTGTCTATCGATCCACCTGCCGGTCTGTGATCTCGGCCAATCAGCGTACAGTTTACCGCTTAATTCACTGAGATGAGGATAATAAACACTGTTTTGCTGAAAAAGATCTGCTACCGATTTTGTGTTCGAAAACCTGTTGGAGAACTCTAACCCCATTGACTCAAATGTTTGTGTCATGAAGAAATAATAGGCCATCTTAATTTCGTTCCCTGCCAGTTTCATTGACGGATTATAACACAAGTCTCAATTACATGGTTTCTATTTGCGCAGCCAGCACGACACTATTATGGGTTATCAATTTAAAAAGCCGCAAATTAACGTAAGGTTTTATTGACCACCAGTGTGACCTGCAAGGTGTGTGCGGGATTATTAGCTTCCTGTTTTTGGACCATATTTATGGATCATGACACCAAAGAGTGGTTAATCGATAACTGAATCGATATCGGTTTAGGTACCTCGCATATAAGGTCAGTTTTAGTTGATTTTTGAGGTCTATTTGGAGGTAAAATCTCGAAAAGAGAACAAGTTGTACCAACTAGCACATTTGGTGAGATCCATTTAGTGGTCTCTCCAGAGAAAAGCGACCCCCATTAAAAATAGCTCGCAGTGTCGAGGCCACGCGAGAGCTGCAGCCGGCTAACAAAGTGGTGTATAATTATTTGGAGAACCTATGGTAGAAGATTGTTCCAGTTCAGTTAGAAGGATATGCTCCAGAATGTCCGCCAATTTTCCCATCTGTTTCCTTGACATGATGACGGAAGGGTATCAGCTAGTGTCGGTTATTTGTGACCAGTTTTATTTATATCTATTGGGCTGTATTAGGAAAATTTTCGATTAAGTGATACATACTTTGGAAGACACCAGTGTGCCGGTGTATACTACTGATGAAACGTGCGGATAGTATCTATCCAAGTAATCTAAAGCGCAGTTCCTGTATCTAATGGGAGACTGGTTTAAAGTCACTGAACCGGTTTACACTGTTTACTATTCAAACAACGTCCAGGGGAGTTCAGGAAGGCGCTTAGGGATGTCAGCCTTTACAAAACTCACTGCAGATAGATTTTTTACTTTGTGTTTGGTACCTTGTAGCCACTGAGTTCATGTTTGTCAATAAAGAACTCCGCACTCAAAGGCTATTTTTATTCCACCTAACCCGGCTGAGTTACGGCGGGATAGGAGACACGAGGGGGCACATGGTGCCTCACACTGCCCTATATGGAATGTACATTTTCACCAAATCTCGGCACACCTCAGGTGTATGTTGCACAGAACTGTACACACGCAACTCTAGTGTATGATAATACAGCCGAATCACATGACCATAGACATGATGAGCGTACTTGGGTTCGTGATCATCATCATTGATGGCAACAACTGTGAGAACGCTGGCGCTCAGTTCCCAGACAAACCTGAATTCAAACCCAATACTGGTGGTAACTGGTCCCATGAGAATTAAACATTATTTCCGTTCGGTATGGACTGAATGTTTGATTGGGTACTTCAAAGTTTGAACAATTGAAGTGATGTAGAACACGCAGAAATAATGCTTTGGTAAGACAGACATTTCGCTTGAATTCATTCACATCAAAGGTTTAGCAGCAGATTTGTGTATCGGATGCAAGTAAGCCTGGGAAAATGCACGCCTGTATTGGAGCAAGAGTTATGCTCACAGAGTCTTCAGAGGGCTACCATGCTTCCAGCGTCGCTCAGCACTCTTCGGAAGCCCACTACCGCTTTTACACTACTTGCGACTTACCAGGTCAGCTAGAACCCTGAATTTTCATCAGCCTTATGTTCTGATTGAATTTTTCATAAATCGTCATGGCGACAATGACAGGCCGTTTAGTCCTGTCTTCAACACGTGATGTCAGATGCCCCTAGGACCTCACCATCACGATTAATTGACCCACATCAAAAAATTTTACCACTCAAATATCCGGTAGTCAGAACCGAAATTTCGGCGAAAACAAATTCCTCATTCGTCTAGGAAAGAGTAGTTTTTTTGCTAGCCTTTGGGAGGCGTCATTTGCAGCAGTACCTTATTGTAAACTTTTAGAGTGATATAATACTCACGTCGTTTGGTGTGAATGGTATCGCTGGGGCTCGAAATTCATTTCTGTTTACTAGGGACTGTTTGTGTACACCCAGACTGGTACGAAAATCTGGTGCATTTTCTGATGCGGGTGCATGTGCCATGTAGGTCAACCTTCGAATATTAGTTAGATTGGCCAGGCTACCTGTTATTCTGACTCTGTGAACAAAAGTTTGAGGCATCCATTGTGTGCGTGTGTCAACTGGTTGAGATAAGGAAATGATGAGCTTTATCCCCTGCCATATGTTTGGTGGTGAATCATGTCACCGGCACACCGCTTGCTTACGTGTAAAGGTCTGTTCCCAGTACGAATAGAACCAAGGTCAAAGATGTGGAGGATGCGCGGAGTGAATTGACCTTCCGCTGCATTGACCGTATGGACAAGATTGTTTAGAAGGCGTCTACAATGGCACTGCAGGTCACGTTTAAGTCCCAGTTTGCACGAAACAAACTTACAGACTTGGAAAACGCTTGGGAATTTTGGAAAAAGCAGAAAGTGGCTCATTATGGACCGCTTTTTAAAACTTCTTCCAAATGAAAACAAAGCCTTTTGATAAGTAACCGAATGTGAGATTACCACAATTCTCTTCTGTATCGCTGAACGAGCAATCGTGGTGGGCTTTCATATTTATAGCGAGTGTTGACAAGCGAACGTTATCGGCGACTCTTTCCCCTGTCAATATAGTAACGAAATCACAACATGAAAAATACAAATTCAAATTGTGACATGTTTTCAGCCTGAAAAATCAATAGACGTCAGTAGGAGTTATTAGGTGTCACATGGCGTGATGAGGTTGCTTCCCTATGGAATCGTCTGGACTGTGCTTTCAAGGCTACACCACTTGAAGTTTGTGCGCCCACTGCTTTTAGACTAAGAGAAAGATGGTTTCTGGTCTGATGCTATTTACTCTATTGTAGCTAACATGTGCTTTTACACAGCTTAAGTCTCTGGAGCACTGTAGAACACAGTGCAACACCGACGAGGACGGTGAAATATTTGGTTACGGACATTTAGCCTAGCAAACGTAAATGCCTCGGCAAAGGTTAGTTCGATTCACGCTGTGGTCATCAGTTTGTTTTATTTCTAGTCGACAAGGATGCATTCATAATGCCAGTAAAAACCAGGGCATGGTAAACGCGTACGCGTTCAAATTGACCATTACACAACACGCGAAACTGAAAATACTGGTCTCACCGTCGAATCTTCCGTCCCAAGCACCTTCTCATGCACCAGCGCATCCAGTTTGCGAACAAGGGCCGCTCGAATATCAAGTAGCTTTGCATTGTCTTCCAAATGTTTCACTGATTCTTGTTTGGCCTGCTCTAGACGTTCACTTAGGTCCATCAACTGAGTCTGCAAGTTTCGATTGATCTTGTGTTGAACGCCCAACAGTTTTCTGGTTTTATCCAATTCTGCAATGGTTTCTGCGTGTGCCAGTTCAGCTTCCTTTAGCCGCTGGACTGCACCTAATGCAAGTTGAATGGAAGGATAATGGTAGGGACTAAAGACAATAAAAAACGGTGAGTTTTGTAGTACGATGAATCCAGTCGGCAAAGATATCTGTCCAGAAATGGCGGCAGATTAGACCGATAGACTGGCTTTTGATCGGGTGACACTTAAGCTTGGCGATTGACGCACTGAAGACATCTAGTGACGGAACATCCCGAAGTGCATTGCCAAGTTTGAGGAACTTCTCCAATTCTACCTGATCAACAGCTAGTTAAGGCAGCCGAGCTTCCAATATGGAGATACACTGTTGACAGTTTGATAGAAACATATGCATCTCTGGTCTGGAAGATTTTTTACATGGGCCAAATTTGCGTTTGTTTTAGCCTTGTTTTGGCATCCAAATACACGAATATACCAAACGACGTTATTATTACCTTGAGTTGTATGGATGGGAATACACACAAATCCGACGGACCATACAACAAACAGCATTACGCTATGAGTAGCCCTAGTAAATCGTAATGAAACTTCAAGCCCAAGTGATAAAATTTTTAGTGGTAAACGTCTTCACGCGAGCTGGTTGAGGCCGGTCGCGTGTTTTGTATTGGTACCTCGAGGAACCTCCAAGTGGGATCACTCCAATCATGGAGACAACTGGATTCCTGGAGTAAACAAACCCCTTAAAACCAAGGATGAAACACCTTCCGATTCCCGAAGGACTGGTTTACTGTCGTAGGGACACCAATGAAAAATACCTTATGCTACTGAAGCAGGTTCTTTAGTTGAGCCCAAGGTCTTTTATTTATGTCATACTAAACCGCCATATCAAAGGACTCAATGGACAAAGAATGGCTGAACTTAGCCGAGAGTTTAGCCTTGAACATACACAGAGCAGAATTCGTTTGAACCTGAAGGATACAGGCTGATGGTGGTAAAGTTGACGGATGGAATGAAGCAGTGCGCGATAACTCAAAATCTCTTACAACTACTGTTTTAGTCGCTGAATGAGATTAATCTTGATGACCATCGTCACGTTTGGTAGCTTCCTTTCAAGTTTGGCTCAATGAGAAGGTCACTAGGTTTCTGTCTGTGTCATAAAACGAAGTTACCACAATGCTCGATTAGGTTTGAATCATAGATATATACAAAATATTTGGAGCATTCAACTGAGCACTATTGGACAATTTTATCCCATCCCCAAGAAAGCTGCCGGGAAAACCCGAGCACAAAGCAAGTTTCACATGGCAGCCCAGGAAGGATGTCCGCCACGTGACTGGGAGGCATTTTGAAACCTCCGGAAGGTGATCCCTCGAAACAGTTTGCCCTTTTTGATCCTTCATACGGATTCTGGCTAACCCAACCCACTTCTCAGCAGTTGACAAACACACACACACACACACACTTTCCGTATTTTTTTAGTCAATGAAATGGAAGCGTCAAGTTGTAATGACTGACCTTAGGTACGGATACGACACGACTTCCTGCTTCAGACTTAAGAAAGCTTCAGACAGTACGTTATTTGGGAGCTCCACATGTGTTCTATAGTCTGATGAAAAGGCCTCAGCCAAATTACACTCGCTTAAGGCATATCCCAATGTGAGCTGAAAAGCATCTTTAATCGCATTAGTATTGTCCTGGTGGATGACCACTGATGTTAACTTTTCAAAGGATAACAACGGTCGGACTCACAAGCCGTAGTAGAAGTGCATCGGACTCCAGGTAACAATATACAGTATATTAAACTACAAGATATAGCCATAGGTGAATGGGGCTGGACCCAAGAAGAGTCCATTACTTTGGAGGTAGCATAACATACAATCTCCTCGTCAGTTGCATTTCAAGCGGCGTGAAGTGTACTGGTTTAAAAAAAGCTTTGGAAACTATTGGTGACTGTATCAACGGGCACATGACCCCCCATATAACGTGATATTAGTAGTGTTTGCCTGGCAACTTTGGCCGGGAACATCTGTGTTTCACAATTAGGTGGAATCTATAACTTGGTTGAGCTGCATTGCAAAAAAACAAGGCCGCACACCAAACCCAAATATGAGTAGTTGACTAAGCTATCTCTTTTCATATTCGTTGAGATGTAGCAACCATTTAGTGCCTAGCTACCACGCCACCCGAGGGAAAAACGAGGGCTGAGCCACCGCCATGCTGCCCAAGCCTAGACAGAAGTTGTTGAGATGCGGAGGTTGGGTTCGAACCACGGACCTTCCGGTCAGTAAATTTGTGCCCTAACCTATCAGCTATCGCAAGTTGCTTTTCATATTCACCCGAAACAACCAGCCAACAAAAGAGCGAAATTGATTCCAGATGCCGATTTGTGTTGCTACTCGAAAGAGATCACAATGAATGATTTTTCGGTTGCATAGAACTCAGCCAGATTTGTGAATTACTTGGTTGATCTATCGAAGGTCATGTGCTAAACGTGACAACCTGCCAAGTAACAGACGCAGCAACCTTTGGGCTCGAATCCACACTAAAATTTTCGTAACCTGACACTCGATGGAGTCCCTCTCAGTCAGCAGCATATTCGAATTCTTCCACACAGGAAGCTCCGTGGTTTTGTTGCAAAAGTATTCAAGAAGGTTAATTTTAGGTGATGTAAGTAGTATGGGTCTTCTGCGTATTTTGTGTAATCGTCTCAGGCTATGCAAAGAAAGAAATGAAACTAGAATGGGTACCTTGGCAACGGAAATTCGAGCCGGCTGGTGTGATGCACGTTATGCGGAATAATGGCAACAGGCTATTGAGTAGGAGGGGACTTTCTCGAGTTCCCAGTTCCACCAATTGCTTCATGAATACGGGCACAGAAGTGGCCTTTCATGCAAATTGCTGTTAAGGTCAAGGGTTGATTTTCTCAGATCACGAGAACTAGGTCTGCCTGATGAGCACCAAAGATGGCGAGGCCGCCAATTGGTTGTCTGCGGATTATGAGCAGACGTACCACACTACTTATTTCAAGTACAGCAATCGTTTTCCAGCCCTCTTAGAAGTAAAAACTCCTCGATCGGTTAGAATCACCGGAAAAAAAACTTTTTTTAGAGAAAGCTAGTTTTCCAAAATTGATGTGAGGAGTGGACCCAAAAGAAAACATACCATTTTTTTCTAAACTGAAAGGTACTGGACAAATACAATGGAACCAGGTGGAGAACTGTTGGCAGGTTGCCATCGTTATCTAACCGATTTTTTAGCCAAATATTTCCAGGCAACATAATCAACGGCAGCATGTGCAACCTGGACGACATGTTTTAGTCTGACTAAACTTAGAGAAATTGGTGGAAGGTTTTATGAGTGTCAGATTGAAATTAGCACCTAGAGGTGCAATCTTCTCAGTAGTACTGACACATACTCTCATTTGCACACGAATATGGTTTTGACAGGAGACTCAAATGAGTCCACCTAAGTTTTTCGTTTATGATGGCCCGCTTCAAGTGAATGTGTTGCACCAGGCCGCCTCATATTTCAGTTGGTACGATATTCGAGATACCCAAGCTGACCATCATAAACTAGAGATTCAGCTGGATTCAGCCGAGTCCCCTGTCAAAACCAAATTTGTGTGCAAATGAGAGCATTTATCAAACTATGTCCAATTTGGGTTAAAGTAGAACACAAGGTTGACGGAAACCCGGGGACTTCACCTATCTGTTGAACTCGAAGCAGAAGGGCTTAACCGGTTGTGGGCTGTCGAAAGTTCTTCGGCAAAATTACGAGTAGTGTGGTACGTCATTTCAGTAGTTGTTCTTCATCTAACACCGGGCCTCCGCACCTTCAGCACACCATCTTATTGGCTTCCTGTGGAAAAGTGACGACTGCTCATTGAAACAGATCGACCTATTAGATGAGAGTAGCCAAGATCTCATTGTTCTCGATGTTTCTCCAAGGCACGCGTACGGAATGGGTTTTGGAGAATTGTCACTTTTGCAAGTGACTCAACTTTGTTTCAGAAAATGTCTCTGAGAAGATCATCAGCCCTCCTTTAGACCTTGTGATTTTGAGAACTTCCCATTAATATTGATCACTTTGATCATTCGGGAGAAATGAAGCCTTTTCTTGGAAGTGGTTGTCATAAGTTTAACGATGATTTTCGTGAAATTATTTAAACACGATATCCCTGTAGGATGACCGAGAGAAAAAGATAAATTTGCTGACAGCTGAGGGTTCCCGAAAAATGAAGAGGTCAGAATGAGGTAGATAAGGCAATCACAATTCACATGTTGTTTGTTTCCATAGTTTGGTGGGTCATACAGATCTTCAAAAGGTTGACAAATTTGAACTTTGAATAAAACCTGAAAACCACAAACTTAAGTAACACAGGTGGAACTTTCGTTTGGGTTGGTGTATCGAGATTTAGTTGTTGGCCTCTTCGCCGACCCTGACAATCGACCTGCAAACGCTTCATTAACAATCGAGGAGACATCGTCAGTATGCTGTGAAGTCGGTTAACCCAATACCACTACCCAAGAGAGTTCCGACGGTATCCCATCGAACATCTGAAGGTCAATTGCCAAGGTCTACGAACAAGCCAATAACCGGTGATACCGTAATCCGAGCAGCAGGACAACAACTCACAAATCCATTCCAGCTACAAATATCCTTGAACACTGCTACGGGGCCGGAAAATCAGGTTTCATATCCTCTTTCAATTTAAGCCCCTGTTTGCTACCATAATTCCATTTTTCATTACGTCTTTTTTCATTTGCAGTATGAATGTACGTGATGAGATTAAATCATGTTTTCTACCGTGCGCTAGTTTCCATGGTGCCAACAAATCGTACCAAATGCACCGCGATGAATGATTTTCAGTTTGTTGTTGGATGTGCTATTCACCTACATTTTTCTGTCCTTCGTCAGTTAGACGGTGGCTTCACGCCTGTTCGCTTCCGGAAATGATCAGCTTTGTGCCTCAAACAAACAACAGGGAGTAATCAAAATTTCGTGCAAATTAGTCCACCCAAAAAGAACCTCTGTCCGTAACGACAATAAAAATTCTCACTAAGAGAGGCTAACCCAACAGAACCCAACATAGAAACGTTGCCCAGCAATAAATCTACCGAGTGTTACAAAACTTTTCCGAAAACCAACAGAACTATGCTTTTACCCGGTGTGGGGGCCTGTTACAGAGAGTTTCGTGTCTATGTATTTACTTACGCAAGTTTACTCAGTAGGGTTAAATGCAGTCCATCCCACGCGATGAAATATGAACTTGGAGTAAGGTGCTTACTGACGCATGAAGCGAAGAAGTAGATATGTTTATTTTCGGAATTTTTTAGACGTCTTTATACATGGGCTGATGCACAAACTTATTTATTCTACAACCGGAAAGGCCCACGAATGGTTGAAGGTGAGAGACCACTCGTGTTTGTCACGCCAGTGTGATTCACCTCCTCTAGGTCCTTTTCGCATGCCTTCTCAGCTAATTAGTGGTTTGTGCCGGTCTCTAATCGCTAAACCCCTGGACTGGTGTGCTCTAGCCTCGTCTGTGCAATAATGAGAACCAAGATGAACAGATTGAATGCATTTCTCTCATTTATCCATTCCTTTGGTCGTAAGGGTCCCTCTGGGAGAAAATCAGAAGACCATTTTTTACCTAACTGACAAAGCTCATCTGAAACAAACTGGACTGACTCAAACGGGGTACCCAAACTGTTTTCATCTTATCACCTCCATAAGTACCTAAGCACAGAGACATCACTTTCCTTGCTCTGGATCCATCAAGTAACCGGTAAATTCAGTGTTAGTACGCCACATATAATGGTAAAAGTCGTACGTCCTAGCAAAAATTGCTCTGGAGAGTATACAGAAACGTTTCGTTGAACGTTGGATACACTGAAATCATTTTCCGCTAGTTACTTGTCCTTTGGTAATGGCTCTTGACGGAAGAACGGTGGGTTGGCAGACGGATAGTCACTTATAATTATATCTTAGGAGGCAATTTCTAGTAAAGCTCACACATTGTTTTATTCGGATAAGAATTTTGGTTTGACTTTTAGAACATGCTTCTCAGTACAAAGTTGTCTTCAGTGATATAATGGATCACATATATGGTTGATTACTAACCAGTTATGCAAGACATTATGCTATCATCGGAGTGTTACTATTACCCATCCCAGACTAACGAGCTTGGCAATCGATTGCGTAGCGTGCCGCCCTAGTCTTCATCGATTTTCATTTCATACGGAATGGCTGAACAGGCTTGGACACAGTCGAAACCTCCGATCAGCAGACTTACTGCAGTAAGCAAAGGGGCGTGTTCAAAACGGCACTAAAATGACAGCCAACCGGTCGGACTGCAGATAACCCGAATCGGTTCTCTATTAGTGAGAACAACAGTGTAAACTGATCACAAATATACACAGAAGGAAACCAAGTGTCTGATTTCTATTGTTGCATCCTCCTATGAACTTTGTTCTGGCTCTCGTTTTTCGTCATTTCCATGATAGCCTAATTGGTGCTCACTCGATGGTTTGGCTACACAAATCTTTCACGAGGTATTTAGCTACTGTAACGTGGTTTCTAAAAAACCAATCAAGCTGCTCAAGCAATGGGCACGATTTGGTGAAATAAATCTTCCAGAAGGAGTCCTCAGCCTTGAAAAACCATACTGAAAGTCTTTTGATCGAATAGTTAGGTATCCCCACTACGTACATGAACATTTTCCTTTATTCAGGGGGAAATATGTCACTGATTTGCCGAAATTCCTCTCAAAACATTGTGAGAGATTATACAACAACACTAAACCGCTTTGCATCTCCAGTTAACTTCGGCTAGCTGAGAGATTAAAATTGATAGTGAGAAATTATAGTGCAGACTAAGACAGCTGGTTGTTGTTAGCATTTGACTCGGAATTGTGGAAGAAAGTAGCCTCTACTCGTATGGTTTCAAGAAAAAAGCCTCCAGAAGGTTGAATTTAACGTTCCAATCCAGCCTAACTATTGAAGATTTGTTAGCTTTTCGAGTCAGACGAAGTTCCGATCTCGGTTGCTTAAACAGAAACCAAGTTAAGCTTCGAATACCCATCAGATAAGACAGAAAACATGAAAACATGAAGGTCTGATTGGTTGTTTAGGCCAACAGACAATGTGAGTTTGGGCAGGGAGTAGATGGTTTTTCATACATTAGTCATTCAGACCTGAGTTTGGGATACAGCGACTTCACACATTTCCCTGCAAAACTCGAACCTAAAACAAACATCTTCAGATATCGCGTAACTGATATCCTCAAACGGAATGTTATGATAAAAGATATGTTTGGATCCAGAAAATTTCTAAGATTTGGTGCTTATTACATCATCCCATCAGATGAGCTTAGAGAGAAAAAAAGAATTTATCGATCAAAGACAACACACTATTCATAAAGTTGTCGAAAACTCCTCGACAGCCCAAGACCATTTTCGTTCTTCTTGGAGCTCACCAGTTGGATGCAGGCCCCGACTTTCCAATCGCCTTATGTTCTGCTTGAACCAACACTGAATGAAATTCGCGAAGTACGCCTACTTGCACACTACTTGAGTAGTAACAGAAGACTCAACTGGAAGCCAGTTGAATTTTTCTTTTGTGATATTATTCAAATGAATGTGTTATACAAAGGCCGCCTTATGAGTAGCTGCCTTAGTGAAAATCTACTGCGAAATCTCAAATAGCATACCAACTGAGACATCTCGGAAGCACTGAGGAAAATTTTGATAAGAGAGAGTAGCATCTTCATAACTTCGTTTGAGTTCTTCCCCGAGTAGGTATTCAATATCTCCGAGTACTAGAAGTCTGAGTGTTCTTAATGGTGTTTCTAACAACTAGAACCTACTGAACAAATCGTCTAAGGGTTCTCCACAAGGGAGAAAGAGCATATTGGATTCCAAGTAAACTCAGCTTAGAAGGCGGTGTAAGACGATATTGTTGAATGGAAGTCAACGATCTCCTAACAGCTGAAGAAACAAAATTACCACGTGAAAACACTTTCACAACCGGGTTTCCGTGAAAATATAATGTCACCGAGTCTTTACACAGCTTGTAATGTACCATTGGCTCCTTGGTCTTTGGTTTGATAAGAAGTGAATTCTCGTTCGACCGCCTGTTTGTTACTTCGCATCTTTCGTTCACGTAAGAGCATGACTGCTTCATCCAGCTCCTTTTGGGTAAATCCAGTGGCCTAGCACAGAAGAGGGAACGGTAAGCAGGATTTCAAGATGGGCACTGATATGTCCTATCAGCTTGCGGAAAACTGAAGTAAATACATCGGTCAGCCAATAAGAATGACCAGACAAAACTAATTCAACATAAAACATCATCCAGATCTGCCTGTAGCATCAGTCTGTGGGCTCCAATCAAAAAGCCAATCTCTGGAAGGCGTTTTCCTTTGGGAGAAGCGACCATACCCTTAGTTTCAATGACATCCGAGATAATTTTAAGTTGACTTCAATTTTTTTACTTATTATATTGCGCACGATTATTTATCATAATATGTGATACACAGTATACAGCACCATGCGCTTTTTTCTGCTTGTTCACGTTTGAAATATGATTCTTACACTACGGACGATAACAAGTCAATGTTGATAGGGCACTTGATGCCAGCTTTGCCCCCAGGATCTTATTATCTGGTTGTTTGCGGTCTTCTCCGTGGTCTTGAATTCCTACTTCCTTCTTCTCGGCGTTCACTGGATCAGTGTCTTTGATCTGTTTGACTGATCGCACTAGACCTACGACCATGTGAAAAACACTGTATACAGTGGAGTAGAATTTTGGTTGACAAGTGTTGGCACATTGGTCGATTATAACAACCCCGTGTTGAAACGCATTCTAGCTGTAGTAAGGTTGACTTTCCCTACTTCGCCACTTGCCCAATGAAATCCGCAGCTGGCTGGTGAAACTGGTTGTGAGTCTAGCCCTAGGCGTCTAGAAGTTCTTCCACGCTTGCGGGGCTAGAATAATCATGTTCTATTCTCCTTGAGTAACGTTCTTGGTAACTCCAGCCTTTAGTTTGAACGATTAGTTTTGGTGGTTCTAGACTGTTTTTAATAAAGTTTCATGTACAAATTAAACAACCCGCTATGGCGTTCGTTGTATAAGGAAAATCCCGCCACCAAACGAAACCACGTGACTAGTGGACAAATTTTTTACACCATTTTACCCGATTTGCCAAATTTCTGGCTGAAATAATTTCGTATGATGCTGATATATGAGATGGTCCCCTTAAAGAGCCTCATAAATGAACTGGCTATAGGAATCCATTCTGGTGTGAGGTTTCTTTTGGGGGACCGCCCACTGTCCTAGTGAAACTCGAGTCGGAAATTCTGTTTTATGATGAGTAATATATATCATGCATTTATCTTGTGCTGTTTTTTCCCCTTGATTCCCTTTCAGCCGAGGGCTCTGACATAGTAAGCAGTGAGAATGGTATACCACTGCGGACCCTAAAACGTACTTGGCAGGCGGCATTACCTTAGGCAGCTTACCTTAGGCAGGTACGCTGCAACCCATTTCGTGGTCCTAAAATCAGCCACTTCATGGTTTTGTTTACTGTTTCACCTTCCTTTGAGCTGACTGACTGTCCTCAGATATACCATCAGGGAAACAGCATTATCTACAGTGATGTATACTACTTGAAAAACCAGTGGTGGCTTATTTTCAGTTGTCACATCCCCGAACATAAACCACTGGTTTTCGTCTCCTCAGCTTGTATGCCAAGGAAGCTCGTATTCGGGCATGAACTTGAGTGAACCTAGCCGACAATGTTGAAACCCTGGTGTTTTTCCATACTTAGGTCATCGGAGTGACGGATTTGCAATTATCTGGAAGTCCACTTGGTAACTGGTGCTAGACTGGGGGTGCTATTTGTAGTAAGGCCTGGCAAGATTTGCAGTTGGTGGCCACCTG
>SJOL01000877.1:8387-32398 GCA_004794785.1 Opisthorchis felineus | reverse complement strand
GTCCGTTCCCAAACGAATACGTTTTTTGTTGCTCGCAATATTGTCAGAACAGTTGAACAACCAGGCACTGCTTTGTTAGTTTTAGATTCAACATTATCTAACTGGGGTAGTTATAAGTAACTATTGGAAAAAAATCGCGTCTTTCTCAGTACTGCGGGGTTTCGAAACCGGATAACGGGCCGCACTCACAGAAGGAAACTTCTCACCTAACGGTTCCAAAAGACGAGTTTATGCTTTTGCAGTATTATCCAGATGTTGCTACATAAGTCAGTTATGTTTCAAGAAAGCCATTCCATGCAAACTTTGCAAGTCCAACTTCCAAGTGACATAGTTTCACACCGTGTTTAACGATGCGGTCTTTTTCATTTCATTTTCAAAGAAATGCTCACATATGTATTAACTCAAGTAGCTATGCCAAGCAAACCTGTGAATCACAGCAGAATGAGCTTGATTCGTGTAAATGCTCATTGCCGAAAGCGTCACGTGGTCACTGCTCATATAAACTTCACGTCAATCCTTAGATTTCCATGGACTCATAAGTTACTCATTAGTTGACATTTACTTGTTCATACACTATGCCTCCACTGAGATAATAGTGTACCACAGTTCATTTCTGTTGTAAATCTTCCGATTTCATATGTAGGTCTGAATTAGAAAGATGATCATGACAGAGTGGAAATGATGTATAGGGCAGATCACTGATTGTAACTGCCATACACAACTCCAAGCAGTTCATGCATGGGGGTTTTCTGTCTCATGCAATGGACGTACAAAGTATGATTCACGCTATGGTAAGTCTAGTTGTCAAGATCATTAGTAGGTGTAAAGAATGCTCACCAGAGACAACCAATGAAACTAAACGTCTGGCTCGCCATAGCTATCTGGCTGTGTCCAGGGAAGTTTTGGTGTTTCTTGATTGCTCGGAAATAAGACAGCCCATAATTGGGAAAAAAGGGGCCTAATCCGTCATTGGGAGCTAGATGGATGACTTGTTTCCCTTTTCATCGGTTCCTATTCAGCGGGGCAATTCAGAGGACTACGCTGACGATAGAAATGATCCAATGTAAAGCGAAGATGCAACTGACCTTTGTTAACGAAGTGTCAAACGTCTATCAAAGGTGTCTGCGGGACTGAGAATTAGAATATTGATTTCAAGAGGGAGAAAATATGTAAATGTTGTCAACAGTAGCTTTTGGGGGAAGAGTTTAGCGATAGGTTTGGCGGTCGAGTTCCAAGTACAACTGAACGCGGCTAAGCCAGAGAAACTCACCTGGGTGACAGTATCCAAGTTCGCCTGACTGACCTGTACCCCCGGGGTGGATGATTTCCTGTTGGTTTTGTCTAATTCACTAATCGTCGTCATCTTCTCCTCCGTTTGTGTGTGGGAATCAACAGTTGGCTTCCTGTAGTTCGCCTGTGAAAGCCGCTGTAACTCTGACTCCAACTGGATTATTTTTCTACTCAGATCTTGTTCTTGTCTGTTCCGCTTTTGTTCCTGTTCACCTGTGTACACGCTTCAAGAAAATAACATTCGTGGATGAGCTGAGCAAAAGAAACATTGATGAATCTGATCATAAATATCGACTTAAAACGATTCGCTTTCTCATTTTGCTTTCCATCATTAGCTTTTCCGATATACTGCCAAGCAGCTCTCAGAAATTTCGAATGTTCACCTAGCCCGACCAATTCAGCGCTTAAGCCGTCTTCTTTGTTAATCCTTCTCGGTGTGTCGCTGGTCGGTTTCTACAGTCTTGTCTATGGGATCAGGTGGTCCTGGCTGGTCACAGGATGGTCTCGTGACCTTACAATGCTTTCGTATCATGGAAAAAGAGTCATTTGTCTCCCCCTCTACACCGAGTAATATCGAAGTGCTAGAGAGCCGGCTTTGGCAAGGGCATTTAACCATCGACCATGGGTTGCTAGGTAGGACAGCTGACGACATATAGCTAGTAGCAGCGTAACAATTACTTGTATAAATAAACCGATTGGAGTACATGAAAAAAGCTTACGGGGAACTGTTTATTTTTCTTTGCTCTTTCTTCCCTGGTGCATTTACACATAGTCTTCGGAATGAATGCAAAACTACATTTCAAATGATTGTTGTACATATTTTATGCTCACTGAACAGAGCGATTCCAGAAGCATTTGGAAACAGTTTGAAAACAATGAAGCCACCGTGAAACTCAAAATCGCTTGCTGAGAAGAAGAGGTCTTACTGCAATTCATTAAGGAGTACTCATTCAAAGTATGTGCCATGTCGAGGTCTCCGAAATACCACGCTATATTTCTCATCCCACGTAAACCACGTGACTTTATAATCATTTGAAAGTCTAGAAACAAACTTCACTGTGGCATACTCGCCTTCAGATCCCGTTGTCAGAGGTTCAAATGGAAACTAGGATTCTGCCAGGCCTGGACCATGCTTTCATCCTTGTACTCTCGGGAAAAAAATTTGTTCACAAGGTTGGTGAGGATTCTTCGGGCTCCAGTTTCGCTCTTCTTGGAACTCATCAAGTGAATGCGAGGAGCGCTTTACAGCTGTTTCATCCTTATTGGGAATCGTCATCAGTGCGCAACTCACAAAATCCCAAGCAGTTTCGAACCTGCAATCTTCCGATTGGTAGTTTGAACATCCAACCATTTGGCTGCGAGTTGTTGATCAAAAGTGTGATCAGCGTGCACTAAAACTGACCCTTCAATCACAAAATCCACATCACATGGTGAATGACGGGTCCGTCAAACGGTTTTTGGGCTGCGATTTTGTATAAATATGATTTGTATATGTTATTTTAAGGAATGTGTGAGAGCTATTGTTTGTCTGACCCGGTTACTATGGCACCCGCCCGTTTTTAGAAATGTTTTTGTAAACATTGTCCTAGTGAACTAAAACCTGGCTACAATGACCAGCACATCCTCTCTGCACAATCTACATCCTCTTGTCAGATTTTAATAATTCCCGGGCCAATAGATATGATGAATTTTTCCTCACTTCACTGCCTACGGATGCCTTCTAAAATTGAAAGTAAACAGGAACGATTATGTAAAGGATTGCTTTGATCTGTAGACAAGCGCAAAATTGGAGCTGTGTATAGTTCCCCTGTGGCGACATTTTATGTCTGGTCCTATCGGTAGCCACTGTAGAGGTGTTCCACTCGAAGTGTGACCTGGATAATAATTCAGCCTTCGGTATCGGAGAAAGACCTGTCCCGGCAGTAAGGTGTTTGCGAAGTTCACAACTTTATTACGGTCGACAGGTGATCACTTGGTGTGAGTTTCACGATAGAAGAATGAAAGGCGTTACATTCTGTCTAAATGTGGGTTAACCACAGTGCTGGATGGCCGCTGGTAACCGCATCCTATGGTCTTCAGGGTGTTGAAATCTCCCTAGGGGTTTGTGAAGTGTGCACCGATGATAAGTCCCACCAAAAGGAGGTATGGTGATTCTCGGCTTTTCAAAGTAGATTGACTTCGCTGGCGTAATGAAACCTCCATTACTACTGTTATCGTTAATTTTTGGAGAACGTGGTCACAAACATAAAAAGTCAGTCCAAGTGATAGATGTGGAGGTGTGTACAGGATAATGTTAGATAAAACGAGGGAAGCGTCCCATCCAAAGTCGTGCCACCAACAGTTCCAGTCAGATAAGATGAATTCCAACATATGCAAGAATGTTTGGTATGGAAACACGCGTGTAAAGACCAACAACCGAGGAAAGCAAAAACAATGCTGGATGCTCTTCGAAGCGCGATAAGCGCTAGGACAGTCAAGACTCGCACATCAGGCACAAAGTGTCCGTCATAATGGGTCTGGTGAGAGATTCAGTGACAAGAATGTACACTCAACGCCATGTACAAGGCATAAAAGTGCCGTAAGTACGCAGGGAGCCCACAATGGAAAGCAAACACATGTCACTGACTGTGACCTTAGGAAGTCCCAGTCCAATAACAGTTTTGGCGGATTGAGGAAAGCAGATCACTCGATATGAAATAATCATCGGTTGGACTGAGTCATCTCACACCGTCATCCCACTTAATCCTTGACTGTTATTGATTTAAACCACCACCAGATCTGGTAGTGTCTTGTCTGTTCCGTGCAGGTATCGCTAATCTACACTAGTTCACGTCGATGTATCCTAATAAAAACCACTTAAGGCTTAAACGCAGAACGTCATCGGATCCACAGATAAACACAACGCGGATATTGAAATTGTTTTACTGGCACCCATTTTTGGGACTCAATACAAAGAAACAGGATGCTTTGGAATGCTGACCCCTTTTGTCACGTAGCACCAATGAAAGACGCATTTCAGGGTGAACTTAAATCATCGACCTCATACCTATCCCGGGGGGGGGGGGTGTGATATCACCGAACAGACCCTTTATCCTGAGCATCTGCCGTCAAACTCCGCTGAGTTGAGAAACCCCTAGACATGTTGCCAGGAGCAGGAACGTAGAGACGTCTACGACTGAGAAAATGGCCTGATGTATGCTTCGAAACAAGAATGGAAATGCATTAACCGAAAGACATTCAGAAGCTGCCGGAAGCTATACAAAGGAACTAATGAATTACTTGAGTTGAACGGGCCATACACCCCAGTGCGAAGGTGTCCTGGAGTAATTCTATGGATATGCTAGTTCGCTTTTGCACCGTTTTAGTTTTTTAAGCCCGGTAACTTTCCAAGGCTCATTCCCACAAATTCCGACACAGCATTTCTCACTAAAACGTTTGTTCCTGTGGTGAAAAATTGGATTATCCCAACATTTGGATATGGAGACTTAGTGCAACAAATGAAGAAATTCGTTAAACCTGTTCCACCAGACAAGCAGTGTAGCAGCTTACAGGGAATCCTAGTTGTCGCGAATATACGTTTTGCGCATAAAAAAGCGTTAAACTCTCACCTTTTCAGTAATCTTTCATTCGCTTCTTTCAACACAGTGTTTTCGCGTCCGATATCTTCAAGACTAATTTGTAGCTTTAAAGGAGCAGAGTAAGGAAGCGTTAACTATGCGATAGAGATATCTCTAAATTGTCTTAGCTGAAAACTATTCATTAGCTAATGACTGGTTTCGCGCCTCTTGGGGCTTTTTAGAAAGGCACAATCGATTATTTCCCGTCATCCTTACGTACTTACTTTTCTTGGGATCTCGGGGTAGATCAGTGGTTAAAGCGCGAACTTATTGCTCGGAAGGACCGTGGAAGCTTATGAGTATGATTTCTACACCCTGCGAAAATTCCTTTATTAAGGACAGTTTGAAGTAATTGACGGCAAGCAATTTTTCTTCAGCATACTTGAGAATCGACACATGACAACGTAATCTCATCAAAACTGCTCTGGAAATTATTCCAGCACAAGTGTTCCGTGAACTTCCGTAAATTTTACCCTCACTCATGTCCATCAAGCTTATTTCGTTTTGGTGGTTTTTTTTCGGTTCGGAGTGTGATTCACCATTACAGCTCTAACAAATCTGTAGGTATGGACCCGTGAGACTTTCCCTCTTTTTGACGGGAAATTAGATTTTGCGTTAAACAATCTTTCAGGATAGTCTATCTGCTGGGTTTATCTTTTCACCAAGTCGCTCCACAATTGGGTTACGTTCATCATCCTTGTGAACTTGCGTTGCAATGTGTATTTTTTAAAATATCTCTATCATCATACTTATAAGGTTTTTTTGGACGGAGCACGTAGAACACTAGGTGTAGAAAGACATCCTCACTATGGCTCACTGAGACATCGGATGCTAGATCTGTCACACTGTATGTGACTAACGCTACCATCCAAAGGCATATCACTGTTGAATTTGTTGGAGCTTCGTGCGGTTCCCCTCTTCAATCCTCCTGTTCAAGTTTTCAGGTTGTCTTCCATCAATCAAACTGTACCTTGCACACAGCGCACTCCGTACCTTTGCTCCGCAAAATTCCCAATTTGAACAGATGTTTTAAGACAGTCTATCAATTCTGATTCCAATCCTATTCCTCAAAGGGATTCCGATTCTAAGGACACATGCGTGAGTTATCTTATCAGCCTCTGTGCTTCACTCACCCCATTTTACCTGCTTGTGTTCGCTGAGCATCACTCCCGTCGGAATCCTCCAGCGCAGTTTTTGCCATGTGTCAGTCCTTGCGCCAAATTTCCACAAAGCTTGCATTGTTTCTAATTTTTCAAAGAACCGCGAGGAAGCCCTTCATTATGAAGCATCCAACTGACTTGTCTACATCGTGTCAATATCCCCCTCTACGACCTTCTTTTGAATGCTACCGCCACAGCCAATCGCACTATGCTAATAAATATTGCAACACCACTTTCAACAATGGCGTAAACATGTATGTTATTCACAAGGCCGTACAACGAAAAGGTACACCCACTTAGAGTCCACCCTTCTGGGGCGCTTCTAAAGTATGTGGGTTGTAGAACATAAGGTTGACGGAAATTCGGGGACTGCGCCTACCTGATGAGCCCCAGGAAGGGCGAAACTGGTCGTGGGCTGTCGAAGAATTTTCAAGAACCTTATGAGTAGTGCATTACGTATATGTGGGTTGTATTTTACGTTTGATGTCCTTGCGGACAGACGATCTGAGACATCGCTAGAGCTGACCCAGTATTCTCCAAGAGGCGTAAATTGAAGCAAATAAATGATTCTTAATGAGGAAGTAAGGCCGAAATAACAAAATAGGATTGCCAGAACTGGAGCTACCCAATGAACCTACTGGATGCAAGATCAGTAGACGGCAAAGCAACACAAGTCCAGAGCTAACTAATCAAATTAAGTGCTGGAAAATCCGCAAACAAACATTTACACTGCGCATACTAATTGCCCTTTGGAGACAACATAAATGCAAGCAGAAGTTAACGAGTCACACATCAAAACCTTGCGCAGATGACGTCTTCCCGAAAGATGTCGAAACGTTTGCAAGCCAGTCGCCATTCTCGGGGAAACAGAACAACTGCCACTCAACCATCAACCAAAGAAATGAAACCCCCTAATGGTGGGGAACCGAGATCTTTGTTTAATACCTTGCTTTTTATTGTCCTGCTTCAGGTTCTACTCTGTAGTCATGTTGTTTTACCTGTCGTTTTCACAAGATGCTCTGCTCACTTTGGCTTAAAAGTGCTTCCCGGTCCAATTTAAAACTACCGACTTGAACCCACTATAACCGTGACTAAACTATTCTCATTATCCCGATCCACGAGTGCTGCAACCTCAGATTGGAAAACTTCACGTGTATTCATCATTTCTAAGAGTGTTCCGAACAAGCACTATCCTATTAATAGTTCAACTATTTTGTCCGAAATTCTAGAGACTGTCTTGTGCAGACTACTGTTAAAAACGGCGCCCCACTCATCGACCGTCGAAATGAGTCCGAGTACCAGCATGCTGCAAATTCTTTGAGTTCACTACGCTTGATCTTCCACTCTGGCCCTATCTTATGATGAGGAAAAAATGTTTTTTTCAATGTTGTGTAGGTTTGCGATCAAGAACTGCTTGGGAGCATGCTCCAATACTGTCAGTTCCCTGTAGAGCCCTCTCTTTCTGGAAATCCATGAAATCGGAAAATTGGGTTGTTCCATGAAACACACTGAGTCATCCCGTTCTTTCAGGAAATCTTTGAGTTATCCAAGGTCTTGCCTACACTCTTTCTGTCGTGATCCTCCTCGTTCTTCACGGTTGATGTGTTTACTCGTGTTTATGTGTTCTACAAGCCGATGGAAGTCCCTCATGTACATTTTATTAAAACTGGGCAGTTTGAACATCATTTCTTAAGTCTAATTGACAAATAAGGTTTCTGTTGAATAGATATTCTGATAACTGTTTGAAAATTAGGTACGGAGTTTTGAATTTACGGTTTGAGAACACGTGATTGCGAATCAGTGTGCACGTTTCTGAGTGGCTGAAATTGGCGCTGATGTTGATTAAAAGCAATTGTTAGGAACCAATAGATCAATCTTGTACATCAAGATAACCAATCGTGAGTTTATAGTACCATATTTTACCTGTTGGATTTTCAACTGTTGGCTTGAAATTGCGCCAGTCTCCGACTTTAGCTCGTAATTCTTCCGTTCCAGTTCGACAATCTCTCGGGCGTGTCGTTCAACTTCCAACAACAGTTGACGATTTGCCACTTTGGTTGCCTTGAGTTCTTCTTCGGATCCTCGTAACTGAGATTCCAGGGCTATGATTTTCTGTTTCTTCTCGTGTAATTCGCGCTGTACACGAATCAGGTCCAAGTTTTCCTGGATCGTGTCACTAAGAGTGGTGTTCCGAGTGAGAACATATCGGGGAAAAGGTAGTTACTATTATTGTAGTAACAAAGGGGAGAAACTGTTGTCAATCCCGGTAGTGGCATTACTGATATCGTTGCAAAAGTCATCCTTCTTCTGCTTATAACTCTAACGGAGTGTTCAGTCCAAAATCTCACCTTATTTAAAACAAATTGCCTTCAAATTTATAAGATTACCTAACCGCTGAAACAGATACACACAAGAGTCTGACACTTAGATTTTTTGTTGTATGCATCCGATGTACTTGGTTACTGGTCACTTTTCACCTAAGTAAAAACCAAATAAAATACTCGAGCTACAAATATTTCAACACGTCGGCAATCCAAGCTACTGAAATCAATCTGAAGTAGTTAGCTCATCACTCGCATAAGGTATCTGACATTTACACTGTTTTTTTTTCATCACTCAAAACAAGCCATTGAACGAGATTCACAACAAATCCCGTGACGTCATATTTTCTCGTTGCAACGGACGACGAAACCGTAACCACTCCTCGCATTCGGCTGCACGCGCATCACTCTACCATCATTCCTAGCCCAATTAGGAGAATCCCAAAATACTATAGGGTTTCCGCGGCAAAGAATACCGAGCGGAATGCCGTTCAGTTTTGGAAGACCCGTGCACTTTGAGGTCAAACGCCATCCTATGATTAGTCATGTTCCTCGCAGTAAATGTGATATTACGGAAAACCGCTTACTACTTACTTGCGCGTTAGAATATATGGCACATAAGGGAACCCTGACCAGTAGCAATTTGAAAAGTTTTTATTCCCTCTCTCATAGATATTGTTTTGCGTTTAAACAGCCTCTAGTACAAATATCACTCTGTACTGATTCAGCAGTTGGTTTGAATAAACCACTTATCATTAAGCCAGTGGCCTCAGTAAAATGGCGCCAATCGATTACATAAATTCAAATAGGAGCAGAAAATAATAATAAAAGTGGAATTTAATCGTGTTAGCACCATGGCTAAAGCAACCCACCTACTGAATTACTCACTATATCATGGTTACAAACTCAACAAGGACGTTTAACATAAAATCGTTCGTCGCCAATCCCAACGCATTATCGTTTCATGAAGTGACTGAGAAACCGCCTAAAAGGACCGAATTTGAAATCCTCACAGCTTAACACCAAAAACAATGTTGCAAAATGCATCCGCCCATACTTTTATTGCTCGCCTGGCTAAAGACGCTCTACGGTAGACGGCTGATGACAAACTAATGAGCCATTGAGTGAAAAAGTAAGACAGTAAAAATTAAAAGTTAAAAAAATTAAGAATTTAAAAATTTATATTAGAAAATTAAAATCGAAAAATTAGATTAAAAATTAAAAAAAATTAGAATTTAAAAAAATTGACCAACTTTACCCGTCACCACTTTTCTCGTTACAAGAGTATGGTTACTAACTAGTGAGGAGAGTGATACACTGTACTCAGGGTGATAAATCATCGTGGCTCCTGTCACACCAGAACTGTAATGTCAGAATGGGTGAGTGAGCTTAACAGTTTCAAATAAATTTCCAAAAAATGATACCATCACTTACTAGCACCTTTCAAGAGGTTCTAGACTCCCCCATTTATGGTACTGTTAACAACACGTTTGAGGAGTTCATTCGGTTGCTTGTTTTATTTGTTCCACGTATAGGAACTGAGGCGCGGCTTTTCCGGAATTTTTCCGGATTCTGTCAGCAAATTCTTGTGGGCTTACAGCAGGAGTTTCCCTGCATGACTGTGCTTCTTTCGGACATTGGTTTATTTATTACCAGGGGCTGGCGAAATTACCATCTCCACCATTCACGCGAAGTCAAATCACTTTTTTGAGCTTAGCAATTGGTCGTCGAAATAGAATTCAATCACACGCTTAAACAGCATTGTAGATCGGTTTCCGAAAGCCTCAGACGCGTAACAGTTTTTTTGCATTATCCCCAGTAGCTGACTACATACCCCTTCGGTTATCGGCTTGCACTGACAAGCGACTTCTGAGCCCACTGACTGCAGCCGTCAATCCCGGCATGACAATCGCGCAGTCAGCGCGTATTCACTGATTACTTCTAAGTGGCCAAATTAACTTTGTTTTGTAAACACATCAGTGTAAGCCGACTTCACTAAATCAACCCATTTTAGAGTAACAACTTAGATGAACAAACAACAAGCTCATGACCCTTTCTTCTCTCTGCCTGAGGATGACAAAACGTCTCGGGTGAACAAGATGAATTGCCAATTAACCGAACCTTTCTACTGCCCAGCCCACACAAACACACACTCAAATGAGTCAACTGTGTTCTACCAGGGTAATACTTACCGTTGCTTACAGGTCAGCTGTTGCGTCAGATCTTGCAGCTCACGTCCGTATGTTCTCTCTTTCAGTAGAAGTTCTTCTTTCAATGTACTAATCTCCCTTTCCTGTTCACGAGACTGTTCGGAAAGACGTTTGACCACTTCCTCTCTGAAAGTTGCCATTGAACGCAAAGGATATCAATTTTGGACGCAACACGCTACTCATAAGGTTGCTAAAGACTCTTTGACAGCCCACGTTCGGTTTCGCCCTTCCACTTCTAGCCCGTCAGGTAAGTGCAGTCCCCGAGTTTTCGTCAACCTTATGTTCTACTTGAACTCAAATTGGACAGAATTCCACACACGCTCTCGGTTGCACATGAATGTGGTTTTGACAGGAGACTCAACTGAATCCAGCTGATTCGTGCGTTTATACTGGCCTCCTAGTTCAACTGGGTCTCCCGTCAAAACCAAATTCGTGTGCAAATGAAACTTTGTTTAAGCAGCCGAGGAAAAACACAGTTTATCAGTTTCATTTTTGCTGTAGAGCTGCCGTCAAAGTAGAGATAAAACACACTTGTTTTAATTCGAAGAAAGAGACGTAAAAAAGATTGCATAAAAATCAACAGGCAAATTGCTTGAGAAACGAAATGCCAGAAAGGGTTGGGAAATTGATGCATACGGACTGTTTTAAACTGACAATAAGGTCGTCATATCGAATGCAATCACCCAGGTACCAACGATGCATCTGATAAGCAAACGTATCTGTGATAACTAGCTGATAAACTAACAGACGAACTTGAATGAATTTTGTCCTTATAAGTCGAGCCCACATAATAAGCTTTCAATCAAAGACCAGTAGTTTTTCCGCAACTATTCTATGTGCGAAACGCTCCCACTTCTATGTAAGTGAGAGTCTGACTGAGGAAATATCCCCGAATAGGTGGAAAGTACGTTGTCTGCTTGTTCGCATCTCTGGCGATGGCAGGGGTTCACTAAAATTGGTTCTTTACGGCTTGAAAAACATCACTGACCCTTTGTAGGAGCGAATTATCTGGAATAATACAAATACCCGGAACCTACGTTGAATGACAAATGTCATGTATTGATCAACCAGCAGAGGGGGCGTTTGTTTTGTTGAGGACTTCGCCCATTAAGCTGATCAGTTAAAGATACTTTGTCATTACGAGACCGATAGAGTGGATTGGGAAAGAACAGTCGTCTAAAGATTTGTGATTGCTTATGTCCTGAAAATTAAATCCTCATCATTTGTTGACGAACGATGTTAGAACTGGATTTTGCCTCAAGGCTGTATTTGTCACTCGCGGTTCGTAGATGTTTGTTCTACTGTGTTGTGCACGTACACTACTAATCATAGGATGTCGTGCTCGAGCACCCTATTTGAATAATGCCCAGTGACCGGTTAGACCAATGGCTTGGGGGATCGAATTGCTAATTCTGTCACAATAGACCCAAAACCATAAAGCTATCATTTCTAACACAGTGACATCTCAAAGGTGACTTAATACTCAAATAAAATCTTTTATTACAGGATTTTAGTTTTTATCTATTTTCTATCCGCAATAATGAAGTACACAAATGCCGTCACGTTTGATTTGCAGAGGTGCTAACTGGCAATCAGGTAGCCAGTATCTGGACTAGGCTATCTCTGAAAAGGTTTTCAAGGTGCAGCTGGGTAAGAAATCCATACTTCCTTTTTCGTGGCATACCTCTAGGTCGTTGGCATCCTACAGAAAGCTTGCGCTAAATGCCTCTCATGGAAAACCTATGCCATTAGGGTTCATCTTTCCTGCACCCCCTCCCTTGCTATTGGGTATGACTGACCAATGTTGCATATCCGCAGACGCCGAATAACCTTGCATGGAAAACGGCCTTCATTCTTTGAACTGAACTGTTATGGGGAGATGATCTGTCTGCCTTCTGTTTTCTCCTAGCCGGTGCCCGACATTTCGCCTTATTTGTCTGTCCTCAACGTTGCTGAAAAACATAGTTGGTTACTTGCTGTTCTCTTCGCCGAGCCTCGCAACCGAACTCCATACGTTCTGGCACAGATTTTGGCGAAGTCATGAGTGCACTGACAAGATAGCGTCTACTCTGGAGCTCTCGAGACGGTCTCCTATGAAAGTGTATCATTAGGTCCGTGCGGTTTGCCATAAACCTCTTTGCGCTTTCTCCCCTCTGTCATCTCCGTTCCTTTTACTTGCATGACCGTAATGAACATACATCCATTCCCTTCTGGTAAATCTGTTGATATCCACGCACTGTTCACGTTCTTGACCTTACCAAGATCGATATGTTTTTCGATATCTAAACTGAACCGTCTAAGTTGTTTCGAGCTCAGTTTAGAGAACATGAAGTCGAACAGAGTTACATTAGGTGTGAGTAGCCATTGCTCTAGTACACAATCTGCCGCCAGCATTGTCAACAATTGATCCAGACCAGCCAAACAAAGCTGCATCTTTGGGCAATCGATTTAGGGCTGCCAAAATAAATCACCTTCAGATGGACTTACAAAGCGGCATTCTGCATTTTAACTGTTTGTAACGCCCCCACGACTGATTTTTCGTTGATGTTCGAATCCCTCGGTGAGGAGCCAATTGTACGGATATTTCTGTTCGAAAAACTCCGTGCGGCGTTGGGCTAAGCAACACGAAAACACATTACATTTGTATCACAGAGAATGACGAATATTCTTTCGACAAATACTCTCAGTTGAAATGGATTTGGTTTTTACAGCAGATTCAGCTGAATCCAGCTGAATCTCTTGTTTATGATGGTCCACTTTATGTTCAAATAAAACAAAACGCTGAAGGAAACTCGAGGACTGCGTTTACTTGATAAGCCCAAGAAGGTCTAAACCGGTCGAGGGCTGTCGAAGAGTTTCAAGCGACCTTGTGAGTAGGGTGTTATGTCTAGAAGAACACTACTTTTTCGGTATCTATTCCTCTATTCTTTTTGTGCGAACTTTGAAGTACCAAACAGAGCCTAAGTTCTTCAATCATTTGAGTTCAATTTACAGAAAATTTTCACTGAATCGAAACTAGGTGCGACCCTATTTTGCATTCACAAACTAAGGTAGTGAACGCCGAACTCGCTGACGTAACGAGTAAACTGCGAAGACCCAGAGTTTTGCTACGATCAAAACGTTTAACAGTCTTGCACTGAATAACCGCACAGTACACGGCTTTATCAAATAAAACAACCTTATGAGTAGTACTCGAGAAGACACGGAGTTACCCCTCACCCGGTAAGAAAACTGCATGCATCTTTTAGCATGTTTTATTCCCCTTTTGACCGAAGAAGAACCACTTGTGGAAGTTGTCTGACAAAGTATTTGAGGAGACCTTTGTAGTCTAGCAAGACATTTGAACCTTCAGACTGTATAATCGTATCACAATATTCTGCCACTCTAGTCAACGTCTACGGAGGATATCATTAATTTCCCAGTGTGAGCAATGCTTCTTCTTCAGGGGCGAGTAATCAAACTAGGACCTGCAAGCCAGCTGAGGTAAATTCGCATTCGCCCCCTGCTCAAGGCTGTTGGCGGTTGGGAGAACTTGTAGACCAATTTGTAGCCTGGCTAATCTCCTGCATGCTGACTTCCAATAAACAAAAAGACCCTTGTGCGACTAAGCTTAGCGGGACGCGACCACACCTGTACTACAAAAATCCCAAGTTTCCAAAGTTTGGTAGATATCAGGTTCTCTGTAATGATCCATGGCTGCCTAGATAAGAGGTCATACGATCTGACTGAATCAGCGGCATGGCGTAAAATCATGTTGGATTATTCCGAATGAAGACTTTTCGAAGAAAACTAGTGTAGTATAGTTTTCTACTGAATCCTATAGTTACCATAACCTCGTCCAACAATACGAGTATATTTGACGGGGGCGCGGCACATTGGACGATAGAAGTCAGCCGGGTTCGAGTGAAATATGTTGCTGCCATTGCAGACATCTGCGACCGAATAGCGTACGTTCACTTTGTTACACTCATAGAATTCAGCTAGATTTTATTGCAGCACCACGAAGGATAGTGTTCATATACGAATTCGCTCAAAATGGAACGATGTATTTATTAGCTGTCAGTAACGATTCGTTCGAAAATGTGTCATGTGGTTGAGGTGAGGTTGTAGGCTTGTTGAAACTTCCGGAATGTCCACATAGCGTGTGCACAAATTTTATTTCGCAGTTCGATGGCCATCTACTCACACACAGGTGAGGCCTGCTTTTAGTTTCCTTTGTAAACGATTTTGCATCCGTTTAGCGCTCACATTTGTTCGGTGCTTTTTCAGACCAAGTGGTCTGACATATCACTATTTCTCGTGTTTTTCAAGCCAGCGTGAATGATACTGTCGAATTCACTCCGTCAAGCGAGGTATTCTGCCGCGAGACAGAGGGTAAGGACGTATCTAGTCAATTATGGTGTCATTTTCTGGACTTGCCTGTCACACCCATTTTTCAGTTGAGATTTCGTCCAGTAAATGAAACTAGTCTATGCTGAAAAGCCAAAGCACTGTATGTCGGTTTCATCCTAATTGGGAATCATCAGCAGTGCGCATCTGACGAAACTCCTGAGGGTCTCGAATCGAAGACCTCTCAGCTAGTAGTTTGAACACTCAACTGTTCGGCCACGATCGGCTCAGTAACAGTGTGATTAACTCGCACTTAGACTGGATATAGGGGCGCCACTCATCCTTCAATCGCGGAATCCACACCACATATTCACGTATAGGCTGGTTCCCTGAGCAAGACTTTTCGGATTGAAGTTTCGTTCATTTTACGTGCAATGTTTTTCTTCTTATCTCATGATAGCCTGGGGAGAATTGGAAATTTTTAGTTTGGATTTCGTCCTGTAACTGAAGGCAATCTATACTGAAAAGTCTAGAAGCACTGTACTGTACAGATTCGCTTCACTCAAAAGTGAAAATTCTAATTAAAAACTTCTAAATATCCTCACTTTACCGACAATGAATTGTACTGCCAAATCACCACAGGATAGATAATGGTGAATGTGGTTTAACCCGAAACAGGTGAGTACCCACCTGACAACTGTGAACCCGGTATAAATTCGATATTGGAACTGGGGAAGCCAGGTCTGAAGTTCTCAGTACACCCGACCAATACCTCACGATCGCTCTATCAGAGGGATACCCGACAACGAATTACGCCAAGTATTTGAAGGGGGGTTTAGAAGCCCAGACTATGTGTGAGTCTCATCTTAATCTGTTTCCACCAAAATGAAGATTCATGGTGTCACAATTCTTGCCAGTGCATGACTCCTAATGTAAACGCTTACGTTCAGTTGTTAAGCACCACCACGACGTCAGAAAAATTACGGCCGCGCCTTACCGCAGGCTGACCGGTCGTTTCGCTTGATTCTTCAAAGTATGTGCAATCTGTGAATGACTTATATGGCATATATTAGCTGGATGAAGCAAGTTAGTTTGGATTTTCCAAACGTTCCGTGAAGCTCTGTTCAGTAGTTTCTATCTAAAGAACAGTTCGCTGTATCTATCCTGTGCGAACGAACAAGTGCAAAACCTGTAGTTGAGTACGTTTGGCCCTATCTGAGTGAATGGTCGAATCCCAAGTTAAATCAAACTACTGAGTTTTAACCAGTATTCGGTACGAAAAAACTACCAGATTTTTTCTGGCACTTAATAACTGAAGACATGGTCTGAGTAAAACAAATTTTGAGGCAATCTTCCCGCGCTTCAGGCGATATGAGCCCCTTCGGTTCATTTCACTTCAACGATCATTAGCACATAATATCAGCCTCATATTCTGCCACCAGCAATCTTTCCCATTCAGGGGAACTAAGAACTGGAATTTCCCCAGCCGATATTGTAATGAGTGAGGACACTCAATTTCTCAGAGATATACACGATGTCCATTTCCCCACTCATCATGGCAGTCGGTAAGCTACGAAGATTACTGTCCTATTGCAGCGAGGTCTTTTTCAACCCCATATGCCGAGCTCACTGTAGCTAACTTCTTCCGCTTTGTCGAATCCTCTAGACCTTATTCTTTTCTCTTCATTTTATCGACGTTCTACAACTATTTCAAAACCCTCATTACCTATGAATCCAAGTGGTTTCCCCAATTATGAGAGAATGAATAACAAATTTAAAAAAGGACATAAGAGCAATAAATAAAGGTAAGAAGGATAAGTTCACTTCTGTTATTTAGTCCGATACTTACTGCCTTTTCTCTGGACCTTCTGAAGGTCAGGTCTTCAATCTGCCAATCCCACATGCTGATTTAGCCATCCCGAAGTCATTTGCACCACTAGATCCGATAGATGCTTTAAGAAGTACAAGGATTTTTGCAAACTTTAACAAACATCAATCGGTTATGCAGTGAATGTGGTGATAACTTGGATACTAGATTTATCTAGAGGGCTCCGAAATTGTGAAGAGTTGGTGGGCTATGCTGAAGGATTTGGCAAAATTCTAGACAATCTGAATCCCGAACTCAGTCTTGTTGGAACAGCTTTTCTAGTTCACAGCTAGAATACCTTGGTTATTTTTGGCACACGTTGAGCAATAGGGTAGATTTAAAACCCAAGAACAAGCGTTCTCCAAATAGAATTTATACAGCTACAGTGGATGCTTAATAAAAACGAAATCTTCGAAAGGCTCTAGTTGGTTATCACTAGGTACACTGACAATTCCAGCGGTAGAATCAGCCAGAGTGAGTGAACTGATAAAATAATCCACTTGACGTACAAGCCGGCAACTTACCGCACTTCCAATTCGCTGTTTTTGTCCACTCAGCTGAACTTGCGCCAACTGAAGCTGAGGAGAAATACAGGGACATCGGAAAAATTGGGTGCACAAGTGCCTAGTTCTTAGCTACTTGCTAGATCACAAGTAGGCAAGCTGGGTTAGACACGAAAGAGTACCTGTTCCCCAAAAGATATCCATAGGACGCATTGTCGATGGTTTATTATTAGAGGTGCCTTGCGCTTTGATCCGTGGATTTGAAGCTATGTAGCAGAACTCCTTTTTACTGAAATCTCATTCTACTTTTCCACAACGGGCAACGCGCACTTGTGAATTCCCACCCTTGAGGCATTAGAGTTCATCGTGTGCATTTTTTGTGCATCTAGGCGTTTTTCGAAAACGACATAGAAGAAAGCTTACGCTAAGTGGAAGGAAGTTGATTCACAGGAGTTCATGGAGTTCATGGGACACCGTATTCAAATGACGAATTGGTGAAATTGACCCAATGTGGTTGTTTATAGCGCTTCAGTATTGAGTAAACGAGTACAAAATCATGCGAATGTTATCGTTGTTTTTCGGAAACTCTTTGTCACCGACAGTGGACCATTTAGAGGTATGAAGGCGTCAGAAAGTTTTCCTGAAGAGCTTTTAGTCACCGACAACTAGTAACCAATATAAATCATCCCTGAAGCCCCCTGAAAGCATTTATGCGATTTCAGTAGGATTTTACTTGATCTGCATGATTACTGCTGTAACAAACAGTGTGGTTCTTCGCGACTGGTTTCACCCAATGGTTCTTCCCATTTGAATGGATACGTCATTCGTGGATGTATTTCTAACGTGGTAAGGAATTTGGTTTCCGCAAACAACAACATCAGTGTTTTTGGGTAGCAAAGTGAAGAGTACCGGTATATCATTGGTTGTGTTTTAGGAGTGGTGCGTGTGTACTAAAATATATGCTGACAGCCGGGACTCACCTTCGATTACGATTGGTTATTCGGCTGCGTGGTTCTGTTGGTTGGTCTCTTATCCTGCGCTCTGATTGGTCGGTGGCCAGGAGACATTTCAGCTTGGCCTCCTTTGCTCTCCTGAATTTCTACCTAATCTAGTCCATGGATTCGAAATGCATACTCCTTCATTTGAACTGACACCACCGGGAAACACCGCAATATTTTTAGGTAAGCAGTAATCAAAGCATGACGTGCAAGCCAAACAAACTAAATTCCGATTCACTACTAGTTCGCACCGGTCGCCGGATATGTAATCCGAAGGTGACTCTCTATAGCTGTTACCAGAACGGTCACATGACTAATCGTTCAAACCTCGCCTTTTGGGTTCTAATAAGACAGCAATCCTCACGTGGTTGATTTCATCGGGGTCTGACTACACGATCGCCGCGATCCCGTAAACACTCAGGCCCAAAGACAAGGCGCTAAGATACTTTTCCTTCCCTCAGATGAGGCTGAATCAATGAGAATAGTACAGGATATATACCAACTGGGAATTAATAATACTTGTCTTTTCAATTAGGAATTCATGCCAGACTTTTAACCAGCTGTTTGATGACAGGAGATAAATTCTCGAAACCCCACCCAGCGCAGTATATAAACGCAATGCTCTGTGGACCAGCTTTGATGCTACGGCCCGGTCCGCCACAGCAAACCACTGGTCACATGTATGTTAGTGGGAGCACAAAATTTCACTGTCTTGGTCAGAAATGCAGCAACAGTTCAGTAGGCCAACAACGAATCAATATACGGCTTGGCGTCGTCTGCATGGAATAGTTAATCAACTACCCACCCCAGACCTAGAACAATCATTCCCCAATAAGTATTTCTTGAAAACTTTAAAAAACCAATAGCGTTCACCTCTCTCCTTAAAATGTCTAGCCTGGCGTAGGCGTCAGTGTACAACTGGAAGCAGACAGCAGACTACCACCTGTTTGCTTTCAGTACCAATGGAACACTACGGTGGCCTCCGTCATCTACTTGCACGTAATCCTTCATGCGAAACATACAGGTATAAATATATTAAAGTATGCCGAATTCGAAAGCCAGTCGTGAGTACCTGGTGAATGTTCCGGTACGTTTATTGTCTTTTGGATATAGAATCGGTGCATGATGCCAGGAAATTAATAAACCATGAGAACAAGGCTCCAGTGACACAGGGAAAAAGTACATTTGACGAGAAAAAAGGGTTCAAAACGATTTGGGAAGTGATTTTTATCTTGTCCTGGAAGGTTACTCAACTCCAGTATGAATTACGTGGGTGCTCAAAACGAAAGTTTTTGATGGTTATGGGGATAAAATCAATTACTGGCTGAATATTTACGGTGAGTTTATAAGCTCCTGGGTAATGAACTAGGGGTACTTAAATATCAATCGATATTTCGGCCTGTGGGTGGGAAATCGAAAAGTGGGAAAACATATTGAGGCTGTTTCATCTTATTGGCTGGTCAAGAAATGACCACGTGATGTGAATTCTGTGAGTGAAGGATGATGAGCGATATACCTCTTCTGAGTGTGAGTTTATCACATCACTTATCAAACGGTCGCTGCTAAGCAGTATGGTCACTAGCCTGGGGGGCATGGGTTCAGATCACCACGGGAATTTATGCTGTGCCCACTAGTGACGGTTTCGATTAAGGATGAAACAGCTGTAAACAACTTCTCGATTTTTTAGAATAGACTGACTCCATGTAAACTAGGAAATCCTGCCTGAATTTCCCCAATCTTTCCACATTATCATCAATTTTCAGGCAGTTGAAGCAACAATGAAGTTGTTACTCTTCCCTATAGGTATTGTTTCGTTTTGATTCGACAACTAGTATGAAGTCTCACGGCCTGTCCCATCTATATTCACAAATGTTTATCCTGGCACGCTGTGGAAAATTTGCTGGTCCACTTGAAAAAAAGATTTGGAAATAAATCTTTCGGATAATTATATACGAATTTCATTTCCGTGCGAGAGTTTTCTTCGTGTACTGCATGAGCCTGGTTCCTATTGCTGGTTAGATAGTATAATGAAACGAAACTGGGTTTTACGGATTTGCCCTTACGAATGTTCTATTCCCAAATTCATAATTCGTTTTCATTAACCTCACCGAATTCACCAGTTTTCTTATACCGAAGCTCTTTTTCGTACAAATGCAGGTTTATTTTGTCATGTGAGGATCTTTGCTTGCTATCCCGCTGTCTGAAAAAGTCAAGTGTTTCGCACCTCTACGAAACAGTTTCAATCTCAAACAGTCTGGAAACAAAACAGTGTCACCTGGAACCACTGTATAAAATGTATGTGGGTCGAAGCCGCAGCTGATGCCGATGTTGGTGATGTGGATGCTGATGACAACGGCAAAAACGTCGGTGCTGATGGGAAATATTACTGTTTGCTGTAGCACTGGTGTTAATATCCGCTCCGTCACCTTTTCTTTCAGCAGCTCTCCAGGATTTTTTCGAAGCACACGTAACTAAGGATCATCATCATTGACAGTAATGCCTCACTGGTACATCTTTGCCCCTAACTGCTATTCACCCATGAAGGGAGAAAGTCGTGTTAAAGAGTCAGAAGAAAAGGCGAGGAAGGGACTTAGTGCGAAGGAGCTTCGTGTTCTTTAGAAGAGTGGACAGTATTGAGCATCATGCTAAAGTAAGGCGCCATCAGCGGAATCGGTCCAGCGCCTCATGCGAACTTCACACAAAATAAGTTGATCGCACAACGACAGACAAGCTTTAACTAGAAGGCCCAGTCAAAAAATGGCAGTATGCGCACAACCTGGGTTGCTTGCATGTCATGTCCTGTAAGGCTCCCAACAAACTAAAAGCAGGATCACGTGGGCCCCAGCCAGGAAAACGCGAAGATCCCAGAGTGGTCTTCTTGAGTGAAACCGCTTTCACTTAATGTTACCGTGTCACGGCCTGTCCCTAAACTATGGAGTTCGATCTATTTTTGCACAATTACCTGAAAGTTGTATGCGCAGTATTCATGTCCTTCCTGAATCGACAATTAAACCGTTAGATTTAAGTCTGCTTCAAATGCAGGTAGGTAGGAACTTGAGGCTAATGAATGCCGTCCAACCAGAGTTTTCAGGTTGCACTTGCAATTATGGGCTCCGGTTTGATTATACGAGTCTCTTCATCAGTAAAAGGCCTACAAGTCATACAACAGAAGCGGCGTTGATTACAAATAGCTCTTTTTGGAGCCACTTTGTCTTATAAAAGTTATCAGTCCGATAAGGAATAATCGCAACACTTTACTATCAAGTCTTTTCCTATCCTAGATGGTTTACTAAACTACACAAGGACAGAGCAGCCAAATCCGGAGCTAACCTTTAGATTGTTAATATTCACAAGGCCTTGCTTGACATTGTGGGGGCGAATTTCTATTAACTCAGCTTCCTTTCTGAAGCCACAGGCAAATCAAAGTAGCCGGAAAGAACTATACAACTGTTCCAGCCATTTTGTGAATCATCAGCGGTGGCTGTTTCAAGGGTCTTTATGATGATTTAAGCCCACTGTCTTTCAGATGACAACTTAAAACTGGACCAAACTGGCTAAAAGTGGCTGATTCGTCGTGTGATTAACTTACTACGTAGTCCATGTAGCCCAGATCACGTGACTTAATGCTGAATGTTTTACTTGGCATCAAAATCTCCTGGCTACTGATAATCTCAGTCGCAACCAGAATTATCCGCACCAAACATAAGAAGGTTGTGAGTGCCACAGTTTTGCCTGTTCATAAAATTGCAGGTTTAAATCATTGTCTTTTTAAATTGCGTCTCTGGATTACTAAAAACAATGGTTCTAGTTTTTGCCTTTCGGATGTTCGCCCGCCACAAATGCCGCTATCTTGGTGCACCTTTGGTCCTTCCTTAAAACATCGAAGGACTTACTTCCCAATATCTCAGTATATCATTGTTTGCCTATTTTCTACAAGATTCTTTCTATTATGTCGCCATCAACAGGAAATTTTCATCCCACTAGTCACAAGAGAAAGCGATCCTACCCTCTTGTTGAACGATAAGTTCTGGAAACTACTGATAACTCAATAAGTAACACAATCAGTTGTTTGATATGCACACATTCAACCGACTAGTGGATGACGAGCGCATCCAAACAGGATTTTACTGACAAAAATCGTTATACCACTGAATGGGTGCACCGATTTCAAGCAAGTACGCGAAGTGGGGTTTTGCGTAGTCCTCCTGAAGTGCTCCACACGAAATTGTTTGTCCAATTTTTTCTGTACAATCTTGTTTGCCTCTCTGTTAGAGGAGCCACTGTACCAGGTGTAGTAGCGTACAATTGTGAGAAACATACGTATCGATAGCACTCTCTTTCTCTCTACGCCCGTCGCTAGGCGTTTTTTATCCAGACAGAGTTGAAGGGCGGGAAAGCATTATACAGAACAAACAGGCTTTCACAGAAGCCTTACGTGGGTCTTGCAAAACAGAGCCTAGGTGCAAAGGTAGCTCAGGGTATTCAGCTTCTACAGGGAGAAAACCGCGATAAAATTTTGAAATACTCTGGAAACCGACCTTCTGGGTAAGAGTGTTATTTCGCTTCTCTAGCTCTGCTACTTTTGCCACATATTCCTCTTCAAGGAAGTCGGGATTTGCGTTTGATTTTCTGTCTTTTGCCAGGCGCAGGAGCTTTGTGGCCATTCTAAAACGAGAGAAGGGTGTGACCAAGCAAGTGAGACTCACTTCTTTATCCTTTCCTCCTGTTTGAGTGCATGTTTCTTCAATGTCAAAAAATCATCGTACAATCTTTGATACTGATCCTCGAGAGTATCACGTGACCAGGATCCAATGGGGCCCTCCATCGGTATTCAATAATGGTAAAGGTCAACCTGAAAAGCAAATGAGATTCAAGCAGTAGATTGTTTGACTAAAGGTAAAGGGGATCCACAGAACTTATATGCTTCTCTAGAATAAAAAAGGAATATAGAGGATTTGTGCACAAGAACCTCAAAGGGATGGCACAATTTAATCTTAGTTTTCGTTGACAAAATGCATCCATTTGTGAAATAAGCTGGTGTTATCCAGAGAAACGCAGCTGAATTCCACTCGAAACTCTCGTCCATGGTATTCTTCAGATGAATGTGCTGTCAGAGCTTGCCTCGTATCCATAGGATATACTAGATGCTGACTTTGTTTGCTTTCAATCCACCCTGGAAACTTCAACTTCTAGAAAATTCGCAGCTCTTGAATTTGAGTGCTCCAAATGGGGCAGGGCCGTCGGTTGTATTGGTGTGTTGGTTACATGGCCGCTCGCTGTTTCTGCAAAGTTTAACTATCCGGGCCCTTTCATCACCCTTGGAGACCACCATCACAAAAACCGCACAGTGAATCATGTGTGCTGGGGAACATGTCGGATTCTGGGACATCACACTTCTTGCGAGCTACGTGGCACCCAAGCATGCGAAGGGTGCCGCACCTGAACTATCGGCTTCAATTTTAGATGTGGTTGAATTCTGAGCATACGGCCTGTTGTTTGTCGGATCTGCCGCTACCATCAGTTGCTAGTAAAAGCTAGTACATAAAGGTCCTTCTGGCCGAATGAGAATGCGCCGCCCAACATATCCGCTCTATCCTGGGCTAACTCGATAGATGAACTGATCACATTGCATAGGTTGCACTGGCTTGGCCACATGCTCAGTATGCCAGTCTACCGACTTTCTAGAAGGGCTCGTTTTGCACAACCACGTGAAGGG
>SJOL01000876.1:178734-188966 GCA_004794785.1 Opisthorchis felineus | reverse complement strand
GCTGGGCACGTTCAACATGAACTGCGATTTGGCGTACTCAGGCACCCGTCTAAAGTGTACACTGTAAAACAAGCTCAGATTTGCAAGCGCCGCTTGAGTAACTGATCGTCTTTTGAAAACTTTACAGTGTTCTCTTGCTGCAGTGGACAACATTGGATACCTCAGTCCTTTCTCATATCTATCGTGGGTGCTGGATACGGGGTCCTCCACCAAATGTCATGCACACAATTTTCGTCATCAAGAGCCGGTGCAGCCTCCCGCGTTTTGCCAAGTCAATATCTATCAGAAGTTTTGTGCCTCAAAGTTTTAAGTTCTGAGCTTTCCAGCGAACAAAACAGTTGGGCACGTCATAACATTCGGCAAATAATTGACGTGGGTTTGAAAAATGGTCATGTCAGAATTGAACTCCGGCGGACGTCCAATGTTACGAGGAAGTGGGAGAATTGATTCGTGCCAGTTCTGGACCATGCTCACAAAACGCCTCTGCCAACAGAACGTACATAATCACGGATGCAACGCTGGCTGGCGCCTCTAGAATTTGGAAGGGGTGCAACTACCGTCATTCAAGTAGACGATGTAAGAAAAAAGCCAAATCTCAGATTCCGTGCACCAGCCTGCTATTTAGTGCGCCAAAAAGGTCAAAAGGCAAGGATGAAAACTGTTCATAACACCGCAGGTACAAATAAAGCGAGTTTTAAGGGGCAAACCTCTAAGGTGATACCGGATGGCCAAAATGTTCAACGGAGTGCTGCAATGAAGGCGATACAGGCGGCTCAAAAGGTTGACGGTATGCGGCGCTTCGCCTTGGAAGTAGTCAAAGGGGCGGTATTATGTGTGAGGGGAACAGGTGTGACACTAGGGAAGTGAACGGACGGTGGAGCTGAAATAGGCACTTTCAGGCACGGAAACGCGGACGGCTGGAACGAAGCAAATTAGTTTCATGTACCAGACTTTGAGAGTGAGCCCAACCTACGTTCGACTGACGAGTGCGGAATAGTTATAATCCTGCGTCACCAGTTCTGGACGGTTGTACAAAGCTGGCAGTTGTGAAGAGTATCGCTTTGGGCTCGAAGAGAATTGATGATTCAAGTAGGCGCATCTTCATGCAGTTTACTTTCAGAGTGCGGCTTACGGTCTTGTGAGCGTACACGAAAGAGCTTAATAATTTAAGGCAACATCTGTGGGAGGAAGCGGCCCATGGACATGATGATTGTGAAATTACATGAGGGAGGGAACTAGGACGATGTCCTCAGTGGAGGCACACCCAACTGGCATTGAACCACGTGTCCGCCGGACACTGTATGTATAAGAAAATGCACGCTATACTGGCCATACGAAGCTAGTTAAACGAGCACCCGAAAAATACGAAGAATCGACACTTTGTGCACATCTTCCGTTGGTGTGTAGCTTTACTTCCTGGGTTGCTCAACGCGCCAAAATATCGCAAGATAGGAATTCGAAGTTTAAGCGTGCGTGTACAACTTGGGATATGGTTGTAAGAGAATCAGAAACTTCGAAGATGCGGGCAAAATCCGCAGAACCGGTTGGTCATTTATTTATGGTAACTTCCCCATCGAACACCGAAACTTGCTATCTTTTTTCGGGTCTAGCAGATACCAGGGTCACAGTGTTAACTTCTCTTTAACCACTTGTGGAGTGTGGAGTGTGCTTAGGGCTGATCCGTGATCCCCGAGGCGGGAAACATCTTTCTGGATATCCAAATTCCGGGGATCTAGCGGGTGGAATCATTTGTCTATCTAAAAATCACACTTTCTACACAACAGACTCACATTAGTGGATCCGCCTTGGGGAAGGAAACAGGATTAGGTATTGTGAAAGATTAGAGGTTATGCAACGAGACAGTCCCTGTTCGCATTTACAAGGATGCATTGTGATTCGTGTTACTTTTAAGGAAGATGGGTGTGCCTTGATGCTTTATTGGAAGTCGGATGGCCTTCATAGTTGCTGAGTTGGAGAAGGATGTCTGGTTAGTTGGAGGTCAGTGAGTTTGAAATGGTACATGCTAACCAGGAATGGTTGCAAAGAGTCACGAAAAATGCTTAAAGGTAGAGTAAGAGCGAGAGAGGATCAACGTGGAAAACCCATAGGATTGTCCTAAGTAGGAAGCAAGTAGAAAATAAGGGGCAAAAACGTAAGGGGAAATGATGAATTGTGAGCACCTGCGTCCCTTGTGTAAAGCAGCGCCTTATGTACTACCGTTGGTCGCGATAGACGAACGGTGTCATGGGCATCTTTGACCAGGTTCGCAGCGAGCTGAATAAAAGCGTAATCCTACACGTGCCGGTACACGAGACTTAGAATTGTACCTTCAGTCCGTGTGAAAGAAATGTTGAGTTTGGTTTATGATGAGATGAGGCGTTGCTACATATATGGAAGAATAAAACCGAGAGATGGGGTGCGGCCGCGAAATCGGAAAGTAGGACTGCTAAAATCGTGAATGACATATAACACACGGTGTTGAGGAAAACAGCTGCTACTGGTTCTGAGTGGCGCTGAAAGTAAAACACTAACGATCAAGTAGAAACAATATCAACTTTATGCGAATCCTACATGTCTTCAGACTTTATGGCCACGTCGGCTTCTTTCAGCCTGCTGTGGTGGTTCAGCAGTCCTGGTCTTGCTAGTTGTGAAACCATCGACATAGTCGCCCAGATTACCAAGTATTGGGGATACCCGTAGAAACTTTCGAAATGGGTACTACCAATAATTCCTGTTTGAACCTGTTACATGTGTCTGCATCCCGTTCACCATTAAGGTTAGTGAGAGACGCCTTAATGCATTATAGCCCCGTATCTGTAATATTAGGCCAGCAGAAGGCCCCTTCCCGATCCATTATTATTATTTTCTTTACGGTAAGCCAACCAAAAAGTTTGCTTGTACGGTAGCGAAGCGCCAGTGCTATCGACGATCGTGATAACGTATTCGCTTTCTGCAATAATTACTTGACGCTCTCTATGCTCAAAGACACATAAACAATAGTGAGGAGTCTGTCTAGGCGTGTAAAGAGGTGGTCTGTACCATAGCCTGTACCAGCTTTAACCACTGCATGTGCTCAAACAATAAGTGCAGGCAGAAAAAGGCTCAATCCTGGGTTCCACTGACTTACCTAGGAGAAAAATGCAAAGTCCGTTTTCTGGGCTTGCTATGAAACAGTTGGGATCTTTGGTAAGTCCTCCTGGGAAAATTATTTATGGAACTTGGTCATAAGATCCACGTCTTTCCGGTCACTATTGGCCTGGGTGTCACTCGTCCAATTATGTATGCGCCTATAAATAGCGAGCAAATTTCTCCTATGAGGGAACTGTAGCTAGTTCAGTGGCAATGGGTGAAAGTACCGAGGAAGAGCTTCCGTTATGAAAAGCATTGGAACGGATGTCATCAGCCGACCGTAAGTATAACTTTTTATGGACGCAAAGCTATCAGGGGCATATGGGCCATAAACATATGGCTGTAGATACTGACAATGAGCAAAACAATATCAATAATAATAACGATGCTTGTTCCTAACTGACGAGCCGCGTACTGTTGGGCACGTTCATGATGGTACAGTCAGAAAAGAGGCATAACAGACATCAGCTTTGGGCGCCTAGAAGTACGTGAAAGTAAGACAGTCATGTAAAAATTTTTAAACATAGATAAGGTCTTGCCAGACTCGGCACGATCTAAACGCAGCGGACATTGAGGACAGTGAAACGCATGTAGTGTGGCACGATTTTGGGGCAGAGGGAAAAAGCATTTTGGGACGATGAAACTAGAATCACTATTATACGTCATTTGTTGAATTAAAACTGGTAACCGTTTCAAGAATGGGATAGCCTCAAACTGTTGTGACATTAGCTCAAGCCGCAGGTAGCAGAATGAGGATGACGACCAAGACCTAATCCGAGGAAGGAAGAGAGCTTAGGTTAAGCTGAAATCGGATGAACTTACTGGTTCTGAGAAATGTGAACAGTCATTGATCACGCTTAACGTAGCAAGGCGTGAGTTGGCATCGCACAGAACCAGACGGTCGTCATGCGGAGAATAAGTGGTTTTATGGATAGGACGAACAGATATTATAATAGAATGGCCAGTTTTTTGGAACTTTGCATTATTTCGACAGGGCAGGACGTTTAGTTCGACTGGAAAAAACCCGGAGCAGGTTTTCTTTTTACGAACTAATGGCGCGTGGATTCCGTCATGACTTAGAAATAATGCACCCTAAAAACCCGCGAGTTTATTCGCGTATCACGACTTCTGGTTGTTTTTCATTCGAAAATTATTCCCTCGCGCAATCTGGTATGGCTTACTTTGACAACATGGTCAACTAGCACCCGGTAAACGCCGGCAGCTTAGCAACGTGGTTGCGCGATTCTAGCAGTCTTGAACGTGCCGCGCAGGAAATTTGGCACACTGAGCGGGATGGGAAAATGAGATGCCTACGTCGTACAACTGCGTATAACTGCCCATGTTCAGGACATGTGTAATTATAGTAACCCAAAATATACTATGATATTCGTCCTAGTTTCAGCTGCGCTATCAACCTTTCCTGGCTAAGCAAGTTATTTGAGCATTATAAGTCCCAAGCCGCATGTTATTGGCATGTGCACGATGCTCATCTAACTGGTCAGCGTGGGAAGCGCGAGGTCAGTTTAATCCGTTACCATAACAAACCACTTAAGATATTTCTTCGAGTTGCGATCATGTTCGGTGGTAGGTAGTACATTTAGCAGCGGCACCTACGAAAGCCATTCGGGTGGCGCTTACCCGGTACCAACTGCAGAATACCTACTGTTTAACGCCATGTGTTGATGGTCACATTGTTGCCGGTAACAATGGCATAGCTCTTCAAGTGCAATATCAGTTTTGTCGGAAAAATTTCCACGCACGGGCTCAGGGCATATATAATTTGTGGTAACCTTCAGACATCTTGCCAAAACAACTAAAATCTTGTAAGCAAAATTAATATCCTGGAGGCACCACATTTACGTGTGCTTGCACAATCCAGAAGATGAAAAAACGAGCAAATTTATCATAACGATTCCTGTAAATGGCGCTCATTGAGTCACAAGTGCCCGCTCTTCAGCATCCGTTCACCCTTGGGAGGGGAACTCCAAACTCAGATATTTGGAAGAAATTCTTTGGCAGTTTGTGTGTGAACAAGTTTCTTATAGGCCTTAACTAATTGTAGAACATTCTTTCATAATGGTCTCGTCAGGTTATACAGCAGGTCGGTCCAGCATATTCTAATCCATTGAAAAATCGCACACTTGAAAATTACCCAAGGTGAAAAGTCGAAGAAAACGCGCTTGGCATATACATGTATACAACTGGAGTGGTAATTCAGAAAACACCGTAGTTTTTGAAAAATAACTTTCATGGGCTCAATACTTATCTGTACATGGATCCTTGGACGCTAGAATGCTTGCTAATGTTTGCATTCTTTATCAGCGCTAACAGTTTGCAGCGAAGTGATCGAGCTGTATTGAACCATACAGCTTGTCTCCCACACAGACATATAGAGTAATCTTTGCTCTTGAGCTTCTTACATCGAGTCTTTGAGACAAGTTTCTGATGAGTTCGTTGGTATTTTGGGCGTTTCAGTTTGCAAAACGGATGAAAGTTTCAAAGCGTCAGTGTTGTTTGTCTGATCGCTAACCTCAGTGTCACTCAAACAATATAAAATTTAGGATACAGGCATTTAGGTTACACCATACAGACCCCTGTCAAATGTTACTCAGCGTCACAAAGGGCCAAAGAAGAGGAGTGCCTTCTCCCACGAATGCTAACTCGGGACCCACAGATTGCCATAAAAGAAGTAGAGTACCGTGGAGTCTGTTTCCATCACGCACTAAGCAAACGCTTGATGTCGTGTTCTACGGGTCTTAAATCAACTTCGCAATGATCTCTAGCTGAATTTGTAGGTCCCACATAGTGACAGATTAGCAGCCTTAAAACAGATCAAATCTGTCCATAATACTTGCATTTCTACGAGCTCAAAGTTTTAGTTGTCCCTTCAGCGACTTTGAAGTATTCGTTCTTAATATGACTGATCCGCACGGTAGTATATTCACCACAAACAAATGGTGTTGAACTACCGGTCTCAACCCACCACAGGTTTCTCCATTCCGTAGCAACTTATTTTGGTACGTCATAAGTAGCGAGATAGATTGTCCCTTTATTCCCCAAAAAGTGGCTAGATCTAAATGACGAGTTCAAATTCAGGCAAATATTCAGATCCCTTCAACAGCACGTGAAGTACTCGCAAGAAAGAAACCAGTGTATGACGACTTCGTTTAGGTTGAACGAAAACGGAACCTTCATGTTTCCGCTGTGGTCCCGCTGCAAAAGAGCAATACATATAACAGACACAGTAGGTATACAAACGAGCGTGTAGACAGTAATTCGTATACCAGTATCTTTGGACATCGCATACAGGCTCAGATTCTTATAATGGCCAAGAGGAACAAGGCCGCGGGTATTGCCAACGGCGAAATTAGGGTGAATGGGAAGGCATGACTTAAATATACCTGTGACTATTGCTGTCTCAAGAATGAGTGCAATTTTTCTGTTATCTATGACGTGTAAGTTGAGCTTATCGCCATCACCTGATGCGCTTTACTGGACCAGATTTTATTCTGTTCGTTAGACTGGCCTAATTAAGATCGATGCGGTTAAAGACGGTTGTTTGTTGCCTTAACATATGCCTGGATGTGAGACCAAGGAAGACATATGATCTGAGGGAGGCGGTGTTACTGAAGCAATTGCGAAGTGGATAGAATATCATTTCATCCATGGAATTTTCCAAACGATGGGTTAAACACTTTGAATAACAGTTCAGCTGACCTTGGTTATCTTAACCCCTGAAAGGAATGTATTATCCTGCATGGGAACATCAACACCGGTTTGTTCGCGCAATAAACATTCCGGTCCGGAGGGTTCATAAATCGCAGTCTTTAAACCTGATAAGTCGCTCGTGGCGACTCGACTAATTTACTTCAGTATACATTACGAAGGTTGAACAGAGAAGAATGAAGCTGTCTGACGGGGATCCTCCTAATAAAAAGGTGCGCAAATGCTTGTTGCAAATGCCACCGGTCTAGAAGCCATAGTGCCCAAAATGCCCTCCTGTACTGCGCAGACTAACCTAACACTGTAAGATTGAAGTCCACGAGGACTAGGATTAGTTTTGCCCTGACTGGGTTAACAGCGATTACATCTTTACTTTGCTTGAGTTGCGTCTCCATTTCTGACGGCCTTTCCCGACGACCGTTTTTCATGATGCAGTAGCTACTTCCTGCTCCAATGCTTGTCAGAAACCACGATAGTATCGGGAGACGAAACACAATTCTTCTGACTTTTTTTCTGTAGATACTTTGTACACCCTCTCGGCCAGGAAAATACATCTGACACAAATTCTCCCCTAAAAGTTCCGAAATCGGCTTTTCGGCAACTGCGTCCTGGTTGTCGTTTCTTTTTGACGTCGTAATCGACGTGCTGCTCGAGTCTCCTTTGCCTGCCTCTAAGGCCGTAAGCATCGGTATACCATGTGGGATTTTGAATGCGAACACGGAATACGCGAGAGATATTGCTTTCCCTGGATCGTGGTTTTCAGAAATGAAAACATTACAAGTAACGTAAATAACCCTGCTGTACAATCCTGTATGCATCTCACGCCTACGGACCGCACGGTGCCGCAGCATAAACCGGCGAAATAGGACCCAAAACTAGTGCTTACGCTTGAAGCGATGGACGTTGTAGATTACTTCGCCCTTCTGGACGGCTGCATAATTTCCAATGGATTGACAAGAAGCAAAGTAGTTTCTGAATTTGGAAGCTCAGGACAGAGTTTTCAAAGCTCTGACATTTGTGGCGCCAACGTGACACTTTTCTGGCCGCTAAGGATAAGATGCGCCATGCCACTGTTCCACCTGACCGCCACGCCCACGTCAATGCCTTTGAAGAAGTTTATGGGTCTAGTGGAAGTATAATATATACTCTTTTGCGGTAAGCCAGATGGTTTTTTGGGGAACGCAACCGTAACGCGAAAAAGAAGCTGGCCACATCCTACGGGTTGTGATTTCGAGCTACAGAATTTGTGATAGAAGGCTGACTGACGCTCAGCCCTATTCATTCAGCCTTGCACTGGATGAAGATAACACAGAAGCTCCTACCGATTGACTCAGTCGTTCGGATCAAGAATAAACACTAGTTTTCAGGAGCTACTGGCCCAGAGGTACCCAGTTTTTTTTAACCTTTAGTGAATGTTTTTCCTAATATGCTACCGGCTTGGCCTATGCAGCTTAATCGGTGCTGCTTTAGTAGCCATTCAGTTGTCCCCATTCTATTTGTGAAAGAGCGGTCGTATACATCAGACGCAGAGTAAACCAGTTTCTCTAGAGGTCGACCTACAATATACTAACTTTCTCGCGCCTTTCTTAGTCAAGACTCAAGTTTGTTTGCCACTTGATATTGTTACTTCTTTTGTATTAAACTACATCATATACTACCTATCCCTTCACGCCAATGCTGGGAGGCGGACGGCTTTTATTTTTAGCTACCCACTGACAAACTACGCCTAGCATCCAACGGGAGCTGTCAGCCACGCAAACCTGTAAACTTCTGCTTAACCTGATATGATTCTTGTTGATGGCTATTTCAAAACCGTACAGCGTACACCAGGGAAGAAAACAGCGGATTGGGGAACTGGTTCCAGAACGAAGCCGCCGTGAAAGAGAGGAAATTTATGCGTAACGATGATTTAAACCAGTCTAGAAAAGACTTACGCTTGTAGTCACGAAATTAGAAATAGTGTGCGCCTTTGGATCAAAACTACAGGAGACGTTACCAGTTGTGATTCCCCCACCTCAGCCAAGGAACCCAGACAAAAAGAGACTGCTTCGGAGTGGACAAATAACACTGGAATGGGAGGCGAAAAAATGACATTGATCTATGGAGGGAGAACCATGAAGCAGTAAAATGATCATTTGGATGACTAGTTTCTGAGAACTAAAGACAGATCAACCGGTGGAAGGCCGGGTGTGATCCATGCTTTAGTATCTTTGTGGTGGTTATTAGTGGAGATGGCTTGGGTTCTGGATGATGACGACAGTGTGATGACGCCATCTGTTGCTCCCTTGAAATACATGTGTGGTTTTGGAAGAACCAGGTGTAGGATCGTCGGCCTGAGACCGTCAGCAAATCATCATTCACTGTTTGGGGAGCTGTGGGTAGTTAGATCACATTTTCAGATCGCCCATCGACAGAAGGCCGGCAGGTGTTGGAAAGGTGACAGACAGGGGCATGTTCTTTAATTGGAGGGTATCATGGATCCATGAGGACCACACTGACGACTAGTGACTAACAAAAACTGCCCCACAGTGTCTCGATTCTGAGTAGTGTCAGCCCAGTTACTCAGCTAGCGGGATAGCGCAAAAGAGTGTTTTGGCTTTCCCAACGCTCATCCAGCCATTTACAGACGCATTTAATCGAACCAATCTTCTAATTTTCAAAGCACAAAAAATTCAAATCACTTTGGCTCGAAACTATACAAGAAGCCAATAAAGATCAGTAAGCGGGCACAAAACTCCAAGTAAAATGGCTAATGTGGAGCCATACAAAAGCGAGGGATAAATTTATAGGTAAAAAAACATGAAAGTTGTTTTGGGAGAAGAGATGCCTAATGAGCTGATCAAAAGCCATAACAATAAAAGTGAAGGGCGGAAAAATAAGGACAGAGGAAGATGTGTACTCAAAACAGAATGCGTTCTGTCAATCAGTCAGATGACAAGAAGACCAAATGAAAATTATCATACTATAGGGACAAAAAAAGGATAGAATGGATATAAGAAACAGGACTACCGAAATGGTGGCACTCAACGAACCGGATGCTAAATAATCAGACCATGGCACAACCCAAAACCCAAAAGTACTCATGGAATTTCGTACTTGCCAACCGCCAAAAAACTAATCACCTTGCAGTATAAGCTACCCATTTGTAGTGGTTAACGGCCCTATGGAGTCTAGTGCACAGAACAAACTACTAACGCGAGTCAGATACAATGTCACAAGGAAAAAGGAATCCAAGTAAATCTTGACTCACAGCACACAAAAGGAGAATCCGTAGTTCCGTATTCCGTTGAACCACCACACCAAGAAGAGAATGTTCTTTTTTCCTGGTATTCAGAACCTCCGGTGATGGTAATGTTAATCCACTGGTGTGAATAGATCAG
>SJOL01000876.1:104332-144909 GCA_004794785.1 Opisthorchis felineus | reverse complement strand
CAAATAGCTTCCCGTATTACCTGAAAGTTAAATAAACTGACAGGTTCGATTATGAACAACGCGGAGGAGTACTGTCTGCCTAAGAACTCAAAGCTTTGTTTAGTTCTTTGGACAGGTTTTTGAGTGAATTCTGTTGTTCGGTGGATCCATCAAAAGCAAGTCTACATTAGGCTCAACGATTGTTCTAAACCATTAAAATTACCCCGTTTTATAAGATATCGTGTTATGTAAGAATTTTTTAAAAATCCCACACCGATATATAGTTCAGGTAGTAATCAGCGCCTTTGATCTTATATAAAATCTGACCTGCTTCTGCTGCGACGTAGAAGCGGCCTCCTACCCTCCCTTGTGACTTTTGCAAGAAGGTTGCTCAAAGTGACATCGCATTATTTTGTGAAGTAGCATAACTGTTTCAGGGCACAGGCTGATTTTCACTGATGAAAGCGAACGACTGAGCTGTCCATAGAGCTCAAATTGTCGCCGTGTTGACAATAGCGTGTAGATGTCTTCGGCCGTTGCCTACAGATTTCCACTTCCACTGATGTTTAGCGATCTCCGTGGAGAGCCAGCTCACCCATCCACGCTTATGAGTGTTACTAGTTGCGTGGTGGTTTTCCATCCACATGTTGCAACGAACTTGGTCAAACGAGGATGTTATGACTGACTGCTTAATCACAGAGGAATTCGCAAATTCTACGAATTAGTTAATAAGGAAATCAATACGTCCCCACCACAAGTATACAGTTTGTAAGTGCGGGTACTTTATTCATTTTTAGCTCCATTTCCCTAATCTACCTCACCGCCGCGTACTACTAGGTCTAGTTGAACTAGAGAAGGGTTGAAAGCATGAACATATTGGGCTATCAACTTATGAGTCAAGTAACAGAAAATCTAACAACGGAAACTTGGTAAAATCCACCCATCGTCAAGCAAAATGAGATGTTTCAGCTATTTACCTCATGCTAACTGCTTTTTAGTGAACCACTGCAAAGACATGTTTGGTGGTACTACTTCAAGGGCTCTGAGAGTCACCGGTTTAAATAGACTTCTAAAGAACTGGAAACCTAGGCCGCCCATTTGGCAGAGCTTGCAGAGTCGCTGTTCAGTAAAGCGTTTTCTGTATCTACTTTCGGCATCGAAGAGGCGAAAGAAGTAGAAACGTTCAGAACACGGCTATTTTAGTTTCTCCTTCACTAACAGTCCACTGGCTGAAAGGCGAGTTTTCAAATCAGTATGCCCTGAAACAACACACATCTTACCGACTCAAAGCACGTGAAACATGCTGTCGACAAGCACAATTAAATGAGAAGGAAGAATTAGAAACCTAGTATAACATGATCTTGCAAGGCGGGTGGCATTGTTAAAACCATCTGAATGACTAGGCAATTATCCAGTTTGAATGAGTTAATGCACCCTATCTTTTCATCAAATTAGAGAATACATCTCCAAGTTTACTCAAATTTAGAGCCGTCGTCAGGAATTGAAAGAGAGCTTTCTTTACGTGGAGGTTACATCCCCTTAGGAGCGTCTCAGGAGGATACAAGCTCACTGTTTATTGTAGAAAATGCTTTTCTATTTTTTTGATAGTCCCATAAATATAATTACATTAAGAGACTTGTTATGAACCCCCCCAGCGTCATTTGGTAAATACCATTACTATTGCTGTTGCGTCCCAGTTTCAACAGTCGTAGGAGGAAGGAAGACTGCCAATCAAAACGGTGTACAGCTTTTTGTATCCTAAATTGACGCATGACGTCAACGTGCGTTGTTTCCTTTCATTACTCAGCTGGAGAAAAGTTACAAAAATTGTAATTGTGAACACTGATAAAATGGTGCTCAGCAGTTTTCCCAGAGTAAGATTCGATTATATGACTACAAAACCGGACAGTTAAGCTACTGGTGATGACTATACGGGTACCACTGATCAGATTTTGTATTACTCACTGAACACACTGTGTGGGCCCTCTATAGCGGATCTTTGCATCTACAAAGTCACTAGTCGGACTGTTCTCCCAGAAACCTTACAAAAACTCACTAATTGCCCTAAAGGCTCATTTTCGTAAGTAAACGCGGATGGGTAACCATCAACCCTAATGAAATGGCGTCTCAAGACTAAGATAATGGTATGGTCTGCAGGTTTTTTCATCTGTTACGGTGCTCACAATCAAATCGTGCAACAGGATAAATCACAACCTAAGCAAGTTCGTCCGGATAACCCAGTGACATACAGGCGACGCATTGTTGTACCCCATGCCGATCGCCACTTGCTGGGCTACTGGTGAGATGCGTGCCAAGCTGCACAAGCGCAAAGGACCAAAAGATCACCGGCTGCAAAAAACTGCCCAGCAAAAATGGAAACCTTGGACAGTTTGGTTGGCATGCTTGAGGTTAGTGAAGAAATGCCTTGGCAAAAAGCGTTTCTTCTGATAGTTAAGGGAGGACAAGAATATGCTCTGGGAGAAAACGTTTTATATAGTGGAACTATTGTTTGTTGCAGTGCAATGCTAGGTTTATAGTCCGAAGCTCGCCAAACTGCACTACACTGCACTGCACTGTACCAAACTTCACCACACTACACTACATTACACTACACCTTACTACACTACATTTTGAATGTGTCAGACAGTTTGAGTTCAAAGTAATGTAGCTCAGGCAGCATCTGTATAGGGAAACAGAAGTGAATATCCAGGGGACTTTAGGGAATTTGGAAATAGTTATCTGATGTGCGTAGGAGGAATTGCCTTGCAACACTAAAAAGCTGATGGGTGAATTTGATGGTGGATAAGTCTCTTTTCAGCGTAATCTGATGCTATATCATGCATGACCGTGTTTATCCCTCAGTAATGGGTGCTCCTTTGCTTCGAATCAGTCGATTTACGCCTAATTCGTGTTCTGAACTCAGGTAAATTTTAGGAACTTTCAAAGTCAAAACAATGCTTGGTGAAATAAGGTGTTTTGATTGCTTGGGCAAATTTTTTCAAGGTTTTCTACAATCGATTGATTTTAGATAAAAATTCCTCAGAATAGATCCAATTAAGCCCGTCCTCATAGATCCTAAGACGGTTTTCCATGTAAGGGAGTGCTCGTGGTGTAAAGTTCGATACTCCATCGGAGCTATGTCAGGCGGTCAAGTTTAATTGGACTGCGTGTGAGCTTACCTACCCAGATTACTTAGTCTCATAAAGTAGATTAAATTGAAAAGCTGCCAACTGATTTGTTCTGAGTCATTTGACGCACGTCGTGCTTCGAACGCTCCTCAGGTATTACGCTTTGAGAGCTGTTCACATATTTATGAAGGAAATAAAGCTACTTGTCCACAGACGAAAGTCTCCCATTCCTGATAGTACATTAACAGTTCAATTGCGGCCGCTGATGGCGGTAGTTTGAAATACTGTTAGCTCAGCTGAGTTAATTTTTTGCAGGCCAACAGCTATCTGATGCAAATCCAAGTTGAGAGTTGGTTAGAAAACATTAACAAAATGATGCTTTATGTGAACAATAAATACCCTGACTTTGTTCCTATAGGTTAACATTTCACAACGCTTTATCCTTTTGCGTGATAGTTGTTAGTTTATCTCAGGTACAGTTGGAAGCAAAAGCTATTAATTACTTGTATCCACACGGTTCATTTGAATCACTGAGATATTTCCACCAAATGCTCCGCCAATCGAACTATTGTAATAGGTCCATTTCGATTTGTCTAATTGTCTAAAACTACAAGTCAGGCATTCAGTTCGCAAAATTTCGTAAGGCGTCCTGCGAAACGGTAACTCACGTCCGGGACAAACACCGCAATGCCGAATTCACACAGTTCGTTTTTGCTTCAGAGAATACCGTCGATCTGACATATCACCTTTTGTGGTGAATTTTAAGTGTATGACACAGATCTCAACGAGGATCTGGTAACCAGCATGTTGTTCATCGTTCCAATAGCTGGTGTATATATACTGGTAACCGTTTGCCTTTAGTATCAGACCTTGATCTCAGACCCATAACTGGCTCCATGTTAGGGAGTGGAAGATGAAGTCCAAATGAAGGTTGCTGTTCAGCTTCACAACACAGGTACATATTTCCACCACGTGCATGCCTTAACGATACCTTGTCCACTGTATGTGCATAGATGGTGTAAGGCTCTGCGCATCTCAACAGTAAATAAAACATTCTACATACATAAAGGACCAATGTTCGTAGAACCAAGTAGGAGAGTTTAGCGTTATGCATTCATTGTTTTAAAGGCTGGAGGAGTTGGCACTCGGCGTGAGACGCTTCACACTTTATTTTTTTTTTACACAAGATCTCGTCCCTATAGACTGTTACTACCATGACAGGTTGTTACATGGGTCGACGATAGTCATCTCTCATTGCACTTGAGGTCGACAGATCTTCATTCTCGGTACTCATGGCTTGCCTAAGCGTAAACGCATTGTCTCTGCGTAGATAAAGCTGTCCTGAGTGATGTCGATGCTGGCCCTGGATTGTCCAGCGGTGGTTACCAGTTGCTAACAACATATGCTGAGTACGGTTTATCATAAGACCACATACTTCATGTGACTGGTGTTTCGTACAGCTGAAGGTTAGTATGAAAGCTCTTTTTTGTAAAACGTATCATCACACGTCAGGAGTGCGACTGCCGAATGTAAAGAAGGGAAAGCAAAGCCGTGACAATTATTCCAGAGGGTATGTCTGTTTACAACTCCACAAATTGGCCACTATAATAATTAATAAAGCAGTCCTTTTTCATCGTGAAGCCTGTTCACAAGTTGTGATATTTCTACTAAAGTTCAAGTCAAAATAGTAGGGGTCACTGTAGGGATGCCTCTTTGTGAGAGGTGGTTCATTTTTATATTTGTGTTTATGTTTATTGCTTGATAGAAGCATACAGATCACAGAACAGGGTGATGCGCCTGCAGATTTTGGATGCACATCACCACCATGATCGACAGCCTACCTTTAATGTTCAACAGTGTTGCTTGGCTGCACAGCGGGGACAAATTCTGGTTTAAATTTGCTTCATCCGGTTCATGAGGTTTTTATATCCAGCCTTCTACTTGGTGAGGAGAACATTTTGTCTTCTCTGTAAAAAATATTTTGCCCAGCAAATAAACTATTATTAAACTGAAAACAAGGGAAGTGATTTTTCGTAGAGCCAGTGCGGCTCAACTGACAGTTAAACAGCTGAGCCGACATCGACCAAGTGAGCTTGCTAACTAGCAGAAGTGTTCCTAGCATTGACTAGAACGACTGGTCTAGCCACCGTGAAGACGAGGTTGTAGAGTATACCCCTTGTTGCTTTGAGTTGAGCTCGTACGGGATAGCTAGTAGTCAATATTTTGTAGCGCGGACAGTTAGTCAGACAGCCTGGAATTTTAACATTTTGTCTCACTGTAGCTAAACAGAAAACATTTGCCAAGCCAAACAGATTGCATTTTCTCAGATTTCCGAACCAAAACGTTTGCTTAATAGGAAGATTCTACGGAAAAGTTTGAGAAAAATTCCCGTTTCTCTTTGGATGTAGTTGCGTTTTGTTCATCAGTCAGGGATAACGTTTTTAAGACCGACACAAACCGCTCCCTGATAATGAGACCACACCAGAAAGTCATTCAGAAACAGGCTACCAATCATTTCAACTGCCTAAACTTTGTCAGACCTACTTGATACTATAGCTAGCCATATTTCTGGTTGCTCTCTGAAAGTCTTTGGTGCCGAAAAATTACGGTATAATAAAACGGAATAGGATTTTTCTTTTAAACAAGCATGGAGATTTGTAACGCTTCACTCAAATCTTACGTTACAATGTCGCCCTTGACAAACACTGACCAATCGCTTTTCGTGACCTTTCACAGTATTTTGGCGTGTACGGTCACAGGCACAAGCGCCGCAGATCACAGTCTTCATATATCTGGCACCTCTCACGCAAGTTACCTTTTGAATGTTTTGGAGTGATGAAAAATGTGTATAAATAGTGATATTCCCAAGTAAGACCTTTCGAATAATTGCAAGAAATGAAACCTAAGGATTCGAGCGTTCAAAAAAAGAACAAGAGTTTTTAGCGTTTAGACGATTGACGTCGGCATATCTGTGAGTTCTTTAAGATGCCTTGACAGAAATGTTTCCGCGCTTTCGCATTTCTAAATGATTTGAGTCTGCAGCCTTATTTTTTAAACAACGTTACCCTGCTTCTATGAAAGCAGAATTATTGAGCCATGTACGCACACTAACCGATGCCAAGCCTGGTGGAGAAAACATACAATTTCGAACTTCCCATGGCCGCTAAGTTGGAACAAATCAGGTAATTCCGAGCCTAATAGTGTCAGTACCAACGGCATTTTATGAATATCACGAAGATTCCAAGACCCGACGTAAAATACACGTCACGAGCAATTCTGTGAGGATCGTAAACGACGGCAAGCTTATTGTTATGCTGGAGTTATGGCTTTCTCCATATCTAAGGATTTTGTTTCATTTCCACTGTCCAGAGTCTATTTCTTCAGGATCCTTTATGGTAGGGATTTCAGATACAGTTGTTTTTGTTGAGGCATGTGAAAAATGGTAATCCAAACCCGTCGGCTGATGATTTGTTCAGCGTACAGATCACCCAAAACTAACCGTTTTGTTGCGTCACTCTTGAGAAGGATATGAGCCATAACGTGTAAGTCAGTGCGCCCGACATTGCGACCACGATTAAAGTGCACAATGTACTATCGATTAACAAATCGGGTTGCAGACTACCTTTATTGATCATTATTGAAAAGCAGGGACAAGAAAGGGACTCAGAAGAAGTGTACGTGATAGCCCTATAGGTTGACATGCACTAGATGGACGACACAGAATGTAATTTAGTATTTCAGCAATGGGTAGCTACTTATTATCTCTATGACAACCGTAAAGATCTAGGTCTACCTATATACTTTTTTACACTTTTTGATTAGCAGTCGTCTTGCTCAGTGTGTTATGAGGATCTACCTTGTTGTATATTACCAACTCTTGCCAGTAGACCCGAGAATCATCTGGCATTGCGCAACTGAGAAAGAATACATATACTACTGATGACGAAGGTTAAACTTTTGCGCATACCCAGCATTAAGTGAACGTGTTACTCGCCCATAATAAAACTTTTCAACCTCTAAAACCACCGACACAGCCCACCCAATATCTCATGAGAACCTAGGCTGAAGTCTCCATTGAAATACTGGGTATATTTGCACGTGAACTCTCACTCAAAAGGAATGCACTGGTGTCTACTTGTTTTTATACAGTGTGAACAGGATCCCCTTGTGTGATTGTGAATTAGCTTGAATTTTTTCAAATTTGATCTGCTAAAATAAATAAGCACACACGATAGCTTACAGTTTTGAAGTAACGAGCTGGAGAATTTCTGAGATGAAATGCTATTCGACATCCTAGAACGGTAGCCTATGATCCACTCGCGAAAGGCTTGAATGACCCTTCAAATCCACTCTAAAGGAATCAGTCCAGACAATGGACTGTGAAGAAGAAGAAAGCTGGCGATTGGCTCTGGAAGTCTTAAAGACTTACATAGTACAGCCTGCAGAACCTGACCAAAAGCTCTCAGCTTGCACTGGTGGTCGCACTTGAGTATGGCATTGATGCCACCGGCTACACCGGCTAGGACTCGGTTTCGCAAGGACCATCGAGCCCACTTACTATGATTAACCGTAAAACGAGATGCTTTGGAGGTGAAGTGTACTGTTCCATTCAGTCGGAGGGCAAAGGCAGAATGAAGACCATGGTGTGCATATTTATGGATGTGGCAGTGCTACGTTTCCCTCGAGGGAGGACGGGTTAAGGAAGGTCGGACATGTAAACGACCCACTTGGGTCGATCAACGGTTGACCGTGACCGCAATTTTTTTTCACACATCCAACATAGATCCTGTGCACTCCGGTCATGTAGGTTTTTAGACCAGGAGGACCAGACAGAATGAATAACTATGCGCACGACAAATGCTGTCTACAACAACTTCGCAAAGGCATTTTCTCGGGTTCAAGATTGTTTACTCCCACAGAAGAGACAACCTCAGAGAATACGTGGGTCTTTATTTGGGTGCCTGGATTTTTCAGTACTTGACCAGCTTCTTACTTTATTATCTTATTTTGCTTACATTTTACTCGATCCAGTTTGTCCAGGAAAAGTACTCAACTTCAGGAAAGGTTGAAGTTGAAGGTTGATGGTTGAATATTTAATAACGTTTGCTACTAACCAAAACCGTAAGCGATTGTCACAAAATACGTAGCACATATTCATCATAGCAGTTTGGTCACACGACTCAACGTTGTTATCACGCGAGAGTTGGATAATCTTGTAGCTGTTGGTTGCCCAAAAAATCGCTAGGATGTTTCTTGCCTCGCCCTTACTTCAAAAGATAGATGAATTTCACCAAAACCAGTTTCTTTGCAACTTGTGTTCGTTCTATGTAGTTGACCGCAAACTAGTATTCTGCAAAAAACAACGGTGAAGTGTAGGTATTCTGCATCAAAACCACTCCGTTGCGCCCAGCCTACTTAGTCAGTTAAATGTTTTCACAACGTAAAATCTTAATTGGTTAAATGTTAAGACATACCGGCCGGGCCGATCACTGGACGCAAACTGAAATTGATTTCAGCAAAACTACAGGGTTTCGGAATTGGAGAATTTTACAGAAATTCGGTCCATTCAAACTGAGCGTTTCGGTTATTTGCTGCGCATAGCTGCTTCTTCAAGTGAGAATACTTTTGAGGTCCTCAAATGCCACCACTTCGTATGCAAATGCCGTTTCAACAACAAAGCATAAACATAAAATGATAAGAAGTTAAACGGCCCATTGCGTCCATGAAGTACCACGCACAGACAAATACGATTTAGTTTTCATTCGTGTACCTCTTCAAAGCATTTTTAAACCCAGTAAAAGAGAAAAACGTGGAGAAACCAATTTCTCTACAAAATCCTCCACCGCTTTCAAGGACCACTCTCGCTAAGGCCGCTCACTAGAAGCACACCCAAATTAGTTTCGCCGAAACTATAGGGTTTTCGAAGTTGTGACCTTAACGGGGAGTTAATGCGATCCATTTGCGCCTTTCGGCGATACTTCGCTCACTGCATATTGCTTAGGTGAGCGAAATTTCAAGGTCACGGACCATGGACGATTCGCATTTTGTTACCAGTTTATGAGAAATAAAAAACAAAATCTCACTTTAGCATATTTTGGCGTTCTTCGATGTTCTTTAGGAATGAAATAACGTCTGCAGAATATCCAATTTAACTTCCACCCAAGAAAACCGGTCATTGACGTTTGTTTGCTTCATACTGCTCAGATTTAACCAATGAGATGATTTTGTTCAGCGAACTTCGTCACGACACATATTCCTATGGAGCTCAGCTTCCATCAAGTAGAACGGTGTTAGACAACTGCATGAATTGTGCAGTGGCAATGCGAGGGATGATCCCCTTTCCCAGATATGCATAACTAGCCTGTGGACAATACAGCATCACGAGATGGCTGCAGGTAAATTACCAGCACAGTGATATCATTGTTATTAGGAATATTACGCTCCATAGGTGAAATACGTCACAAAGGGCAAATATAATAATGGCAACTAAGGGCATCCATTGCCGGTCACCGTGATAACGGTGGCCCTTTTAACCACTTCGGCTACCTATCGTAACTGCTGGGTCCGTGTCTGTGTGCGACGCTGATTATGAGGCCCCACCAATGCACGGCAACGTAATCCAATGGCCAACTGTGCACACAAACCTAATATAACGGCGAACGACAGACGTCATACTCATAACTCTACGCGGTGCCGCTTATCTTTGCCACCTACAGTATACACCAGGCCAGTATCTATGCGGGCAGGTAAAACTAAGGCCACGACTATGCGTGATAACCTAATCTGACGGCCTGTCATATTCATAACTGTACTCGATGTCGCCTTACTTGGCTACTTATCGTACCTGCTAGGTCCGTGTTCATGTGCGGTGTTGATTGTGAAGCGTTGCTTATGCGTGATAACCTAATCCAACCTAACCCGTCATACTCATACTGTACGCGTTGTTGCTTATGTTTGCTACTTACGATAAACACCAGGCCAGTATTTGTGCGAACTGATAAATACGAGGCCTCAAATATGCACACAAACCTAATCTACCGGCGAACGTCATACTCATAACTGTATGCGATATCGCCTAATTTGGCTACTTTTTGTAACTTTTGGGCCAGTGCCTGTATGCGAAGCTGATTGTTAGGCCTCAACTATGCACGGTATCCTAACCTAACGGCCAACGACAGCCCGTCATACCCATAACCGTGCGCGCTGCCGCTTGTCTGCTACCTATGGTAAACACCAGGCCAGTATCTATGCGGGTCGATAAAAATGAGGCCTCAACTGTGCGTGATGTCCTAATCTAACGGCCAACGACGGCCCGTCATACACATAACTGTGGTCGATATCGCCTACCTTGGCTACTTATCGTAGTTGCTAGGCCTGTGTCTATGTGCAACGCTGAGTATGAGGCCTCAGCTATGCCCAGTAGCCTAATCTAATGGTCGACGACGGCTCGTCATACTCATAACTGTACTCGATGTTGCCTACCGTGGCTACTTATAGTGACTTGAGCCCTAGGATCCAAGGACCACATGCGTCCACAAACTTGCAACCAAGCAATGCAGCCGTAGCAAAGATCTAATGAGTGGGCGGGTGCTTGGTATCAAATCCGTTCATTTAGAGCACTAAATCCCAACTTCACTCAACTTCTGTTTCCTGATACCGATACAACGTAGCTTAATCAGATCGACAGCTCCGTCTTCCTCGTCAAAACTTGTAACCACCCCATACTCAGCCACAGTAGCAGTCTCATCATTAAGAGGCTGCTTTCTGGGCCTCATTCAACTCATCGTTCATGTCGAAGCATTTTCCAACCCATCCTTACTTCCAAAATCATGTCTACTATGTCCGAATAAGTGAGGTACTAAAACAGCCAAACCTGCTGCCATCCAACGGTCTCAGATAATGATGATGATCTAGCTGGAGGCTGCAAGGACACATTCTTCAATGGAAACCCCCAGTACACAACCGAAGAATCGCTATCTAACTGCCTCGTTACGGATTCGCCGACACCGACCCACACGAGCTATGGTTTGAGACAATGATTATCAAACACATGAAAACGTCTTAGTTCTGCTTCTCAAACAGGCCAAGTCTCAAAGCCATACAACAAAACAGCCCATGCCGCAGCCTGATACACACGTTCCTTGATATTCAGGGATATGCCGCTTTGACGCCATAGGTGTTTCAAATTAGTAAACGTGACCGGAGCCTTGCAGATTCGTGCATTGACCTCACCTGTCACACTAAAATCAAAACCAATATAACTCCGAATATACATAAAACGCTCCACAAATTCGCTTGCCTCTCCTTGGACTGTAAATGGCGTGTTCAGTGACTGCATGTCCAGGAGCATGACCTTAAACTTTGTGGGTGTAAAGTGCAAACCAAAGGACAAACGGGCTTTAGTTAGTCCATCCAAATACACCTGCACCTTCTTCTCCTCCTCGAAGATGGGAACTGTTTCGTCTGCATATGCCAGACTCGTCCCAGACTCTTTGAACACCGCGGTTCAGGGGGCATTTCACCGTTCGTCTCAGTACCTCATCAATCACGAAATCAAATAAGAATGGGGAGCGAGGGCACCCCTGACGGACACTGCTTGTTTACGGAAGCATTTGGCGAGCTCTCCATATCTTTCTGTACGAAGCCCGCCTCTCTCGCACATCCTGTCTACGACTATGCGGAACACTGCAAGGTTGACAACTCTCAGTGCAACTGCATGGCCTCCCCCCAAAGAACTTCCTCCCCTATGCCGAACCTCATTATCCGCCTTCTGTGATGGAGGAAAGAGAAAACTCAAATGGAAGCAACTGTTGTCGGACGCCTGTGCTACCTGCCTGAACCTGTCCTGGTTGTAGCATATACCCCAAGCGATCTTCCTTTTAATCGAAAAAAACATTGAAAGCAGAGCAAAATGCTAAATGACTCACCAAATACACATGGTACGGCGCCTCAGAGGCAACTCGTTTTGCAAAGCGTCCACGTCGTAACAGCACCATGCTGAGGTCACCTCATCGTACAAACACGCAGCACCACCAGATATCTCGCATCTCATGTCTCCCCACCACCAAGCTAACTTAGTTGCGCACAATCTGGCTAATGCACGTCCCTCATAAGCACATATGCCCATACCCGTTCGCATCGACTGCATGCCCGTTATTCGCACCTGAATATCGATTATCGTTTTTGAAATCGGGCAGTGTCACCTCACTGAAATAGTAAGGAATTGTGACCACTTTTGGCTGCCTGTTATTTCAGGCCGCGGTCTAACTTACATCATAGTGCTTTCTGGCAGAACTTTTTGACAATTTTTTCTATTTTGAGTCTCCAAATTAGACACGGTTGTCCTATTGCTCCGTTTGAATGGGCTTCGATGGACCCAAGAATATCCTTGATGCATTCTGGCCTTAATTTGTCACGACTTCTTGGAAAACCCCGAGTACACTGACAACCCTAAACGGCTCACCCAAGATGTTCATGTACGGGGCTGTCCACGAACCCAAGTACGGCGTCGCGATGACGGTACCGCGACTACCATATCCAGTCTGATAGCTTGCCCGTCGTTCACCATATTCCTAATATTTCCCGGACGAGCGTATTACGTGCACCCACAAGACCGTCTTAATCCGTTTAATTTGTGCCAGGACTTGAAAGCACTGGCCACATTATTGTGCTGTCTGCTTGTTCTGCACATAAACCCACTAATTTATCCAACGGCAATATTGGTGGTTCGGTGCACCGGTGAATATTAAACTTTGGCTTGCGCCAGATATAGCGTGTGCTGACCATCATAAGAAACAAAAGACTTACTAGCTGTGACGAATTCTTTGGCTTCGGCCTGACGCCTGCCGCAACGATAGAAGACTTTTCCCTAAATGGGTAGCGAATGGCTGCTCCATTTTGAGTTCACGCGGACATAGAGGGCGCAATTATTGTTTATGTCGTTTTGCGGTTATTTCCAAATCTAATACAGAAGAAGACACGTGCGTAAACCAGCCTTTCCATAAAATTTCCCACCGTTTTCACGGAGACCATATTCGAGGCCATTAGCAGTCATTAAAATACGAATTTTGCGCCCACGGTGGGCCTCGAGTTCGTTTAAACAACTTCTAAAAAAACTGCAGGCGCATGCGGAGATTTTAAGGGCCCAACTATATACCATCAAATACTAAAACGTTATGTTAAAGATTCTTTCCTTCAAACTAGGGTTTCAGAGAAATTTTGGGTGTGCGTGTGAGGCTCGTGCTCGTTAAACCTTGGCAGCCACTAGGATTACGAATTGCGAGCCCACGGCGGACCTTGAATAAGTTTAAACAAACTCCAACAAAAATGTGAATGTCTGGGAAGATTATGATGTTTCAAATAAATACCGCCAGATGCTTCAAAATTGTGTTATGGTTTAATTCGTTCGAACTGTGGTTTCACAGAAATTGTGGGCATGCCTCTAAGGATTGGTGCCTGCCTGTGTACAAGTTATCTCTGAATGTTCTGGATTGAAACTTGGTGAGACGTTATGCGCCGCGATCCGCATAATTCCGATCGATTTCTGCTTTGTTCTTCCTCGCAGATTGTGGTGCTACTTGAGAACATGAAAGGATGAAAGATTTCGCTGGCAAAACTCTTTTACAGACTGGTTGATTTTTCGCATTAACGGTGGATAAATTCTTACTTCGGTTCACAAAAAACATTTCTTTATTACAGAAAACTGCCATTACGCCATATTAAATATAACCTTATTGTTCTTGCACAATCTTTGATCATGCGAATAAACTGGAAGGTTTGTCTCTTCTTGAAAGAAAGTGGACAGTGTAGACAACGTAATGGTGTTGCGCAACAGTTCGTAAATTACTACTAATAATAATAACGATGATGTAGCGGTAATACCCATTCGGTGTATCGCTGCTGTGAACCTCTAAGGCGTACGAAGGCTGAGTTACTTCCAGGTTTCTTAAGACTGGGTAGCGATATTCGAAGCTCTGTAGATTATTTTCAGCACTTAATTATGCAAGTGCAGCGGCCGCAGAAAGACAAATTCGCTAGCGTAGATAAGCGGAAAACTCCATAGGAGCGTCACTTCTCTATTTACCACTTACTGCTGTTTTCAGTATCAGGCTATTGCTGGTGTTATTCGTTGTTTGCCGGTAGAAATGTACTGGCCTTGGTTTGTGGCAATACCTAGTGGGCCTCATAAGCAAAGTCTTTCGCTTCGCAGGTAGCGACGTTTGTCCCTGGGATGCCCAAACTATGGTTGGGAACGCCATATATTCCCCAAAAAAACCGTACCTATCGAACAGTGAGTTAGGTAATAGTTTCTCGCTGCTTTCGACAACAGGGGTTCTGACTTCATAGCTGTGTGATTGTGCTCCAGGAGGTGTGGCCTCTGGAGCTTGGAACAATATTTGATTTGATTTGACGTCTGAACGTGGTGGTACACGCACGCTTTTTATTCCACTTACGTGATGCTGTTTTTGGTAAGCACAGACTACACGAACCCAGAAAGTTACTTATGTTGCGGACGCACGATATATATCTTAATACTAGACGGACAGCATTTGACGCAACCTGCACAGCAACTTCGTAGTGTACACGCCAGCCACACAAATGATGAAACTGAGCCGGGATCCGCTCTGCACGGTTGAAAGCTCTTTAGCGTAATTAATTATAAAATAGTGAAAGATAGTGTCACCTTGCACGTCTTTCCTTTTCTGTCCTGTAGCCAACTCTGACCTGTGCAAATTCTTATGGCTTAAAACCCCAGTTGGGGACACGTCTCCACGCGGTTAAGGTTGTTGGAATGTTTACGGTGAACGGACTATCTAATGCAGCGGTTTCAAACATGAATCAAAATCTTCCGCATCGTGCACTTACCAAGCTTCAACCTACATGTGCAAAAGACCAGATTGCGGCAGTCAAAATAACTTTATTTAGGGCCTAGGCAGCATTTTTAAATAGTCCGTTAGGTGCCAGAAGTACATAAGTTTGTTTGGCACAATATTGGTTTTCACAGTGACAAAGTTTCCAGGTAAAGAAGGTGCTACTATCAAAACCAAGCTTTCCAGCATGCTACCATGCATTCACTACTATGTAAGCAAGACATCATTGCAAACAACCCGAGAAGGGGTCCTACTGTTTTCTTCCGCATCAGCGTTGTACCGCTTGAACAGACGTTAAATATTTTGAAGGAGCGCTGCTCACAATGTTGATGAAATTTCATCGAAAGATTACGACTGGCTCGCAAACTGCGCCCAATTTTGTTTCATAGAGAGCACGAACCTATTTCAGACTCAGATAATGCGCCTACCCGTTGAGCCCGGAGAAGGTTTAAACTGATTGCGGTCTGTCGATGAGTTTTCAGAAACCTTATGAGTAGTGTTTCTTGAAGCAAATGTATCATTGTATTTCAAACATCTTACAAAAAAACGTGCACAGGACGTGCATTTAAGGAATATCATCTATAAAGAATTCAGCTGCGAGTCCTTTGGGCTCCTTGTTCACACCAACTCACTTTCCAAATTAGTTTGCGACACGCATTTATGGATTTGAGCCAGAGTCCCTTCAAGCATCTTAAGCACTTTGCTCTTTGTGACCGGTCTCCTTACTCACAATCGTGTAAACATTAAAGCTTTCGCGAATCTTCCCGTTTGTAAGCAATTTCTTATTGCAAATATGGGTACAACCGAAGCCTCTGTCAGCTCGCCCGCTCCCACTACTTTTGGTATCTAGATTGTGATCAGAAAAGGATCTACATGATAAATGTTGACCGCGTATTCGTGTGACCTACAACCGGCTACGCTACAGATGTCTCTGAGAGCATTTGGCACAACAGTGAACAGATGCGTAAAATGTGAACCAAAACCAAAAGTGGGGTAAGAGTTGGTCACATTTTTTACCGGCGACACGGCCCGAGGGTCTAGGACGGACCGTCAAACAGCACACTGGCTGGCCATCATCCAACTGCAGACACTCCTCAAAAAAAGCAGGGCCTATAGGTTAAGCCCAAGAGTTCTGTTCTACTATCATATTTTGCTAGTATTGTCCAAGAAACGTTCACACTGATATTCTTTTAATAATAATAATGTTTATTCCCAACTGGTGGGTGGCACACCGCCAGGCGTGATCATAATATTACAGTCAAAATAAAAGTATGACTGAAGGGTTGTGAGTACAGGGGACTGCGTAGAAAAGGGGCAGCGTCATAACCGGTGGGCATAATACGATATGATAATAATAGGTTTCATTTCCCGATATGTAGAGAGCATGCTGATGGAGGCATGATCGAGTCGTTACAACCAGATCGCGGCAGACAACAACACAACGGGCATGTTTATTACGTGAAAAGTCACCACAGATGTAGGAACGGAGAAAAAACGAGGGCAATGAGCGTGAGGTACGACCAGTTCAAAGATGAACCACCTGACCTGAACTAAAACTGAAAACCGTTGCTGGCCATGAGTGGCCTTGGGCGGTCGAGTAAATGGCTAGGGTCAAAAAATCAAAAATGGAGATGAAGATTGAGGGATCTGATTTGTAGATACATGGCAAGTTTTGTTTCCAAAAATATTGTTTAAATTGAAACTAAGTAGACTCACTGGTATCACTGTTGTAGGGAAGTCAGGTGTAAAGTATAGTTTTGATGGGGGGATAGTGCTAGCGCATAGGGCCAAACGAACACCGTGAATGAAATTGAACTTGTGGAAGGGGGGAGTTGCGGCAGGGGGCTTCGTTGGTTAAATCCAAACGATAGGTTCAGCGTTTAGAATGAGTCGGTTGGGGCCAAGTGATGAATTTGGTTGCGGTTGTGATTACAGACTCGATTGGGCGAGAGGTTGCGGTCGGGATTTCGAAGAAAATAGTTGCGGGAGTGCCATCAGACTGGGTACGGCAGTGCCATGCCATCATTGCACTGACGTACTTCGGTTCCAGGACAACCCCGTAACGGTCATCAAGGATGCCGCAATCGGACAGAGGATACGCATATTCGTGGCAGCTGGATATGGGTTAGACGGAGAGATTGACACAGATAGAGTCAGGCCGATGCGGAGGCACGGAGATTTTCTATCCAGTAGGGGAACCATGTAGATGTAGAACGCGGACATGCCAGATCGAATGAATAACAGTCGTGCGGGGCGTTTGCGCAACTACAGCCGAAGTTTGAAGCTTGAGAAAAGGGGGAAGGATGAGAGCAGTAGCATCTGGTGAGTGCTAGCAAGCATCAGATAAAGCGGTGTCCAATCGAAAAAATGCAGAACGCAGATTACAGCTCAGGAATGGGTAGATTTTGTTGACCGACCTAGAGGCCAAGTACTAGCTGAGTCAGAGTAGGTGCCTAATTATGGGAAGGTAGGGACTTAGCCGCCGAGGCATGGAGGCTAGCCGTTGGACTATTTGGAACAGGCGTTTACGTAGTGAGATTACATGGCGGTAGTTTGTGCCTAAGCAGAAGCAAAAAAATCTAACCACAGGGTCTCCGTTGTTAAAGGGGGCGGTGATGTAAACAGAGACAGCCGACAAATAATAAGCGAGATAATAGATAAGAACCGTAGTTTAACTGGAATCTACTACGTAAACTTAACAAGAATGTAGTAGTGTGGGTCGCCAGTCACCGGGACACTGCTGCCAGCTCCAAGAAACTGGCAAAAACAGCCAGTAGGCGCTACATGTTACTGCTGGTAATCAGGAAATAATGGAGGATTTACGTTTCATGTGTACATGATTGTATACGATTGCTTCAGAGAACAGGAGGGAAGAATGTGTGTTATGTCTGGATGATGAAGTGGACTTGAGGTGGTGCAGCCCAACTAAGACGAAGGTGGCAACTCCTTGCACGTCGATGTTAGCCGTGAGTCTCGCACAGTGCCTTCAGGCTACCCTTGGTATGTATTTTTTTTAACAAGGCGAAGGACTGCTGTCATTCGCTCGTAATTCCCTGGTGTTGCCAGACAAGTGACAACCGGGACAAGTCCACCCCAGCTACAGACAAACAACAACGGTGCTCTTTTATTATTTTTCCCGAATTAAAGGCCAGGCTCAGAACCACCGGCGTTGGGCGATACACCCGTGCTACTGGAGGGGTGGCGAGTATACGAACGCACCATGGTGCAACGTAACAGGGCGACCCTCCCTGCAGGGCGTACCCGTCCACCACACGAGGTTTTCATCCCCCGTGCATGCTACCAGATCTGCAGGGTGGCAAACCACCAAGCAGTCGTAATTGCGGTTTGTGCATTAATAAATAACTCCAGCTACCAGATATTTTATCCGGTCGGGGGGAAGCCAGGCCAATAAAACAGCTCAGTCGTTTCGAACAAGCAAACAGCAAACAGGCACTGGGAGAAGCAAGTCGCGGAGGCAAATGAAACGGCAGCTACCTTTTGGCAATGGGAGTAGAATGGAGAAGCTCAGAGCCTGTGTACTACGGCTAAACAACGACGAAGCATTGGTGCGAACCGCCATGTCGAGTAGAGGCGCACCACAGTGCTATGTCTATGTGTGCATGAGTGGGTTGTGGAACCAAACAGGTATTTCATTAATTGTTCATTTTCCGACAAGCTATTTGATGTGCATGTACTGCACGTTGTCAGAGGATGCGCAATGGTACTGAGCAGTGAGGAAATAAGGCTAAGGTTACTTAAATAAAGTAGAGCACCAGCCATTAAATAGAGCTGACAGAGTTATTCCGGGATGGGACCAGGCTTGAAAGAACACTTGGGAGGGTAGTTGTCTCAAGCTGGCTAATGAACATGTTAAGACCAAGTAAGAGGACAGCTGGGGTGAGAGCGCAAATTAAAAGGGCTTAGGGCCTGTTTCAAAGAAAGTGTCTAGTGTGAGTTGTGGCGCGAAAAGATGCACGGCTCCCTCAATAGAAAGGTAAGAGTCAAGAGTCCTACGAAAGCCTACATGTGATGATATAGTACGGATATGGGAAGGGAGCTTGTTCCATAGTTTGGAATACAGGCAAAGGAAAAAGTTTTGTCTAAAGACAGTTCGACAGGTCGTCAATGGGAGCAAAAATCCAGAGTTGCGGATATTGTAGGGAGGGCAGGAAGAAAATTCCGGACGGCACACAGCTATGTAAGCCCGTTGGTAGATTAGGCGATGCAGAAGGCCTAGGTTCAACCTAATGCGCCTCAGCCACAAAGGATCTAACCCAAGTGACAAACAGCGAAGGCGATACGGCAGTGTGGAGGACGCCGGAAACAATGACTTGGTGAACGAGCGCTGCACATTTTCCACAGCAGTCCGGCACGCCTGCGAATTCTGTGAGGCGAACTCAGGGCTGGATTCAAGAACTGGTCTTACAAACTGTTTAAAGATGGCAATCAAACATGATTTATTATGGAAGGATCGGCGAACAGAGCAGAGCTTGCGAGCTTCTTCATACTTGCGAGGAACCTACATTCCGAGACGAACCGTCCAGTATTTATGGGATTCATGTCTTTTTTTTACAAAGATACATATGGCTGGGAAGTATTTCATATAGACTGACGCGATAAACCTTGCTGTGTCAACTTTACTGTTCGAGCCAAAAAAGATCGGCAAAGTCTTGAAGTTTTCCGAAACTAGTGAAATGCGCTTATTCTGCACGTAACTTCCTTTATATATGTAAGACTTTCGTGGGGCTGAGACGACCCCCAAGGTCTTCCTCTACAAACTAACCAAGAAAGCATATCCTCCAATTTTCCAGCTTGCTATTGGCGCTAAATGCACTATTCAGTTAACCCCGCTGGAATTTCGCCAATGCATTAAATGGGCACACTGTGTTTTATATAAGTTAATTGTGTGTTGGAATTGCAGTTCACGCGTTGCATCCATTTTTACTGCGACGGAAAGTAGGAAACCTGCCAGTTACGTGAACCCAAAGCTTTGTTAATTTTTGCTCTATGTGTCTGCGAGCAGTGATGGTTAAGGTCAAGTAAAATGCACAATTTACATGAAAATAACCTTCTGCTAGCTTTCCGCTGGAAACGATGATAAACTCCGGTGCACTAGAGGGTCACGAAATTGTAACAGTGGAAGCACGCTACTTTAGAAGAGGATTCATAAGGGGGAGAAATCCTTAGAGATGGTGGCAGCGTCTAATAGTTAGAGAGCAACACACGGATTCGAGATAATCGACTTAAAGTAAGGAAAATATCCTCCACCAATCACGATAGTAGGCACCAATGGGTTAGTAGAACACGGTGTGTAACGAAGGCGAATAAACCTATGGTGCAGCGAGACTTGTTTCTGAGTAGACGTTTGAAAGAGCTATTTTGTAATCTGTTAGTCGGAAGGGAGTATTTACACCGCGTGCATACTTGCCCGGAGTAATACGCATTCGAAGTACGCGGGTATGTGCTGGTCAAGCTAATGGAAAAGTTGGCGGCTGAATCCGCTCCCTGTGTCCGCGCTCTATTATGGAGAAACAATTCCGCACAGATCAAGACAAGTATCGTCATTTTGGAAGGACAAGTCTGGGAAGGAGGCGACTGGGAACGCACAGATTTGGCACACACTGCCTAGCTTAGAGGCCCTTTCTAGAGGGGTGGCGCATCAACAGCGGTTAGTGTGCCTCCTGCAAAACAGCGTGGATTACGCATTTCTCAGCTGTCTAGATTTGCAGGAAAATAGGTGATAAATTTGGGCATGAGGTGCTACATCCGAAGGGGCCATGCCAAACTTGCACGATCAGTTCATTATGATTTAAACACCGCGGTATCAGAGTAACGGGAGAGCAAAATGTGCGAGACGTTGAGGTTGCATTTTAAGCGATTGTGGGTGAGGGGGGACCAAAGCTGAGTTGACAGAGTCGGCATTACCAGAGCGTTCTTAAAATACGCCTTGACACTATCAAGCTGAAAGTGATAATCATTGCAGAAACTGGGTGAACGTGTGCAGATGATTTTTTTGCTAAGGCCATGGGTGGCGATATAGGGGTGATTAAAAATGTCCGGCGTAAGATAAGATGAAGTCCGCCATGCCAAAAATACAGTGTGCTTGTACCTTCCTTCTCTTGGTCAAACCCCTCCCTTTCTTGAACCCACTGTTTTCTGCGCACACCTCTTGTATCCACTGTTTACCCATAATCCCTCACGAACTTCTGACCATTAACATCTTGAATCAATTAGGACGAACTTTTCCCGCGCGCATCTCGATCACTTGCGTTGTCGTGTGCTGTGCGCGCAAGTTTGTCAATAATTTACCTCGGGTTGCCGTTCTTACCGGGCTTTCTTTGGACTTGCACTAATTCATGCAACAGTTGGATGGAAATCCTCATAATTTGAGGTTTTTGTGCTTTTCATGTACACATTTTGTACGTGTAGTACCGCATTTTGTTGCTAAAACTCAAGGCTTCATACTTCTTGGCTTGTGATTCCGCGCGCCCCTCAAGTGGCCTTCCTGGAATACGCCAAGTGTTCTACAGTGCTGAAGCGCATTGATCCGAGAATGGTCAAGAGTTGTTGGCCAAAATTAGTGGATAGGTTAACATGCAGATACTGCGTAGAACCAGATGATCACACTGGAGAGGTAAATCAGTAGAAAGTACGGGGCAAAGTTTTAAATGAGTGGCCAGAAACTCGGAGCTGGCGAGTAAATTCAGCCATCTGGGGAAGACCATGCAGTGCGGCCGTAAGTATGTTTATGTGCGCGTTCTAAGCACTCAAGCAAAGCATAGCCGAGAGGCCAGGAGCACACAGGCGAAAGTATGGCCGGCTACCGTTGGACGATCATACTGGCGGTCATTATAGCACTGTAAGGGTTTGTCAGTGGCTCTAAGCTGTAGACTCAGAGGTCACTGAATACATTTAAGTTCGCCGTGGCTAACCAGAGCTCTGAAGAACACAGCTGATATGCAGTGCCTGGTGTTACCGGGTCCGTTGAGAGCCAGCGAGGTTAATGGGGCTAGTTTTGTCATTTTCTAAGAGGACCATTGAACCAGCGACCAAACTACTCGTTTCGTTAGTAGCCTGCATGTAGTGATCCTACGTTGATTACCTGTCTAACATGCCCCGTGTGTTCCAGCAGATTTGTGACTTGGAGCAGATGATATGCACTGGTTGGAGCCGAACGATTAGCAGTAACGGGGCAAAACGAAAGAATGGATGTTGGAATCGGCTCATCCGTTGAAAGAGTGAGAGACAGTTGCGGGCAAACGGACTGAGCGGTCTCAGCTGCAAGTAGAGTTTTGCGGGAAGAGCGAGGAAATATTGCTATCCGGATAGTGTACTGCCCAAGCTGCGGCAGGTTTTAGCTTTGTGCATCGGGTGAAAAAATCAGAAGAACGGTGGTAGATATGTTTGGCCCACAAAGCCACAAACCATGTCTCTGATAAGTCAAGGACAATGGGTGTTTGGTTAACACGCACAGCGAAAAGGAAGACCACTTATAGTGATAATCGTGCCGGAGCATAATATGTGCTCCAAAGCCTGTCACAGGCGATAAATTAAACAGCGGTTGGGCTCCCATTTAGATGGCGGACGGGGTATTCAGTACTGTGGATACAAATCCGGCTGCGTCGAAACGATTCTTTTCTCCACGGTGTGGTCTACCCCTACCCTTCAAGTCCACCGAAAGATGGTCAATTCCTCATACAAACCTGGATCAACTCTCCTTCAGCAACCACTTTACACATCTCTTGCCGGCAGGTGATTTTAACGCACCAAAAGCCTCCCGAATGGAGCTCCAGCGCATCGGGTCCAGTGGGCATTTTGCAGCGGCGCTGACCAAATCATTCGACAAAGCGCTTGGACTCAACAAGTCGCCGCACCAGATACCGTTCCGACCAACTACCTTCATTGTTGGATTTGGTTATCACCGACGAAAGACAATTCGTTGATCAAGCGTCAATTCAAGTTCCACTGGGACATAGTGACAACTGTGTACTGATATTTGAGTTCATCTGCCACAAGGCCAGAAACCCAGGACCTCAAACGTGCATTCGAATCTTTTGCCGTCCAGACATCTCAGAAATGCGTATCTTCCTTAACCAATTTAAACTGGAACAAGGGTCAGTGGAGGAGACGTACATGACCATTGTTCGAAAACTTCGAAAACAGTCCCAAAAAATCCAGCATGCGGTCGAACGGACCAGAGGCTACCCAGAAGTATTTGGCGTCTTCTGGAAACAAGGTTTCACCTATTTTTAAAGAGATAACTACAGGAAACACAGAAGACGAGCTGGCATTTTGAAAAAATGTAAATCAGAAATCCACCAATGGAACAAGCGAAAGCTAGTCATGATACTAGACGTTGCCCGGAAAAACAAAAATGCACTATTTACGTACATGACACGCTGCTGAAGAAACAGGTTAACCACCTTCTAATTGAGGGGCAGAAACGGGGTAACCGCGAGTGACCCAGTGGTGGTGTTTGAAGTCTACGTAGAACACTATGCACGCCTTTATTCTGCCGCGGCGACTCCCCATATTTACTCTTGTCAAGACGTAACCATGAAAGGCCTCTGACAGAATTGATCTTCACGGAGAATACCGTTCGTCAACTTTTTCACAAGGCGAACCCTTTTAGCGCGTTGGGGCCAGACCAGGTCCATGGAAGGCCTTGAAGGAAACGTCGCCCACGCTAGCAAAGCATTTCTACCTGGGGAGTTCGTCAGTTGCTCGACGAAGGCAATCCACTCTCTCCTTTGAATGAAGCGATTGTCACGCAAATCTACAGAACTGGTGACCGAATATCGCCTGGTGGCTACAGGCCCATTAGTCTCACTAGATTACCGTGCAGAGCGATGGAACGCATTCTGAACAGGGCCATCATAAACCACGTTACCACCAACAACTTGATATCCCCAGTGCAACACGCACTCCTCCCATGCGGTTTCTTGCGTGACGTTCATGCTCGTATATATGGACAGCTTAACCCAAGCTAAAGACGATAAAATCATAACGGATGCCATATTTTTTGGCTTTTCAAAAGCATTTGATCGACTCCCATACAACCTGTTGTCTCACAAGCTCTGGCCTTATGGGATTCAAGGAAACGTTTTCTGCTGAATTAAGACCTCTCAATCGGATAGAACATTCCGAGCGGAGATGAGCCTGCCCTATTCTTTTTCGGCGCCGGTCTCCATTTGAGTTCCTCAGCCTCCATTTTTGGACCAATTCCGTTTCTGGTCTACGTCAACGAACTTCCAGACGTTCTTTCAAGTCCATGTCAAGTTTTTGCGGACGACTTGAAATTCTGGATTCCCGGAGCCCTCCAAATAGATGTCAACGCCGCAACTCAGATGTCACTGGACTGGCACCTGTCGAAAAGTGCGTCCATATGTCATTCGTAGGAGACCCAGTGAACGCCACTTTCGTGTATGGTTAGAATGTGTGCACATTGGCAGACGAATGACGTTTCCCTATTTAACAGCTCCCTTACGTCGTGACTGTGATTTCCGTAACCAAAAGCAAGAGAACCACCATACACGTCCCAGTCCGATGGAGAACTTGAATTTTCCCATGATTGACGGCTTCCAACCGGATTACGTGCACTGTGTGTCTTGGCGTAGTGCGAAGACTCCTCCTGTTACTCAGAGCTATGCCAATTGGGTACACGGCTAGGCTTTCTTTGGAGTCCTGGAGGCTACTGAATGATGCAGTTGAGCAACAGAGGGTGGTCCTAAGTGCAGATTTTCCTCGAAAATGTCGAGGTGTGGTGGACCTGGATCGGTGGGAGGCCCCCGAGCTACGACAGTTTCCTTAGTATATGGGACCCGTTGTGTTACGCGATATTTTACATCTTGATGTTTACGAATGTTTCGTGTTTTTTCTGTAACCACTTCTGTAGGCTGTCCACCTTTTTTCACAACACTACGCTGATTTTTTAATTAATGTTTTGAAGGTTACCGCTTCAAAATTTGCTGCCATTTTTGGACCGAACCACTTAGTCTACAACATAAACTTGTTTTCCCATTTGCTTAATTTCGTCAAGCTATACGGTTGCTTGGATCGTTTTTCGTGTTTCCCCTATGAATCATAGCTGGAGCATTTAAAGCGCAAACAGTAGGTAGGTCAATCGTATTACGCTGGTTGCAGTAAAAAAAAACAGCTGCCGTCTGATTTTGCAGACGGATCAGAGCATGGTTCCAGTGGTGATACCACTTTGCTTGCAAACGTGGTCATAAGCCCACCAGCTCCAAAAAGACTGTGTGTTCATCCCGCACCAACTAACTTTTCAATCTATCAATTCCCTCTCTTTAGATGTACCGATCCTACGGCCTTGGACATTACTATCATCCCCGTCTCTGACGCGTCACTTGTGCCGGGTGGTGCCCCGATGATATGTGGGACGTACGTTTTAGTTCGCTACGACCACCTAAATTCTATTAGCAGCTCCCTGCCATGGACGATCTACAGCCACGTAGTTCTACGCCACTTCTCAGGTTCTTTTTACACACTGTGTACTGTATTTTATGGAACGAACTCCCCAAATTCAAAGGTCAATGGAATTTCCGAAAACCTGGCCACCCTCATTCTCAGTGAGTAAATTACCATGTTTTAACTAAACTATGTTATAGAGAATTCGGAGCGAATTTACTCGCTGCACCAGAAACTGCATATGAAACTGGATGCCTTAGTACCCACAAGCAGTTCTCAGGAGGTCAGTGAGCCCCTTCTACCACTGTCTTCCATGGATGAGCTCCGGAGGCATGAAGAACACCCGAAAGATGGTCCTCTTTATGCACAGCTGGTAAGTATTTGTCGTAGTCACGATGACTGATTTCACAAAGGTGGAAAGTTGGCTCCTGCAGGAGGCTGGCAATGTACAACTGTACTTGACCAACATTCTTACACGCGCATTGGAACCGAGACTCGCCGTACTACTGAATTGGCGCGGGATAAATGAAAAAGGAGCCTTCGGGTCGACCAGGCTGGCCCAAGGACTTATTTGTAAGTATACTTATTTATGGGTATTTTACGCTTAGTTCATTGAACGAGTGGCAGGATGAAATTCAATAACTATATTTTTTATTGCAGACGCGACACCTGAGAAGTTTTCCAACACCAACATACGGCACATCAAGGGAATAGTTCATAGCTGGCTAGGAAACGAACAGCAGAAAGTTCGGAAACGCCTGCAGAGAGCCGCCAAAAAAGATAAATAATTTCCTGTATTTTTTTAATTCTTTCACATAAAAATTTATACTTGAAAACTCTTATTTATATCCAGGAAGGTAATATGCTGAGGAAAGGTGTGGGGATAGATGGGCTATCACGGCACGGGAGAATAGTGTTTACGCTTTTTGTAACCCTGGCCATGAGCTCAACAGTCCAAGGCCAGGGGGCCTCAGCGGTGGTTTTAGGTTTTAGTTCAACTTGACCGGCTGGATGACGCCAACTCTGCTGCTTCACCAGATCTGATGTTCTGGTTCCTCATTTTCAACCATTTACACTTTTCTTGTCATGTGTCAAACAGGAACCCTCTTGTTTTGCCCTCCTTTGCTTTGTTTTTGGCCCGCCACCTTCAAATCCTACCGACCTGATCTTGCTCGATGTTCTCTCCAAAAAAAGCATGGTACCTGTGCCTCCCTGCCCGTGCCGGTTTAGTGATGACTGCGTCTACATCGGATAACGCCCCCGCCTATGACGCTGTCCCTTTTCCCAAAATCCCAGTGCCCACAATCCCCGCCAGTCATGCCTTTATTCTGACTGTAACCTGATGATCACGCCTGACGGCATGCCACCCACAAGTTGGGAATAAACATTATCATTATCATTATTATTAACTGCAAATACGAATAAGCTCCTCACCTGGTCCCAGATGCCTGCATGATCTGTTCATTCCAAACTGCTGAACCTGTCGTTCGAATTTAACCATTTCGGTGGACTTTCAGTCTGTGCTCCCAACAAAAATCAATAATTTTCTATACAGCTCGCGTTCTGGCTCGTGTGTTGGCACCATCTCACTCTTCCAAGGAACTATTATGCCCGGTTCCACAACAGCGACACCAGTGAGTCTCTACAGTTTCACTGTACACCATGATCATGAGGTTCTTGTTGCCGTCTATGCGTTTAGCTACTCCATCCACGTCATCATCCCCACTTACGCTTTTTGTAACCCTGGCCATGAGCTCAACAGTCCAAGGCCAGGAGGCCTCAGCGGTGGTTTTAGGTTTTAGTTCAACTTGACCGGCTGGATGACGCCAAATACACTGCTTCACCAGATCTGATGTTCTGATTCCTCATTTTCAACCATTTACACTCCTCTTGTCATGTGTCAAACAGGAAGCCTCTTGTTTTGCCCTCCCTCGCTTTGTTTTTGGCCCGCCACCTTCAAATCCTACCGACCTGACCTTGCTCGATGTTCTCTCCAAAAAAAGCATGGTACCTGTGCCTCCCTGCCCGTGCCGGTTTAGTGATGACTACGTCTACATCGGATAACGCCCCCGCCTATGACGCTGTCCCTTTTCCCAAAATCCCTGTACCCACAATCCCCGCCAGTCATGCCTTTATTCTGACTGTAACCTGATGATCATGCCTGACGGCATGCCACCCACAAGTTGGGAATAAAAATTATTAAGTTAGCGAATTATACTGGGGGGAATAAATGCCTATAATGGGCTAAATTCGTGCGCTGAACCTCTTTAACTAAGGGCGGACTGGGTGGAGAAAATCCCGGCACTGAGGACGGATTTTCCGCACCCGGGTGCGGACTGGGCGCGGAAAATTGTTTCATTTCCGCAATGGGTCCGCACCCGGGCGCAGAAATCTGCGGACACTGTGCGGAAATTTCTGCACCCGGTGCAGATCTGCTGCAGAAATTTCTGCACCGGTGCTAACTGGGTTGGTACATGGCTATCTTCGGAGTTTTTATATGTGAGAGCTGTTCAAAAGAAGACCCTTGTGCATCCAAATTGGTCTATTATTTATTCACTGACCTGGGCCAACGACGAACTATTTTAAAGAAAACAATTCTTACTTCAACTTTTGGGTACACCTGATTCGGACGCCCTGTTTGGCTATTATCCACTCCAAATGATCTGTGCTTTACACATGAAAAGATCCCCATTTGAACCAAAAAATACTTGAGACCTTACACTGGCTTTGTTCCACATCCGCGGAATCAAGGGACCAACCCAAAAATCTCGCTGCCCACAGAATTGTACATAACATCCCAATCACCTCAACCATGACGTTCGTCACGGGGTTGTCCAAAAACCGAAGTATGTCAGTGCAATGATGGCATAGCATTGCCATACCCCGTTTGATAGCATACCCGCGGCTATTCACTTCCAAATTTTGACGATGCCCTCTCGCCCACTCGTGCCCTTACTTAAAACTACAAACAAACCCCTACCTTGGCCCCATCCGCCTCCAGGATGCGTTCATTCTAGACCGCTGAACCTTCCTTTCAGTTATAAACATCTCGTTGACTTCCATTCTATGTTCCTCACAAAGCCCGTCATTTTGTGTGCAGTTCGCCTTCCGTCTTCTGCGTTAGCACCAACTCCCTCCCCAAGGAACTTTTACACCCGACCCCACTCCAACAGGAAACTAGTGATTCTCTGCATTTTCAGGGTACACCGTGACTGAGATTCCTGCTACCATTTATTCTAATTGCTGATTGATCTACTTCATCATCCCCACTTACGCTTTTTGTGACCCTGGCCATAAGCCCAACAGTCCAGTGCCGAAAAGGCGTCATCGGTGGTCTTAGACTTTAGTTCAAATTGACCGTCCCGACCGCGGAAATCCGACTACCGCACCAGATTTGTTTTTCTGGTTCCTCATTTTTCGCAACTTGAAGTTTTCTCATCATGTGCCAGGCAGTGCCCCTCTTTTTTGCTCTACCTTGCTCTGTTTTTGCCCGCCACCTTCAAATCTTTACGATCCGATCTTGGCTCAGCTTGATATGTTCCCCCAAAAGTATGATAAAATCCTGGTAACTGTGTTTCCTCTCCTATGCTGGTTTGGGCGATACCAAGTCTACATCGTATATTGCCCACTGTTTATGACATTGTCCTCTTTTCGCGCAGTCCCCAGTACCCGCAACTCCCCGCAGTCGTGCTTCATTCTGGCTGTAACCTTGTGATCATGCCTGACGGTATGCCACCCACTAGTTGGGAATAAGCGTTATTATTATTATCAAGGAGTCAGTATATCGGTCAAAATGAAACTTGACCAAGCGCCCGACACGGTATGTGCCGGCCATCATGAAAAACTACCAGCTGCGGCAAATTCATCCGCTTTGTCTGACTAGGTGACTGCTGCAACAATATGGAACTTCCTTCGACACCGTTTGCAAATGGCTGCTATATTTTGACATTGCTTGGACAATGACGACGTACCTATTGTTCATCTACCCTGTAGAAGATTTTTAAATCAAATATAGGAGAAACCACGTTGAGAAACAAACTTTTCACGACATTTCCCATTGTCTTCACGGGACATCGTGCTAGGTCATTGGCAGCCATTCTGCGCACAAAGTAGACCTTGAGCACGCCTAAACAAATTTACTCAAAACCGTGACTGCTTGGAGAGATTTTTGTCTTTCGATTAAATACCTTCACACGCTGAAACTATGTAAAAATTTCCCTCGTTCAAACTATGATTTTAGTGAAATCTGGAGTGTGCGTTTCACATTCTTTATTCTTCAATGCGTCTATATCTTGCTACTTTTCGCGTGACCCCATCTCTGTTGAATGATACCAGTTCTTTATATGGCAGCTTCTCATCCACGCATTTCCAGGCCCCAGCAATGACAACACTCTCGCTATTATTCAGACTGTTTGTTTATCATCATGCATGACGTTATACAACTTGGCGGTTGGGAATAAACGTCATTTTTATGAATGAATGTGCCTTGTCCTCTTCAAAGCTACTGGACTGTTCTTGCATGCATAACGTATAAATTGCATATAGATCTTTGAAGGTCTAGCCGTTCCATCGCAGGAAAAAGTTAAGCGGTTAGAGCTTCAGGGGAGTACGCATGAAAAATAAGTCGCGGATCGGTCCAACTGTGAAAGTGCAGGGTCTGTGGGATGTCCGGCTGTGGTACTTACATTGTTGTTTGTTTTCTTATTCAATTTAAAATCCACCAAAACGTATTTGACTACCGGAATCTACCCAGCCCGGCAACTTTGGAAAATCCATTGCTTTCTTCAGGCAACTTGGAATTGTCGTACATGAAAAAACTGAAACGATGTTGGAAGACGTTCATGACTTTATGAAGAAAGACCCTCCGCATATGACTCCGAGTATATCCTCATATTGTAAGCAGCATATTTGCTCCAAGAAGGCACTGGGATTATTGGTGTTTCTGTAATTAAGAGCCGATTAGTTGAGCCTCTTGGGCGGAAAAAAAACAACCGTCCAAGCAGACGTGTGGTAAGGCGGTTGCAAACATGCGAACGCAGATCAGTAATCAAGCTGCGTATGCCTGCAAAAACGATGCATGTGTTTGGTTATTATTATGCTTCTTATCCGCGACGGCAGAGTAAGTGAGAAGCATTTAAATGCAGTGGTATTTGGTAGCTAGAATGAAACATTGCGTCGCATGGTGAAACAATGAAGCTGCCAACGCTTCGTGTCTGTGTTTTCAGGGCAATTTCTTAGCTGATCAGTTCATGCTTCAAGACACGCGAACTGCGCAGAGACTCTGTGATCGTATTTTGTCTCATCTGATATGTTCCTTATGAGAAAGAAAGAGTCCTTGTAATTTTGGTTCCCTACCCATACCGCCTCAGGTTTGACCAAGTCTACTTTGGATAATGCCCACCTTTTATGTCGCCGTTCCTTTTCCCACGAAATTCCCAGTACCCACAAACCCTACCAGTCATGCTCTTATTCTGACTGTAACTTTATGATCATGCCTGAAGGTATGCCACCCACTAGTCGGGAATAAACATTATTATTATCATTATGTTGTAACCAATCAAAGGACAGCAGGTCAGTGCGGAAGGAATCCAGTTGTAGAAGACATCAAATCCTTTATAACTAAACATAGACTTACAGAGTACCATAGGTGTATGAAGCGTTTTCTGAAAAGTTGGCAGGGGCACGAGCCTTACATCGGCCCTCAAGCTTCAAGTCTGTTCAAAGGATTACAGATGCCGAAGTCGACCATGACCCATTCGGCTCTAGCGAACGTGATCTAGGTTACTTTTGAACAAGAACAGATGGATCAGTTTAAGTTAATAATAATAATAAAAGGCGGGTAGTTTGGTGTTCACGCATACGTGCACTGCAATAAAGACGATAGAGCAACAACTTCTGATAGGCCATCCCATCTAATTTTTTCGTGGACGTCTGGTGCGCACGTAGTTTAAACCGCTATGAAAGGGTTCCTGTGAAGTCACACGGTGGTAATAGTTCCAGGAGCTAAATCCAGGTTCAAAAATCTAAAGAAATCTGTGTACAGATTATTTGCATGAGGCCCGTGGTTATTCGTCGGTCTGGACTACTTATCAACATTTCTATCAAGATCTTCTGGCGGCGCCATCTAACTGAACGCCGCATCGTCCGATCTGTTGATGTAAAATATCGCCAAAGAGGCTTCAAAAACCGGAAATCTTTGTTAAAAATCGATAATATATAATGCTTACCTCGCTGGTGGCTTGCGAGATTTTTTAAACGGTTAGCGGGTGGCCTGGAGACCAAAAAACTGGAGCATCTAGGTACTTGATAAGGGCACTGATCCAAAAGTTACGTCTTAAAACCGAAAAATCTGCTGGATGCGTCTCCGAGAGATTATAAAAATCAGGTGCTGTATGCCATCAACTTTAACCCTGCCGGGCCGCCAACCGCCTGTCTCAGTAGTGAGGGTTACATGGTATTTGTAATTTCCAAGTACTTCGGCGCTGATTCTTGTCCAATTTTTCAAGATTTTGGTCTTCATCCTTATTCTAATTCACAATATTTTGGTGCTGATCCTTTCTTCGCCGCCAGTTGTACTAACCGATTGCCTGAGATTTAACACTTCTTTCCCATTACCCCGAGTCTCCTATCAGATGTGAGTCAAAAATCCTGCCTGTGTCACCACCTTCTATCGTGACTTCCTTGATCCCACCAACAACATTCACTGATGGCGCAAGAGCTTCAGTGACTTCCTAGTTCTGAATTGAGACTGCACCAAATGGTGACAGCAGTGAGTCTTTCCAGGGACCATCTGATTTAATAAAGCCCTTCGTCAGTCCTCCCTCTCGAGTGTTTCCTTGGGTTCAAACGTGCTGTCGGAGTCAGGTATTGTAGCGCTTTCACTCCCTTGCACCCAGGGTTTTCTAACCTCAGTCCTGCGTGCACAAGGCCGGCCGTCATCCGATTTTCGAGTAAATACTCTAACAGCCTCTCCAACCATGAGCACCAGGTGCTTGGTAGGACCCCGGACTCAAAGATATCGCTATCTAACTCTGGCCTCTATCATGTCATGCCTTCCTGGCCATCGCCATGCTGTTCAATTGTGTTCCCTTTTTGACATTTAGCTACTTCACGGCACCGGACCCTCCCACAGCTGCCAGCAGCTTCGCCATAACCACGGTTGCAACTTTGTATATCTTTAAAATTTCCTCCTATCGTGAATGACTGCCTTCTCGGCTAACAACTCAAATGAACCGCCCTTTTTTATTTTTGATATAACTGAACTCTATTTCAGTTTAGGAAAGACCTTTGTGTCTTCCGTTTTCCTTGCTACGCAAATCGTTTTTCCCGCCTCAGATATACTATTTTTCTACCCAAACTCTGGTCAGCCGTAGATTTGTTTTGTTGCATCAATTTGCGACCCGGTTTCGATCCCGCGTTGGCTGTTGATCCATCTCAGCTTTGCTTGCCTTTTGGAGTAACTCACCGTTTGTCAAAAACCGCTGAGGTTTAAAACTTTGTATTCGTGTAACTACTTTTATTTTTATAGTACAGGACATTTGTGTAACCATTCGTTAGAAGTTTTAGCCGGTTTGGTTCCCAACCTTGATGCTCGTTGCTCAAGAAATCGAAAAGGTCGTTACAACCACTTTTATCTTGTCTCTCCCATTCAAACATACTTCCACCGAAACTGAGGACGCGGGGTGATTTTTCGCTCCCAACGAGGCTATACTCTTCTCAGAATGATTGGTTACACCTCTAGCTCCTCCAACACTCCTTTAATTCTCGCCAGGCAACTGTATCTTCTTGTAGACAGATCTTTTCACGGCCAGTCCATCCTGTATGGCTCCGTGCTATTTCTCTCCGGCTGTCGTGGGATGGTTATTCTCTAGAATCGCTGATAAGTTCATCACAAAGACTCGCTCATTTTTACGTATGATGCATTCGTGACAGACCTCATGTTTTCAAACGATGCTAGCCAAGACAACGTTGTGCTGTGCGAACTTCATCGAAAGACGTACGTTGTCCTCGTATTCAAAACACCACCTCTCAGAACCATATCCTTGTATATCTGTTTGCTCTTCAAATTGCTCTACATCATCCACCAATTTGAGAACCCCGGAGTCCCCATTTTCTACTTCAACCCATGTAGACTACTTGGGATTAAAAACCTTTTACCAGCAAACTTCCACACCTTTTCTGACCCACAGTTTCGATTGATTCCAGCAATTAGTTGGGCCACGTCATACCCCAAAAGCCATATTGTTCGAATGGGGGTTTATTAACAAATCCGGTACTATGAATCAAATAATACAATGTTAAAATTGTACACACCCGAAATCGTGGTATTACGTCGGCCTCCTTCTCGTTCCTGTCGGGATCCCAAAGTTCATACGGACCCAAAGCAAGGTGGACTCAAAATAGGGAAACCAACGTGTTGATTTAAACAAGACGAGCGATGGCAACATCAAAAAGTGATATTTGTTCAGGTCAAAGCATGAAGGGCAGTATAGGCGCAAAAAAGATGCAGCACAACGGAGAATCACGCAGTACATGAAAATAATAATAGATAATTGTCAACACCCAGTCCTCCTCCTGCAGCCTCTTTTATTTGAGTCGTGAAACACCCAAGCTATAAGTACCATGGTTTGTCCAACCTTCACATACAAGATTGAAAGTGGACACATTCCCAAAGCACCCGAAACCCGTACCGCCCTCCCAGGTTAAATCACCTCTCGTTTTGGTCGATTAAAGCTTCATGGCGGTGGCTTCTACGCCTACTCCAAAACAGCAGTGAACTATCTACTATTAATGAGCCTCTACCGATGGACACTCCAGACTCGGGTTATTCTTGCGCCTCTTGGAATAGCTCCCTTTCGTTCTCAGATGTTTTTACATGCTCCCCCGCCGCACACAGTGTACTCGCTTGACCAAATATCCACACTTCGTTTCTACGCCAAAGCTCGTTCCCAGCCGTTCGTATTGGTTATTGGCGATCTGACCTCTCCTGAGATATGTTGGTCCTAGTGAGAATCCTTCGTTCACATTTCACCCCTGCTAGCCCAGATAAATGGTGCTGGCTGGTCTCAGCTTATTGAATGCCCAACGCGCGTCCCTCACCCTCGACATGCCCTTGTTGCTGGCTGCCTACGTCCCACTGCTGCAGTAAACCCCACATTGTAGCGAGCATCGAGCTGTCACTTACAGCTAAACGCATGTGTTCCCTTTTCTTACTCCTCCCCGTTTGGGCGACTTTTCATCTTGCCAGCTCTAAACCTTTCGCAACCTTTTCTCTCCACAAATACTGGGAAGTGTGCTTACCCAAAATGTGACCAGTAACAACTGTCACCCTCTAATCTCACCATATTTATTTGATTTCGCGTCAGTTCCTCTATTTCTGTTCGTTTGTACTAGTCTATAACCTTGAGAGATATCATAAGCCTTCTGACGCATCACACGACTTCTCCATATTCCAATTGCGTGTTGCTGGAGAGCTGGGTCTCGAAAAGCATGGGAGGTGTGTCGCCGCAGGATTTTGGGTGCCTGTTTCACGTGCATTACCCTTCTAAGTCCTCCGCAAACTCATACACCGTGATCTCTGACGAGACGCTTCATTCTAGCCCTGGTGGTATGGACGAAATTCTGGATTTCCAATCCAGCGACCGCTATGTCCCTTCTGGCTCTTCTAAGCAATCCGGGCTTTCTGTTCATTGTCACCCAACTATTTCCTGGACGACCATATTTATAGATAGAATAAAGTCAAACACTTTGCTCATGGAAACAAGCTAATCCAACGGACCGTGACCCCAGGTTGCAAGTTCTGCTGAACTCTGGCGGACACAGTGATTGACAGTAACAGCGGCACTAGGGTTGATGGAAGCCTCTGGCGGACAGGGCATCCAGCATACGTCTCTTATTTCCTTTTTGAACGATAAAAGCCTGTTAGCGAATCCCGCGTCGTGAATTCTAAGATGGATCGGGTCTGCTGTGGAGAACAACAAAGAGATGGCAAAGACAGGTCAGTCACGAGCATCGATCGTAACATCGCGGGCCGCTCTGAAGTTTCTACAATCACTGGCTAGTCAACAAGAATGGTTGTTGTTGACTGACTGTCGTTGCCTGTTGACTGTCTTGCCTCATGCGGCCGTAGTGGAAAAGATCGCGTGAGCCCCTGAAAATGTAAACCAAGCTCCACTTTTTCAAAAGCTGTCAGTTGGTTTAGGTTGCAAGCTTCACCCGTGACCCCGAGAGCCAAAGCCATAAATTTGCCAACATTTTACCTAAAAATCTCACCTACAACGAGTCGGTCACGCTGATCGGGGGTGTTCTGGTGTTGCGTAGAAACACAAGAGTGACCGCGGTCGAAGAAGCCACATAAGCCTCACCCAATCGGATAGCCTTTCGCTGAATCGGAAGCGCAGCCATCTACCCGAATGGGTCTCATAGGATTGAAGCACACGCTTGTATTTTTGTCAGTTCAACACGAGCCGAACACTACAGAACCATGTCGGATGCCGTGTTCTCCAACTTCTCAAAAGCATTAGATTGCGTTCCACATGTTCTACTGCTCCACAAACTCAAATCTTCTGAGATTCAAGGAGAACTTTTACGCTGAATTGGGGCTATCCTGTCAGATAAAACATTCCCGGTGAAGGTCGTCTCAACCTGCTCCCCTTACCTACCGTCCTCGGTTGGGGTCGATTAGTGCTTCATGTTAGGACTGCTGCTCTATATGATACACGTCAACGACCTTGTAGATGGGACTTCAAGTATGACTGTATTTTACGGACGACCCGAAATCCTGGGGTTCCGACGCCAGCACCTACACATTGATGTCGGTACCGTAAAGTATCGGTCACAACAGTTTTGGCGGTTGGTGCATGGCATAGTGTTCCTCCGACCATTGTCAAAGCCGAATCTAGAACGCGGCCCAGAGGAATTTGGGACGTTTTCTATTCGATTCCCTGCACTGGAGGGCCTACTGCCCAGCGCTGAAAACTTTAGGAGCAGCGCTACACCCTATTTGTCCTCATGCTATTCACTTGAGCGCAATCCACTGAACGGCAGGAGCAAACCCATCCTGGGAGCACGGACGGAGGCCTCTATTCTGTGCATCTATCCATGAAGCCGTGAGGCCCCATACACACATACAGTTGATTTACCTGATGTCACTTTCCCATCTGACGGACTAAGGAACCTCATCCTCTGGGCACTAATGGCGTTTCTACCCTTATTTTTGAAGCGGGTGGTCCGGGCATCCCCGCCTGCCTGCTAGATTACTTTAATCATATTTCGCTTACCTACACCGGATTGTGTATCGCTCTTATCTAGTTTGACATTCCCAAGGAGTATTATCGAAACCTAGAGGGTCCCCAACGATAAGCCACAATCTACTGGTATCGATGGCTAGCTCCGGTGTCGATTCATGTCTCCCGCAGTGGGAGAACCCGAGATCCCGAAACCAGAGCTGGCCAGGGTAAGTTGTTCGATCCTGTAGCGGTCACACACATTCAAATCACGAACAATTCCTGTCCCAATTGCAACCTTAGCCAACAACATGTACACTACAATTTCCTATCCATTTTGTTTGCATGGTTATCGTCTGTGTCACGCGCCAGGCTTATGAACTTCAACCGTATCAGGTCAAGTTGCATATATGTTCGTGGAATTGTCAAACAGGAATGGACACCCCTCTCTTCACACCGCACACAATAGATAGGCATGCAAATCGGCCCAAAAACACACGCGCACACAGGGAAGAAAGCCAACCGAGCTCCACCAGTCTCCACGGACAACTACGGCACACGTGCAGAGAAGACGCGTCCCGCGTCCGGAACTTCACTCAGGAACTCTCAACAGTTGTCCCCAAATGATAAGTCAATTTTGGCTTATTCCCTCCTTGCACCGTATTTATTTTTATCGAGTGCAGATAACTTTTGTAATCATAATCATTCTGGTAAAACAGACATATGTTAATGCATGTCACCTGATGGTCAACTTAATTAAGTTACAACCAGATAAGTAACAACCCCGTAGTCTGCTCGTTGTAATCACTGACGCCACTAACCCGATCACACACGACCCACTTTCCCACTTGCCAACTCCAGGCCAGCGACACTGCCATGACTGTCCAACATACAGACTAGCGCGGACTACCTCTCCCTCTGGTTCTCTGATTCCGGCATATTTTTGCATTCAAAAATGTCAAGCTCTTGTCCATAGGTTTTAGATTCCCTCAGAGACGCATATCATCAGTGAGCTGTCCATCCCTGTTCTTCCAGAAGCGACAGATTTGGGTCCAAGGTGTTCCCACTACTTTAGCCTTTAACTCTGTGTGGTACCGAGTGGCCAGGGCCTACAAGCCCTGTACTTGCATCTTCCGCTCATTCGACATAAAACACGTTTAAAAAACATTTAAGTATATGGCGAAGCTGAAACCTCAAGATCAGGACTTTCAGATTTTTGATGGACACTAGTCCATTGGTTACAGGCCAAAACGTTTTGTGCTAGTGAGTTACTTGTTCAATAAACTCCTTCATTGGCAGCGCTCATCCTACCCTCCGCCCTTCCATACATGGTTGGGCCTTCCCGACGCTCAAGCTCGCCAGTATCAATTCCAGCGAGGCGGTCTCATAAAATGAAGCATTCATTTGAGACAAAACTTGCCATGTGTCTCCAAACCGAATTCTTCAATCTCCATCTCCATTTTTGCTTTTTTCGGCCCTAGCCATTTACTCGACCGCCCAAGATCACTAATGGCCAGCAACGGTTTTCAGTTTTAGTTCAGGTCAGTCGGCTTCATCTTCGAAATAGTCGTACCTCATGCCCATTGTCCTCGTTTTTTTCGGTTCTCACAACTGCGGTGACTTTTCGCGTAATAAGCATGCCTCGTTGGCTGTAACTTCCTCTCCGCTGTGTTGTCGCCTGCGGCGTTCAGGTTGTAACGACCCGATTATGCCTCAATTGGCATGCTCCCTGCAAGTTGGGAAATGAACCCATAATAATAATGATAATAACAATGATTATTCCCAACTGGTAGGCGGCATACCATCAGGCATGATCATAATGTTACAGTCAGAATAAAGACATGACTGAGGGGGTTGTGGGAACGGGGGATTGCGTTAAAAAGGGGCAGCGTCACAAGCAGTGGGCACTATCCGATGTACTAAAAGTAATAATAGATTTATTTCCCAACTTGTAAGGGGCATGTCGATTGGGGCACGATCGGGTCGTTACTGCCCGAACGCGGCAGGCAACAACACGACGGGCATGCTTATTACGTGAAAAGTCACCACAGTCGTGGGAACCGAAAAAAGTGAGGACAATGGGCATGAGGTACGACTGGTTGAAATGTGAGGCCTGCCGACCTGAACCAAAACTGAAAACCGTTGCTGGCCATGGGTGACCTTGGACGGTCGAGTACATGGCTAGGGTCACAAAATGCAAAATGGAGATGGAGATTGAAGAATTCGATCTGGAGACAAATGGCAAGTTTTGTCTCAAAAAGATGGTCATATTATTATTAATACCCGCTGTTTATGGCACTGCCTGTGTAACGAGCAAGCGGTATCTTCGAGTGACGCATAATACCAGAACCTTCGGGAAGGCAAAACAAAGTCGGAGCTGGGTTTCTATATGTTACTATTAACATAAGACATCAATTCACAAAATGTACAAACCTCGACAGTAAATACTCACCAACAACAAATGGTCCACTTGGACTACAAAGGTGCGAACCAAACGAGCAAACAGGCCCCCACATGAGACAGTCACACGTGCGTAAGGTCGGACACAAATGGCTGGATGACCTCAAGGCCAAACGGGTGAAGTGGTAAGGACAAACAAACGTCAATTCATATAGACGCACTAAACACAAAAGTGGAGCGGGGGTTACAAATAGGGACAAGAAATGTGGGGAATTTCAAATGTCAAAGTTATGGACGAGCAATTCCCTGTACCCAAAAACCCCGCAAGTCATGCTTTTATTCCGGCTGTAACATTACGATCATGCCTGACGGCGTGCCACCCACCAGTTGGGAATAAACATTATTATTATTATTATCATTATTATTATTATTATTATAGCTATACTCTCTTCCTGCTTTCCGATTCCCTTTACCCGTAGCTTACTAAAAACAAATATTCTACCACCGGCATCAAAGCTTGAATACACCCTCTCCTTAACTGCAGCAGCAAACTCGGAAACTGGGAGGTTTTTACTCGGACGCCGATCATTGGTCCCTATGTTCGCGTCTGTGAATGGATTCTGTTGTATATCTTCAGGGTCCGGTCATAGTTTAGGAAGCCTCCGAATCTCAATTTCAGATACGCCTGACAATTCACCTTGTCGCACAGGTTCGATCCATATTTAACTAACTGTTATCATCCGGCATATTGTCACTGATCTTCACCTCCACAATCCTGTATTAACTAGCCGAGTATGCGGGCGACCAACGTTGAGCATCTGCTGATACAGTCTGAGAGATGCCTGGTTTGCTAAATCTCAGCGTTTCACGAGTAAATATCCTTCGACCCACATTCGAAAATCGTAAATCGCCACGATGCTCTTTCCAGTCTTCGTCTGCAAAACGGTTGATAGACCTTGACTCCCCATTATTCGTCTTCTAACCACCCAAAAAAGCGCCTCACAACTAAGATGCCCGGCTCACAACTACCTTACTCCTCGGAGTGGTTCACAGAGCGCGCCAAGTAGTCCCCGACCGCTCGATGGTACTCCCCGATATCTTTCCTGTTCCACTCATCAAATTCTTTACTAGGAGATCCTCAGTTCCAGAAAGAACTCGTAGCTCTCAGAGACCCTTTCGTATCATAGAGCCCATTGCTCAAACTTTAAATCCTGAAGCGGCATGTGAATGATCAAACCTTCAAACGGCGTTGGTGCTTATTGACACACTTGCCTCTGAGATGCACCCGCTCATGGAATGTCGGTGCCAGGTTCCAGCATGTGGTATGGTTGCAAAACTCACACCCAGCCACCCGAAAACCACCATCTTAACATTTTGTGATGAACCCGACACCAACTATGCGCCTAGACGGCTCCAAAAGTAAAAAATTACTCGTATATTGTTCAATTTTAGCGATATTCAGGGGAGAAAAAACGGCTTACCTCTTCGCACCACTCACACCCTCTTCTTCACAACCAAACAATTTCAGATGTTAAAGGTTAGGGCTAAGC